>LR753516.1:137360-220980 GCA_902729485.2 Mus minutoides | reverse complement strand
TGTGCTCTGGTCAGGGAGCTTGCACATTTAGGTTTATACATGATTAGGTTTATGTATGATATATTATGCATGATAGATGTTATATTATGCATGATATATTATGTATGTGTATTCACCAAGACCAGTAAGAATGAGAGCACAGGAGCACCGCCATCCTGGGAAAATGTCAGAAATGCACGTTTCCTCATGCCTTTGATTAAATATAGCTTCAAACTCTGGTTGTGATCTGTGAAACACAGATAAGGCTCTGAGAGCTAAGGAGAAGACAAGTCTAAGACTGACGCAGTCGGGAGTTACCTGGGCTTTCTGTTTCCTAATATATCCCAAGGTGGGGGCCTGAAGATGTTGTCAGCTTAGAATCACAAACCTTTCTAGGAAAAAACAGACAAACAAAAGGAAGGAAAGAAGAAAAGGAGGAAGGGAGGGAAGGAGGAAGAGAATGAAAAGATGAAGGGAGGATGGGGGAAAGGAGGGAGGGAGGGAGGGAAGAAGGAAGGGAAGGAGGAAGAAAAGGAGGGAGAGAGGGAAGAAGGAAGAAAGGATGAAAGATCCCTGGGACTTGCTGACCAGTCTACCTGAATTACTGCACTTCATCTTTAATTAGGGACCCTGTCTCAAAACACAAGGCGAACGACAACCAGAGCCAACATCAGATGTCAATTTCTAGCATCCATAGGCATGCATACACATGTGCACATGATCTTTGCGCACACACATATATACATGCACACACAAACACACACATATGCATACACATACACATATACTCATGCACACACAAACACACACACATATATACATGCATGCACAAACACATATGCATATACATACACACATGCACACACATACACACATACACACATACACACCTAAACATGTGTACACACATGTACACACAAACACACACATGCATACACACATACACACCTAAACATGTGCACACACATGTACACACAAACACACACATGCATATACACACCTAAACATGTGCACACATATGTACACACAAACACACACATGCATGCACACATGCACACAAACAGACACACACACACACACACACACACACCTCCCAACTCTCTACTTAAAATCAGATAGGAGTATTCTTAACTGACACCACACTCTCAGGTTATAATTAGAAATGTACTAACAGAATTCCCTATGTCAAGAGTTTGTGAAGTTTGTCATTTATTCCACAGATTTTATTCTTGGGTGTCTGCACTTGCTTATTTGCATGAATTATTTATATCATGTCTGGAATTTAATATATGTCACAGAGCTGCAGATTACATGATCCATTTTAAGTTTTGTGCTTTGCTGTCTAAAGGTGTAATCAATCTCAGCCATTCATTTTATTTATTAAGCCCTGCTTGGGAAGGAACATTTTTGCCCTTCTTACATTATGCCAAAAACATAGATATGGTTTGTCCAGAATGTTGGAGGCAGTGCAGATGAAGGAAAATCAATTTGGGTAATAAAGGTGAGTTAATATATTCTGTGCCAATCCTGCAGCACAGGATGATGGAGGTGTGTGGGGATTTCTGGGGATTACTGTGTGGCTACTTCTGAGGCAGAAACCAGAACATGCTGGCCAGTAAGTGAGAACAGAATTCAGCAGCTCCAAACTCACTCTGAGCTAGGTACACCGACTTTGTAATGTTTTTAAAAAATGAGTTGTCTAATGAGCAGAATGTACCATGGCCCTCTTATTTTATTTTTCTTTTGTAATGTGTGTGTGTGTGTGTGTGTGTGTGTGTGTGTGTGTGTGTGTGTGAAGAACACAAGTGTGCATGCTCACATGCTTATGAAGGCCAGAAGGCAAGCTTAGCTGTCATTCCTCAGGAGCTGTTCCGTTTGTGTTTAAGACAAGGTCTCTCAGTAACCTGGACCCTGCCAAGTAGGCAAGACTGAGAGCAATTACCTAACTCCACCCTTACCCCAACCCCCTCTGGGCTTGGATGAGAAGCACTTGTCCACATGTCCCAGGTTTTACATAGGTTCTGAAGATTGAACTCAGGTACTCATGTTGCAAGGCAAGCACTTTATAAGCTGAGGGCTCTCCTTCCCCCAGCTCCATAATATTGATTTCTATTATAAGAATCTCAGGCAAAATGGATTAGGATGCTCTATTAGTTTAGTCCTTACATTCAGTGACAGGCTGATCTGAAAAGCTGATGGTGAGAATTCTGGCTTAGTTGTATTGTGTGACTAGCTTTCTCTTTAGAGTGCAGAGAGAAGGAAGTTGGGCACAATAAACATGGTTCTGGGCTCATGGAAGAGGCAGGATTACCATATAAAAAGTGGAATTAAAAAAGCTTCAGACACAGCTATTCACACTTCTTTTGCTCCATTTCATAGTCGGATACACATCACTCATATTCTTCTTTTAAAGATTTATTTATTTTTACCTTATATATATTCGTGTTTTGCCTGAATGTATGTATATGTGCCTGGGCAGGCAGATGGCCTGAATGTATGTATATGCACCTTGTATGTGCCTGGGCTGGCAGATGGCCTGAATGTGTGTATATGCACCTTGTATGTGCCTGGGCTGGCAGATGGCCTGAATGTGTGTATATGCACCTTGTATGTGCCTGGGGCTGGCAGATGGCCTGAATGTGTGTATATGCACCTTGTATGTGCCTGGGCTGGCAGATGGCCTGAATGTATGTATATGAACCTTGTATGTGCCTGGGCTGGCAGATGGCCTGAATGTGTGTATATGCAACTTGTATGTGCCTGGGCTGGCAGATGGTCTGAATGTGTGTATATGCACCTTGTATGTGCCTGGGCTGGCAGATGGCCTGAATGTGTGNCCATCATTGGGAGGAGAGGCCCCTTGGTCATACAGACTCTATATGCCCCAGAACAGGGGAATGCCAGGGCCATTACGTGGGAGGGGGTGGGTAGGGGAGCAGGGCGGGGACGCGGGAGGGTAAGGGAAAATTTCTGGATAACATGTGAAATGTAAATGAAGAAAATATCTAATAAAGAGAGGAAAAAAAAAAAAAGAGGGTGGTATACTGACGTCATGGTGATTAGCGTTTCAAGCTGTCCACACCATCTTCCAGTATCACTGTTCTTTAACATCTGATCTTTCAGATAGTGTCCTGCTAAAAGACTACACTTCTAGCTTCCCTTGCAGCTAGACAAGACCAAGGAGTTGCTGCATGAGGGAAATGTGGGCTGTGTGGGCTTTGTGCCATAACCATTTCTGGCCCTCACTCCAACCCCTATAAAGGGCCACGGCCATCTTTTTCTTCCACCTAGGAGAGAGGCTGTCCCTTGCTATGTGTGCCCGCAAATGCAGTGCTCCAATACCCTCTCTGTCTCTCCCTCCCCCTCCTCCTCTCTCTCCTCCTCCTCCCTCTTCCTCTCTTTGCCTCCAGTCTCTTTTACCCTGCCTCAGAAATCTAATATATGGTACTGAAAGCTGAGGAGGGAATCTGAGGTTCACTGACGACCCAAGCTCTCCTCCACATGGACCGATCCCCATGACCCTTATGTGCTCCAGCTCCAGGCCTGATTGGACCTAGCAGGGCTGTCCATCTCTCTCAGAAAGACAGTTTTTCTCTTTCTCTGTCTCCATTCTTCTCTCCACTCATTTTTCTCTGTCTTTCTCTGACACAGTCTGACCTCCAGACAGGAAGCCACACTCAGACAGAACCGTGCAACACAGCCAAATATCTGAAAAACATATCCCACAGGACCTAACTCAGAGGCACCCAGGTAGGTTAGACTCACTTGGTTGAAGGTTCCAGGTTCACTGACTGAGGGAATTGCTTGGTCCAGAGCTCTGGAAATTCTCTACTGGTTTTCAGGACTAGATCTGCTGAAAGTTCTGGGAGCCTTCTACTATCCCTGTGTCTTGACCCTGGAACAGAGACCCCTCCCCCTGGAGCTGTAGGATTTCGGAGGAGGCCTGCCCTACTTTACAGGCTTGCTTGGTTAACCTGAAATCCAAGGAATGCCTCTGGGTGGCTGGATTTGACCTCTGTTTTTACCTTGGTCCTGAACCTATCATGCATTCCAAATTGTCCTCCAAGGGGAGACCTCAGACTGGGTTCACTTGTTCAGTCAGATTTGTGAAGCTGTCTACATCAATTTAGATATTAAAATCAAAAGTTTCAAATTTGGGCCAGCAGTGGCCAGTCTCCAATGTATATTCATTCCAGATTTGGACTGAGAACCCAGGGATCTGCACATCCATAAGCAGTTTGTGTGTCTGCACATGGGGCAGGCACTCTGTAAAGCTCTGGGGGAGATTGGATGGAAGGCAAGTGGCAGGGTGGAGAAAGGGTAAAATGAGCACCTCCTCTTACAGCTCCCGGCTCATATCTGCCTGGGTATGGATGTGTGGACCATTGGGTCCAGAGACACAGATTTCTTTTAGGTATTGGTAGTACCTTATTTAGGGTTTTATTGCTGTGAAGAGACACCATAACCACAGCAGCTCTTATAAAGGAAAACATTTCATTGGGGCTGACTTGCAGTTTGAGAGGTTTATTCCATTATCATCCTGGTAGGCAGCATGGCAGCATCCAGTCAGACATGGTACTGGACAAGGAACTGAGAGTTCTGTAGGCAGCAAGAGGAGACTGTGTGCCACACTGGGCGTAGCTTGAGTATAGGAGACTTCAAAGCCTGCCTTCACAGTGACACACTTCCGCCAACAAGGCCACACCTCCACAAGGCTACTCCTCCAACAAGGCCATTCCTCCAACGAGGCCACACCTCCTTATAGTGCCCCTCCTTATGAGCTAATCATTCACACACATAAGACTGTGGGGGCCACAGATAGTATTAAAAAGCTGCCTCTGGAGATGGGATTTGGACTGTCTACTTTAGACACAATCAAGTTCATCTGAAAGTTTCCTTCAAAGCTTCAGTCATGATTCTGTGACAGGGAAAAGAAACAACAGAACAGCTCAGGAGAAGAATGTACTCAGGACGATCTAAGAGTGAACTATTTTCAATCAGGTTACTGTTGTTAAATCTCCAGCTAAGTTTTTTTTTTGTTTTGTTTTTGTTTTTGTTTTTGTTTTTGTTTTTTTTACTCAAGATAAATGCATATGAGTTAAAATGGCTTACAGTTTCACAGACACTCAGTTCTCTTCTCTCCCCCATTCTTACTTTTGCTTACTAAAATGTTTCCCCATTCAAGGACATGGATATCTTTGAAGCTTTAGCTGAAATATAAACTAACTTTATGTTGGGATTTGTATGGCCACTGGGGAGTGGTTTTAAAAGGCTGTAAAATTCCAAGCAGGAAAAGGATAACTTAGAACTTGTAACAAAAAAGGGTTAATAGTTACAAGTCTATGCATAGGTAATCTTCATTTGCTACAGCATGCCATATATGTAACTTGGGGGTTTGACTCTTGCATAGGGAAATCAATGTTTTTACAACATATGGAAGGGTTGTTACTGGTGGGCTCCTTGTATCAGGAAGCTGGCCTTACTACCAGTGAAGAGCAACCATGTGGCTTGCCACCATCTTGGCTAATGATTTCATCCGGGTGGAAGCAGCCGTGTGACTTGGCTGCCATCTTTGCTAGTGTTATAGAGATGGCAAATGCCATGTGACTTCACCACCATCTTGGTTAATGTAACCACATGACATAAACCAGCTAAGGTGGCACCCATAAGCCCTCTAACCCTCTGCTTAGACCCATCTGTTTTCAATAGACTAAGGAGGCAGCACCAGATCTCCAGGACAATCTGTATAAGGGTGGGTTTTTATATGGAGGTTTGTTGTTGTTGTTGTTTTGAGAGTGACAAGATGATGACAACATGGGCAAGGTTTGTGGAAAACAGGACTTAGGAGTAGCACATGTGTGCTGATTGAGGCTTGTAAATTCCTGAGGTTATAATGCTCCATTCAGGCTAACAGAATCTGACTGAAGATTCATGTCTAAGTGCGATGCCTTTGCTAACTTCACTATGCTTTAGCTATTTGGAGAAACTGAGTCATATAAAAAGCTGTAGTATCTTGTAAAAGTACACTATAAAAGAAACAGGAAATTAAGGTTCCAGTCTCTCCACAGTTTAATGTGCATTCTGACACAAAAGGTTCTCCAATTAAAAAAATATAATTTTTTAAACCTCAAACTTAATAGGGATAAAATTATAAAATCCTAATCTTACAGAAATTACTAACTTACTATAAACTGTGAAAGGTGATCAAGACATACAAGTTACTGGTTAGTCTTTAATATGCTCAGAACTATGTTTGTAGTCATTTTAAGTACAAGTGAAATCCATTTACAGAGACAGGCTTTGAGGGAGAGACCAGTGTATATCTCCTGTAATGTAGTTCTCTGTATATATTGTCTGAGTTAAGTCTGAATAGAGTAACTAAAAACAGATTTTAAAGTACTAGTTCATTTAATGCAAAATGATATTCAATCAAGTATGTTTAAATAAAACAGGTTATGAAAAAATTCAACACTTGAGTAAAATGGGTTAAATGTTCAATACACTCACTTGGCAGGAAGTCTCCGGGCCCAAGTAATTCACTTGGATGGAGCACCATCCCGTCAGAGTAAGTTGGGGGCTAGCCACATTACCCACCATTCTTTCTGGAATACTATTATTAAAGTTTGGATAGATGAACTAGAATTGATAACCACTCTATAATGTGGTCCTAGTCTTTTCTTGTGAGAACCAGAGAATATGTAAACTCTTAGCTGAAAATAGCAACTGGGGGCTAGAGTAATACCTCAGTGGTTAAGATCATGTACTGCTTCTGCAGAGGACCCAAGTTCAAGTCCAGATCCTAGCACCCATGTTTGTTGTTTTACAACAGCATGTAGCCCCAGTTTCAAGGGGATCTGATGTATCTGGTCTCTGCATGGAACCCATGCACACACACAATTGAAAAACACAGACCTCTTTTTATGAAATAAAATAGCAACTGGGATAAAATAAAAGTTTATATTTTTACCTCTAAAAAAAAAAAAAAAGAATGCATGGGAGATAAGGTTGACAGCAGCCTGTGGTTTCTGCCCCAGCTGTGTAGATCTAACCAGCTCTGGCTGCACAGAACAAACCAGAAAAATTCTTCCTTATCTATAAGTAAGATAATTACTCCTCATGTCTCACATAAGAGGATGGATTCTCTTGCCTAGTGGACTCTGCACCCACATCCTAAATGCCTAGACAACAGAGAGGCAAATAGCAAGTGTTCTGCTCTCTGCTCTCCTGAACTGACATATAAGGGTGAAGAGGGGAACCCTGTACCTAAGCCAACCACTGACTGGTGTGGGATCAAAGTGCTGGTTCAACTAATCACACCTCTTACCCTCCTTACCCTGGCTTTCAGTTCTTCTTAGCAAAGGTTAGTTCCAGTGTCCACACTCTGACCACCTATGTCCCCTGATTAAAGGAGGCTGCTGGATCCTGTCATCAAACTTACAGCTTTGCAAAGTTGTTCAGGATAGACAAGCGGTGTCTTTGGAACACTTGCTAGACAATCCTATGAAGGTGACCCTGTTTCTCTTTTAAGTTGTCAGTTAGCTGCTGGCTCTAACTGGCTTCCTTTACAAAGCTTCCAGGTGCTTGTTCCTTATACAAGAGTCTTGTTGGGGATTGGTTCTAATGCTTTGAATTAATCTGCCCCCCCCCCAAATCGGGAATCTGAATGTACAAACACTGAAGGTCCTTGTCCCTAATTGGGTTTTGGTCTATCAATAGCTAGGCAGGTAGACTGAGGCGGGACCTTTGGATTTGCCCGGCCAGGAACTAGAAGAGAGTAACGAGGAGGACCACCATGATTGGAAGGAGCTGCAGAATAAAAGCCATCCAAAGCGTAGGTGGAAAGGGAAAGCCATCCTATGGGAGGGGCTGCCCAGAAGGTAACAGGGCAGCAAAGATAAAACATAGATTTAGAAGGTGTTGAGCCAGGAGTACTGGAGGGAAACATATGCTGGGGGGGTGGGGGGATTAGAACTGCTCAGCCTTTGAACTAGTCAAGTTATATTAAAATTAACTGGCACACACTCCTTCATTTGCAAATCTAGAGGTCTAGGGCAGGTGGCTGGAAGTGCGATCCTCCAGGAATACAAAGCAGTACTCGCCACTATAGATTCTGATGTAACAAAAAGCTAATTACAGTTACCTTATCATTCTACAGAACTCTGATACATGGTCTGGTACAACTGCATTTAACCTTATGTTAATTTTATATTTAACCTTATATTACGGTAATATTGATATAAAAATGTTCCTTATCGACTTCAATATTCCCCACAAAGCTATACCTCCTGGCTTACATTCTGGATATTTACCATGTGTTAAGTTTTTATCACAGCCCCATGCATGGACCATTTCCTGAGGCGCTCTGTCTGCTGACCCTTCATATTTCCATTTTTATCAGCTTGAAAAAGTTACAAAGGGATCTTTATACCCCCATCCCCAATTTACATACCCCTTTTGCATTTAGAAGATGGCGTCCTGCTAAAAGACTATAACTTCCATCTTCCCTCATACCCAGGCAAACCCAAGAAGAGGCCACAGGAGGAAAATGTGGGCCTCAAGCTATGGGCATGGGCTACATGCTGTAAATGGTCATAGCCATCTTTTTCCTTTGGTAGCCTCAACCTTGTATGTAGGACAGAAGCTGCTTCTCTCTGTGTGTGAATAAACATAGTCCTGTCTATTGAAAGGTCAAGCCTTGTTTCTTTCTGCCTCCTGTTCCCTCTAAGCTGCCTTAGAAATCTAACACTTTCCACAGGGTACCTTTGGTAACTGGAAAATTTACATCTGTCCCTGAAATTATATTATTACTGTCTATCTCTCCCAAAGGAAAGTAAATTCCAGAGTCAGGGGTCAGGCCTCTGTTCCTGAGCATTAGCTCCTGAGGTCAGGGCTCAGGGTTCCTGAGCATTAGCTCCAGAGGTCAGGGGTCAGGGTTTCTGAGCACTTCCTCTATCCACCAGCCCAGTATCTGGAGTTCAGCAAGGCACCTATCAATATTTGCTGAATGTTTAGCTTAAAAGCAAGGATGTTTCTGAATTTGGTGAGGAAAGGAAACACAAGTTTTGTGCCTTTCAAAACCATCCTGGGGTTGGCATTCCTGAAACTTAGAGACAAGCATTGCAAGCCAAGAGCTGACCATGAATGAGTAACAACAGCCTTCCCTCTGAGATCTGGCTGAGCTGCAGTCCCTGTGGCCCATGCTGTAAACGGTTGACTCAACACTGAACAAAATCTACAGCTGACTTTCATGTGGCCTTCGTAAGAAAGACAGTTTGAGTCTTTCAGTTGGAAGAGAGGGGGGGGGAACTAAGACAGTGTGACGAACATTACTCCAATCTTACTTTCCACACTATTTGAACACCTCCCAAGACCTGTTTAATTTTTTATTTTCATTTTATAATTCTCCATTGTGTGTGTGTGTGTGTGTGTATGTGTGTGTGGTGTATAATATATAGGGAGGACTCTGTCTCCCACTCACAGAACCCCTCAGTTGCCTGTCACTCTGACCAAATTACCACACCAGCATAATTTCTAACTACATTCTAGATATTGATCCCTATACTCACAGATAAGTGTAGTTCTCAACCCTCATAAAACAAAACAAAACAAACAAACAAACAAACAAACACCCAACTCTCTTCACAATGAGTCACAGTGAGTGACCCTAAGGGGTTGTCCAGTCCCACACCCTCCTTACAGCTTCCCCCACCTGCCTAGAGCCAAGGCCAGGCCAAGTTCCATTCTCCACCCACAGGAACATTCTTGAGTAAAAAAATTCTCAGAATGTACTGATAGTTACCTGACCCCTCTGGAAAGTTCCAGGAAGAGTTCAAATGCATGTCATGCTTGCTAGCCAATAGATTTAAAGGTCGATATGGTTAGCCAGTAAGTTTGAACTGTAACCTTACTGATGTAATCTGTGCCCCTAAAAAGTATAAAAATTGCTTGGAATAGCCATTCAGGGTCACCTTCTTAGTAACTTGTCTTGAGGGATTAATTGAAGGTCAACTGAAGTGCCAGAAAATAAACCTCTTGCTTTTGCATCGATCTGCATCTTGGTGTAGGTACCACTCACCGAGGGTTGGGGTCTTACAGCAGATAATTACAGAAAATAGCAAATGATCGAAAGCAGAACTGTGGAGCCAAGTCCCAGCTGACGTCTCTACAGTGCAGCTCTGCATCTAAGGCTCAGGGTTGCAGAAGGGAACCCAGAGAGAACACAGGAACAGGGACTTCCTGTCAGATTGTGTCTCCTAGCTACAGGAGGCTAGGACCCATGTCAAAGGCTAGATCCATGACATTTCCAACATGACCGCCTAAAGAAGTCCCGAGCAAAGAAACACCAACAGACAAGTCAACGTGGAGTCATCAATCCTAGACAGACAGAGAACGATAGGCAGCTGTTCTGGTCTGACTCTGGACCCCTCTGAAGAGCTATAGAGTCATGGGACACTGTGCATTGCCGTCACAGAATTCCTGCCCTGCTGTATAGCTGTATAGTCCCTACAAGCCACCACAGGGTTGTCACGGGGTTTGCTGGATCTGCCCACCTTTTTGACTCAGAAAGGTGCAACTTTTGTTTTTCCTTTTTGTCTCTTGTTTCTTTCTTTAATATTCTAATATCCTTTTCCTAATGTTCTAATATCCTTCTCCTAATGTTCTAATATCCTTCTGCTAATGTTCTGCACTTCCTTTCTTTTTCTCTGAAGGCACTCTTCTTCCCAAGTTGCTACCTAACAAAAAAAATAAGGATGTCTCCCCACCTCCCCCTTCCCCTCCATGCCTTTTCTAGTGAACTGCTGAGGTTTACAGCTTCCTTCCTCTGGGGTATATACCTTTTAAACTCTGATAAAATTGCTCTCAAGTCTCTAAGTCTTTTCTTAAATTCCTTATTAATGAGACTAAGAAGTGTAAGAAGTGTGAGTGTGTGTGTGTGTGTGTGTGTGTGTGTGTGTGTGTGTGTGTGTGTGTGTGTGATTTCTTTTGTATGTATGGCACCAAGGAAGGAGTTCCCCTAAGTCTCCAGTAATGTGGTTGGTAGTAAGCCTTTACCAGGTGAGCCACCCACATCCTGTTTCATGGCTTTGACTTAATAGATCAGCCTCTAGCCCTACTTTTGGAGATTAGGAAGTAGGATTTCCTTTTGTTCTGTGGCCCCACCCTTGTGGATTTAGTTCCTCTTTCAGGACCCTGTCATTTATGGGTTTCCTCTTCAACTCTGAAAAGGAAATTCAAGATTTAATTATTTTTCTACCTAAGGCTTGGCTTAGTGACAAAACTTAGTTATTCTTTTAAATATAAATGTAAAGTGAAGAGGTAAAAATTGGAGTCCGGGAGAGAAAAACCCTTTGTAGTTTCTTTACACACAGTTTCCTTAGACAAATGTTGTTTGCACCCTTGATATGGAAGAGACTGTGCTTCACTTTAGCTCATAAGACATGCACAGAGGCAGAGCTGTAGGTACCAATGTAAGACAGGAGGTTTTAATTATAAAACAGCAACTATAATACCTTTTGATCCCAATCAACTGTGTTTATTATTGAGATCTCCTTTTAGACTTAACTGTATGTATTATTAAAATCTCCTTTTAGACTAAGAAAGCAACACAGCTCATATTTTAAATTAATATGGATCTTTGTATGGTGATAAAAATTCAATGTTATATTTCTACAACATGCAACATATACAATTCAACCCCGATTTAAAATGCTTCTTTCTTTTTTTTTTCTTTTTCTTTTTTTAAAGATTTATTTATTATATGTAAGTACACTGTAACAGTTTTCAGACATACCAGAAGAGGGCATCAAATCTCATTATGGATGGTTGTGAGCCACCATGTGGTTGCTGGGATTTGAACTCTGGACAGAGTTCAAAACTCTGCTGCCTGGGCTCAGTCTGAACTGTGGGCAAATAGAGGACACCCAGAGAATTGAATGTCTCTTATTGTCTCAGACAAGATGAGGGCATCTTTTCCAATGTTCCTCCTCCACAGGACAACAACAACAACAACACAAACAAACAAACAAACAAAAACCTAATCATCTTCTGGGTCGGATGGCCAAACTTCATCTGTCTACATTCCAATGGAGACCACAAGAACCTGGGTAAACTGTTTTGGCCATGGACTATAGACTTTGTCATTTTAATTGATATATGACATCTAGATTATAATTTATCCTTCTCAGGTCTCTGATTACATGGATGGCTAAGCTAACTGCAGCTTGACAGCAGACAACTAGCTCTTTATCCCAAGGTTATCCACCAGTGTGTTAGCTCATTAGTCAGTTCGTTAACTAGTTAAAACTACCAGATCTCTTGCCTTGTTCAACTTTCAGATGTGACCTTTCTTAGCTGTGACCCTCTGCTACTCCTTTATCTAAAAAACTCAGTTTACAAAAATGCTTCGGCTTTCTTCCCTTTGCTATGTCCCCCTTTCATTAAGACTTCAGAAGTTCAGAGTTCTAACCTTACTCAATGGAGTGCTGATAAATTATTAGCTTAACTCTAATAATAAACATTCTAGTAAACATACTAGAATTCCTTTGATTGTCTCTTAAATATAAACTTAAAAATGTTTCTCATTATGTTTAATTTATGTATGCTCAGTCTTCTGGATAGAGGGGAAAGCTCCTCTTGCCCCTCCTGCTCCAGGAAAAGCTCCTCTTGCCCCTCCTGCTCCAGGAAAAGCTCCTCTTGCCCCTCCTGCTCCAGGAAAAGCTCCTCTTGCCCCTCCTGCTCCAGGAGAGGTTTTTGTCTTCCTTGAGCTCACCTGAAAGACTATTCATGCTATTAACAAATTTATCTCCTTTACGAACTTAAAAACATTCTTGTAAACTCCAGGAAAGCCACTCAGATCTATCTCTCATGGGTAAAAAGGACTCCATATGGATAAGTACTCTTGTCAATCAACAGCCTGAGTTCCCACCTATTGCCTATTCTAGAGGGTGGGATTCCTTCCCTGATCTCTGATTTGGGGACTCCCCTCCCTGCAAACCACCAAGACCATGGGCCTAAGAGTTTCAAGTGTACACCTGAGAAAAAGTGTTTCTTCCAAGCCTACTTAACTTTTTTCTGTCTTTAATGTGTATATGGGTTTTAGCATCTTGCCAAGTCCACATGTTTACTCAAAATCTGCATCCAGGGCAGCTCCAGAGAAGCAGCCCACAGATATTCTGGTCTACTCTTACAGATGTTTCTACTGGGCCTGTACCTTCCTACCTGCACATGGTCCCACAGACCCTGGACAGCAAAGAAAGAGGGAACTCCGCCAAGACTTGACCAGCATCTCCATACCCATTTCTTAGGTTCCCAAAAGACACAGCCAGCCCCAAAGTTAGCAGGAAGTAGTTAAGGAACACAATGAGAGCCAGGCATGGTGGCGCACGCCTTTAATCCCAGCACTCGGGAGGCAGAGGCAGGTGGATTTCTGAGTTCGAGGCCAGCCTGGTCTTCAAAGCGAGTTCCAGGACAGCCAGGGCTGTACAGAGAAACCCTGTCTCGAAAAACCAAAAAAGAAAAAAAAAGGAACACAATGACTCCAATGACTCCATTCCCGAACCACTGTCACTTCTTTTAGTTCCTCATTTTTAATTAAATCAAAATGGAGGAATATTAGCATTTCCTCTAGGCTACACCAAAGAGCGTGGCTCCTCACTATAAGGACTGTTCAGCCTCTCTCTCTCTCTCTCTCTCTCTCTCTCTCTCTCTCTCCCTCCCACATGTTCTCAGCTGGCCTCTTCTCCTATTTTTCTCTCCTCTCTCTTTCTGTCCTTCTCTGCCCCCTCCCTCTTTACCTCTACCTCCCCTCCCAGGTCCCAAATAAACTCTCTTTTATATTACACCTGTCTAAGGGTTGATTACTCAGAGGGAATGCTTCAGCATGCACTGCCTTCCTCCGCACCACAACCACCATTCTATAAAACACAACAAGTTGTATAAGCAGACATGAATGCTCCACATTATGGTTAAGAGGAAAGTCTTTATTATAGATATGAGAGAGAATGGCCAGAGACATCTGAAAGAGTCCAGAGCAGAGAGGAAATGAAGGCTGAACATGGCCAGTGGACTGGACCTGGCCATGAAGGAAGCGGGAACAGAGCAGAGGGGAAAGGGGGAAGAGAGAGAGAGAGAGAGAGAGAGAGAGAGAGAGAGAGAGAGAGCACGAGCATGATAAGGAGGAGCTAGGGGCTAGGATGCCAGCAAGTACTCTTAACGGTGTGACAGGCACTTGTGGTACTGAGGGAGTCTGGGAGCAGCATGGGCTTTGATATGCTAACAGGCACCACAGGTGGCCATCTGTCCCTCTGGCAGTGTTAAGGGAAATGACTCCTTTTGGCAGAGGGGAACCAAACCTGCTTCACAAGTTCCTGAGGAATGCTGGCTTTTATCTAACCACTAGAAATGCACTTGTAGTCCAGGTTAAACCCATTTCTGGATATTTGGAGGATCTGACATTTGTGTCTGGAGATATGGGAGAAATGAGATTATGCAAGTAGCCTGGCCTGTGGAGCTGGCACTGACACTCTCCAGTGAATGGTGAGGACTGGCCTGTGGAGCTGGCACTGACACTCTCCAGTGAATGTGAGGACTGGCCTGTGGAGCTGGCACTGACACTCTCCAGTGAATGTGAGGACTGGCCTGTGGAGCTGGCACTGACACTCTCCAGTGAACAGTGAGGACTGGTGTTGCTTTGAAAGCTAGTCCTGCATTTGTTGCAGAATAATAAACTGCCTATTCACTCTCTCCCTGTACCTTCCCTTCAGCCAGAAAGCTGCCTGCAGGCCTTTGCTCACTCCACAGTGAGTGGACTTGACTGTGGCTGTGAGCACTGCAGAATGGTTACTTCTTAGGAACTACTTTGAGAAAGTTGAATTTTGTGGTCAATGTGTAAGCAACCTGGAATTCTATTCTGGTGAGGCAGGGAAATATTAGCCTAGGATGCTAGCCTAGATTCAGGTGTCTTTCCTGTGTCTTGTCCTGTTTGAGGTTTGAATCTATCTGGAGGAAAGACATGGCCTTTGGTCTTAGTTAGGGTTTCCATTGCTGTGAGGAGATACCATGACCAAGACAACTCTTGTAAAGAACAACATTTAACTGGGGCTGGCTTACAGGCTCTGAGGTTCAGTCCATTATTACCATGGTGGGAAGCATGGCAGCATGGCCAGGCAGACATGGTGCTGGAAAAGGAGCTGAGAGTTCTGCATCTTATTCTGAAGGCAATCAGGAGAAGGCTGTCTTCCAGGCAGCTAGGAGGAGGGTCTCAAAGCCCACCCTCACAGTGACACACTTCCTCCAACAAGGCCACACCTCCTAATAGTGCCACTCCCTGAGCCAAGCATATTTAAACCACCACATTATGCTCCCTGGCTCCCATAGGCTTGAGTCTATGGGGGCCACAACTAGCCATAGTATAACAATAATAATAATAAAAAAACACATTAAGTCCAACTTCAAAAGTCCTCATAGTCTATAGCAGTCTCAACAATGTTAAAAGTTTAAAGTTTAAAGTCTCTTCTGAGATGCATCCAAACACTTGACTGTAATTCCCTATACCCCCCCCCAAAAAAAAAAGCAGATCACATACCTCCAATATTACAGGATACACATTACCATTCCAAAATGTCACACTGAGGAAATACTGGACCAAAGCAAGAACAAAAGCTAGCTGGGCAAATTCCAAACTCTGCATCTTCATGATAAGCACTCTTCAGATCTCCAACAAACTTCTTTCTGTTTGGCTGGTTCCACTCTCTGTTAGCAGCTTATCTCAACAAGTATACCACAACGCTGGCATCGCTAACATTTTGGGGTATCCAGGACAACTTAAATTTTACAGCTTCTTGTTCCAATTCCTTGTATCCATACATGATCTTCTGGCCTCCTTCAAAGGGCTTGGGTCACTTCTCCAGCCCTGCCTTCTGTAGCACTCTAGGCTCTGGTTGACTCCACTTCGTTATTGCTGCTGTTCTTGGTGATCATCCCATGGTATTGGAATCTCCAATACACTGGGGCCTTTTGCTTCAACTAGACCTCACCAGTAGCATCTCATGACTCTCTTCATGGTGCCAAGCTTCAGTTTCTTTGCATGACCCCTTCAGTCCTGGGCTGTGAATTGCATCTACACCAATGTCCTTTCTTGGCCTCTCACAGTGCCAAGCTTCAGCTGCTCTTCAGGACCCCTTCATGCCTTCAAAACCAGTAACACCTGGGTGATTTTTTTTACATATTACCAAGTTCAACTGCAGCACAAGGTACAGCCTTGGCTATCACTGGAACGCAGCTTCTTTGTGCTCTCAGAAAATATCTCCCAGGAGATTTCACCTCAGTGATGCTGGTCTCTTCTTAATCACTGTCAGTTTCTTTGCTCCAGCTAAAAAGCATCAATTGTCTCAGTAGTCACTTCTATTCTTGACTCTGAAGCCAGAGCCACATGCCTGAAGCTGCCAAGTTCTGCTGCTTGCTGAGGCTGGAACATGGCTCCCTGTTCTATTACATCATCACCAGCTTTCTGTTTTCCAATTCCTTCACTGCCTAAGCTTGGCTGTCCTGAAATTTGCTCTGTATACTGACCTTGAGCTCAGAGATCTGCACTCCTCTGTCTCCTGCATGCTGGGATTGAAAGTATGTAACACCAATCCTGGACCTAAGCTGTTCTTTACCTAGAACTTGCTCTATACTTGGCTGGCCTTGAACTCAGAGATGTGCTTCTATCTGTCTCCTGGAATTAAAGGCATGAACCATCACACCTGGGCCTCAGGTTTTCATGGTCACAATTTCTCAAGATCTGGATCAAAAGCCTATGTTTTTCAGCCACAAGATCACAGGTATGCATGTGATTATAGTTTATTTCAGATTAAAAATCCAAATGAAAGTAATAACCAGGTTGTACTGGCTAGGTTTGTGTCAACTTGACACAGCTGGAATTATCACAGAAAAAGGAGTTTCAGTTGGGGAAATGCCTCCATGAGATCTAGCTGTGAGGCATTTTCTCAATCAGTGATCAAGGGCCCCTTGTGGGTGGGACCATCTCTGGGCTGGCAGTCTTGGGTTCTATAAGAGAGCAGGCTGAGCAAGCCAAGGGAAGCAAGCCAGTAAAGAACATCCCTCCATGGCTTCTGCATCAGCTCCTGCTTGAGTTCCAGTCCTGACTTCCTTTGGTGATGAACAGCAGTATGGAAGTGTAAGCCGAATAAACCCTTTCCTCCCCAACTTGCTTCTTGGTCATGATGTTTGTGCAGGAATAGAAACCCTGACTAAGACACAGGTAATAATGTCTAACATGATATAAATATCCCTTTTCCAACTGCAAACACAAATATAATAAGCTTAGGTGGGTGGGATCTTGCCCTGAGGTCACCATTCCATTAATTCCATTTAATATTCTTGAACACAGGATTTAGCTCCATTGCACTTCCTGGTGGCCCTTTAAAACTTGAACCATACATTTTGCATTTTTCCTTTCTAAGCTTGCTAAACTTGATCAAAATGCTCTTCATGAGAGTAAACCAGAGGATAAAATCTATGCTGGGCTTTCTCAGGATTCCTTTGTTAATACAATTAATTGAAATCTTTTTACTTTAGCCTCATGTAGACTTTCAGAAGAGGGAAAAGCAAAACAAAACAAAACAAACAAATAAAACAACAACAAAAAACCTGCCACGTTCTCCACTAAAATATTATAAGAAATGTCTGTAGGCCATATACTAAGTCTTCTTCTTTTTTTTAATTAGATTTTTTAAAAATTTACATTTCAAATATTATCCCCTTTCCTGGTTTCCCCTCTGAAAACCCCCTATCCCCTCGCCCATCCCCTTGCTCACCAACCCACCTCTCCCACTTCCTGGCCCTGGCATTTCCCTATATTGGGGCATAAAGCCTTTACAGGACCAAGGACCTCTCCTCCTATTATTGATGACTGACTAGGCCATCCTCTGTTACATATGCAGCTGGAGCCATGAGTCCCACCCTGTGTACATTTTGGTTGGTGGTTTAGTCCCTGGGAGCTCTGGGGGTACTGGTTAGTTCATATTGTTGTTCCTCCTATGAGCTGCAAACTCCTTCCACTCCTTGTGTCCTTTCTCTAGCTCTTTCATTGGGGACCCTGTGCTCAGTCCAATGGTTGGCTGTGAGCATCCACTTCTGTATTTGTCTGGCACTGGCAGAGGCTCTCAGGAGACAAGTATATCAGACTCCTTTCAGCAAGCACTTGTTGGCATCCACAACAGTGTCTGGGTTTGGTGACTGTATATGGGATGGATCCCCTATGAACGCTCTTGAGCTAAGTCCCTACAGTTCAAACCATACTGAGCAATACTATCTTTTGGCCCACCAAGCAGTACTTAAAGCCTCCCACTACTGGGACCAACTCCTGTCTTATACAGAGTTTCCATTGCTATGAAGAGACACCAAGACAAGGCAACTCTTATGAAGGAAAACATTGAATTGGGGCTTGCTTATTGATTCTGAGGTTTAGTCCATTATCATCATGACAGGAAGTATGACAGCATGGCCAGGCAGACATGGTGCTGGAGAAGGAGCTGAGAGTTCTGCGTCTTATTCTGAAGGCAATCAGGAGAAGACTGTCTTCCAGGCAGCTAAGAGGGTGACCCTAAAGCCCACCCCCACAGTGACACACTTCCTCCAACAAGGCCACACCTACTAAGCGCTGCACCCTGGGCCAATCATATTCAAACCACCGCAGAAGCCTATTTGGGTTTGAGTGAAGTCTGTAGTTCTCATGTCTATTGGGTACCCAGGAGCCAGTAAAGCAGCTCAGGAAATCTCTCTTCACAGTCTAAGAAAACAGACCAGTGGTAAAACAATTGCCCAGTATGCTGGAAACTCTCTGGTTCAATCCCCAGTCCCGCCTCCACGGGGGTGGGACTTCCTGGTTCAATCCCCAGTCCCGCCTCCATGGGGGCGGGACTTCCTGAAATCACCACTTACTTACCTCATCTGGAATAACAAAAAAACCTAGGATAGCAAAAACTCTTCTCAACAATAAAAGAACCTCTGGTGGAATCACCATGCCTGACCTCAAGCTGTACTACAGAGCAATTGTAATAAAAACTGCATGGTACTGGTACAGCGACAGACAGGTAGATCAATGGAATAGGACTGAAGATCCAGAAATGAATCTACACACCTATGGTCACCTGATCTTTGACAAGGGAGCTAAAACCATCCAGTGGAAAAAGATAGCATTTTCAACAAATGGTGCTGGCACAACTGGCGGTTATCATGTAGAAGAATGGGAATTGATCCATTCTTATCTCCTTATACGAAGGTCAAGTCTAAGTGGTTTAAGGAACTCCACATAAAACCAGAGACACTGAAACTTATAGAGGAGAAAGTTAGGAAAAGCCTCGAAGATATGGGCACTGGGGAAAAATTTCTGAATAGAACAGCAAAGGCTTGTGCTCTAAGATCAAGAATTGACAAATGGGACCTCATAAAGTTGCAAAGCTTCTGTAAAGCAAAAGATACTGTCAATAAGACAAAAAAGGCCACCAACAGATTGGGAAAGGATCTTTACTAATCCTAAATCAGATAGGGGACTGATATCCAATATATATATAAAGAACTCAAGAAGATGGACACTAGAAAATCAAATAACCCCATTAACAATGGGGCACAGAGCTAAACAAAGAATTCTCATCTGAGGAATACTGAAGCACCTGAAAAAATGTTCAACATCCTTAATCATCAGGGAAATGCAAATCAAAACAACCCTGAGATTCCACCTCACACCAGTCAGAATGGCTAAGATCAAAAATTCAGGTGCCTGCAGATGCTGGCGTGGATGTGGAGAGAGAGGAACACTTCTCCATTGCTGGTGGGACTTACCTCATAAAGGAGCAACAGTGGTTCCATGTGGAGGAGGCTCGGGAAGACTCTCCGGGATGCAGAAGACAGAGCTGTAGCTGCAACAGCGCCATGGACCACTCAAAGGAAAGGGCCCCTTAGCGCTTGTTGACTCATAGGCATGAGAGACACTTTAGAGTAAATTAGGGGTCCTACGGAGACTTGAAAGCTCAGTTGGTGGCGTGCCTGCCTACAGCCTATGAGGCCCAGAGTACAATCCCAAGCGCTGTATAAACCAAATGCGGCATCCCATGCCCTTGATCCCAACATACGACCCTGTCTCAAAAGTAAAATAAGCTATAACAACGCGTAAAGCACCTAAAATGTTCCCGAGAATAAGAGAAAGGGCAGGGTCTCTACTTCTACGAGTAAACATTTGGGAGGGAGAAGAATGCACAGATTTAACAACAAGAAAAAGCAGAGATGTAATTTTAAAAATGAGCGATAAAGTACTCAAGATAGGAATGACTAAACGATAGAACAAACGCAGGGAGGAGGAGACTGGTGACGAGTCAACGGGATTGAGAGGAGCGATGAGGAATCTGTTGCAGAAGAGTCGGGAAATGTGAGGGAAAGGAAATGAAATGCCACAAGGACCCGTGGGAGTTCTGGGAGGAAGGAGTCAGGGGGAGGTACCGTCTTACAGGGAATTACAATATGGTTTTGGAGTTAAAAATAAATCTTAAAATTGAAAAGGCGGGGGCAGGGTGGGTAGTGGTGCTGGAGAGATGGATCAGCGGTTAAGAGCTCTGACTGCTCTTCCACAGGTCTTGAGTTCAATTCCCAGCAATCACATGGTGGCTCACAACCATCTGTAATGGAATCCGTTGCCCTCCTCTGGTGTGTCTAAAGACAGCTACAGTGTACTCATATACATAAACTAAATAAATAAATCTTTAAAAAGAAATTGAAAAGTTATATAGAAGCCCAAACAACATAGACACATTTGTATCTAGGAACTTTATATTAAACTCCTATCATGCAAGATAAACATGAAAAACTATAAAATCACAGGAGATAAGATTATATATAAAGGAAGCTTCCTGGTTGACTTTTCATGAGTGCTTCTGACTGCAGAGCTCAGAAGGCAATATATTATCTTCTAAATGTTGAGGGAAATGAATTGCATGTTTGCTTCATTACTTTTCAAAACAAGCATGCATTTTCCCACACTTGTAAGAAAGATTGCTACCCACTGTTTTTCCCAGCCATGGCTACTAAGGGGTCCATTTTAATGGAAAGAGACAAACTTACTCCAGAAGGAGAGAATAAGAACCCACACATTACATATAGAAAATTGATTTGTGCCTGTGTAGGTGGGCAGACCTGTGGGAGAAAGATACGCCATTCAATAAATAGTGCCAGGCATTTTAGTAGCCCCAAGGGAAAAGCAAAATGAAATTGGCTTCCTGTTTTACTCTCCACATAAAGACAAATTCTCAGTGGAATAACTTGAAAGGTAGCATTACCAGAGATGAAAATATAGGAAGATTTCTTTATGACCTTAGGGTAAAGAAGAACTTATTAAACCATCAAGAAAAAGCTTGATTAATCTGACAATGTTCAGAGTGAAAAGGGAAGCAAGAAGGAAGAGAAGAAAGGAGAGTAGAAACTACCAAACTGTGAAAAGCAAAAGAACCTGGCACATGGGACACAGTTTGGGAGCGAACACTCAAGTGGGTAGGAACCAAGAAAATCAGCTCAACAACTGAGTAAAGAGTTAAATTACAGATGACTTGGAGGAATTTGAGCATCTCTGCATGTTTAGGTAAACTGACTCCTGTAAGCAGATGAGAACTCACTGTGTAGGCAGTTTCTACTGTTGCGCAGAATGGAATTAAGATGAGAAAAAGCATTCAACAGACTTTACTCATATTTATTCTTTAATCTGTTTTGAAGAAATAAGTCGTATACAGATGGGGACCGGGAAGATGGCTCAGTGAATAAAGACACTTGTCACCAAGCTTGACGACAGGAGTTTGATGATCCCCAGGACTGACATGGAGAAAGAGAAAACCAACTCCAGTAGTTTGTCCTCTAATCACAACAAAAGGGGTGTTCCATATTCTTTCCTTCTCCCTTTTCCCTCTTTCTCACACACAAATAATTAAATGAATAAATAAATGCGAAAAGGTGTTAAAAGTTGAAAATACCGAGTCATGAAAACATTTATAAGAAGCATTCAACCATTAAAGCTTATATTTGACAACAGGGCAATCTCTTAAATTCCATCATAGAACAATGTAAATGCTGAGGATGTCAAACACTTTCATTACTATCTTCAGTTTCACACATCTGACACACACACACAGGTACACTCATGCACATTCACATACACAAACAAATGCACACACACACACACAGGCCCACTCACACACAGACCTACACACAGACACACAAACACATGCACTCACACAAAGCACACACACATGTACACACACAAACGAATGTACTTACACACACATACAAAGGCACACACAGAAATGTGCACAGCTACAAACATGCATGTGTGCACACCTACACAAACACACACAAACATGCGCTCACACACACATATACACATGCGCATAAAGAGACCCACTCACACACAAATGCATACTCACACACATACAAACACACACACATTCACACAATGCACACACAAACATATGTACACACACAAACACATGTACTTACACAGGCACACACACACACACACGGTGCACACACACACACACACACGTATACACACAAACATGCTCATACACATCCCACTTTTTTATGATCTCTTCTCGTCAAAGTGGAATAACTCACAAATGCCACTTTCTCTTTAAAGGTGCCATGTAGATATTTTAAATGTGCTCAGCACTTATATGCTACCCACTGTTTTTCTCCCCTTTAAAGTTGCATTAATCATTTTCTGTTTAGGGTACAGTGTGTTCTGTTTCCAAAGAGAAAGGCCCTGCTTGGAACCAAAGTGTTGTGAACAGTTCTGCCAGAGACCTTTCTCTCACTAGAGTCAGAAACCTGAGAGTATCTTACTAGCAATTAGCTTTTAAAATAGTAGTGACTTCATTTTCTCATTTATACTTGGAAGCTGCACATAGGATTTATGAAATTCCTTTTCTAACTTAAGTGAAATTGTTAAGAACACTGTTGTTTTTATACAAAATCTCAAGTGTTTGATTTTACCAATAAAGACTCTGGAGCCAGATCCTGGGGTAAAAGCCTGGTAGCTCAGAGAGGCAGAGAAAGCACCCAGCTGACCTTCCTTCTCAGGCAACACCCCAAGAGGAAGTTATCCTTCTCCACTCCATCTCAGAAACCCTTCAAACTGAATGTCTCTCCCTTCTACTTCCTGTGTATCTCTCTATCCATCCTCTTGACTTCCTCTTGCTTTCTTTTTTTCCCCTTTGTTTACTCCCTGTCAGCTGGTTACTTGCTCCGCCTCTTGACCTATGGTTGCCTTTATTTAATCCTGTTGACAATAAACAGGAAGCTTTTGGATTAAAGGTGTGTGCTGGGGGCCAAGCCACACCAATAGTAGAAACAGGTTTTTCCAGTAAACATCACAATCTCAGGATTCACAGTTCGACCAACATCTGTGCTCAACAAT
The DNA here is from genome assembly GCA_902729485.2 of Mus minutoides. Taxonomy (NCBI): domain Eukaryota; kingdom Metazoa; phylum Chordata; class Mammalia; order Rodentia; family Muridae; genus Mus; species Mus minutoides. Next base: position 197,543 of record LR753516.1, on the reverse strand, counting down.
ATCCTGCAACAGAACACACCATGTTCCAGAAAGATAGATATGCCAAGTCTGGACTTCCCTGGGACAGTCCTGAGAGGAGAGCTGTGATGGTTTGTATACGCTTGGCCCAGGGAGTGGCACTTAGAAAGTGTGTCCGGTTGGAGTAGGTATGGCCTTGTTGGAGTAGATGTGTCACTGTGGGTGTGGATCCTTCCCATAATCAGCCACCAAAAATAAACACTATTGCATATGCCAGCTAGATATTGCTGAAAGGGCCCTGATATAGCTGTCTCGTGGGAGGCTATACCAGTGCCTGGCAAACACAGAAGTGGATGCTCACAGTCAGCTATTAGTTGGAACACAGGACTCCCAAGGAAGGAGCTAGAGAAAGTACCCAAGGAGCTGAAGGGGTCTTCAACCCTATAGGTGGAAGAATAACATGAACTAACTAGTTCCCCCTGTGCTCATGTCTCTAGCTGCATATATGGAAGAAGATGGCCTAGTTGGCCATCATTGGGAAGAGAGGCCCCTTGGTCATACAGACTTTATATGCCCCAGTACAGGGGAACGCCAGGGGCATTATGTGGGAGGGGGTGGGTAGGGGAGCAGGGCGGGATGGGAGAGGGTATGGGGAAATTTCTGGATAACACTTGAAATGTAAATGAAGAAAATATCTAATAAAGAGAAAAAAAAAAACACCCTTATTCTAGCTGCCTGGAAGTCAGTATTCTGCTAGCAGCCTTCAGATGAAGATATAGAACCTTGATGATAATGGACTGAACTTCTGAACCTGTAAACCAGACCCAATTAAATGTTGTCCTTATAAGACTTACCTTGGTCATGGTGTCTGTTCACAGAAGTAAAACCCTAACTTAAGATCACACATGAAGTCTAAGTATGCTGAGTGGAGACTACTCCAGGTTGGGCCCCTCTGGCCTGCCTTTGTTTTCACTTCTACTACAATTTTCATTGAATTAATAACCATAAAGACAATGGCACTCACTAAATAGTCATCCTCACAGTTCCTATTTATAGATGGTGAAATGGAGACCCTGAGAGGTTGTCTTGTCCAGGGATGACAGTTACTAAGTAACCAGAGACAGGATTGGCGCCCAGAAAATCTGATTTCCAAGCCAGCCACCCAACTCCGTGTCTGATGACGTCAGTGCCTACGAGTGACTACAGGTGGTTCTGTCGCATGCTTATCAATCTTGGCTGTTGGTGGCACTGGTTGAGTCAGGCTTAGCTTTCCACCTCAGACTTTGACTATTGCACATTCTCTGTTTTACTAGGTAATGCCTCAAATTTTGTTTGTTTGTTTGTTTGTTTTGTTTTTGTTTTTTTGAGACAGGGTTTCTCTTTATAGCCCTGGCTGTCCTGGAACTCACTTTGTAGACCAGGCTGGCCTCAAACTCAGAAATCTGCCTGCCTCTGCCTCCCAAGTTCTGGGATTAAAGGCATGCGCCACCATGCCCGGCAATGCCTCAAAGTTTTAAAGTGATGGTAGCAAGTTAAACACCCACATTACTGATGGTCTGATGGATCTGAACTGGTGTTGCTGGTGCTGAAACTGAATCTAGTACTTTGTATGTGTTAGGTAGTATAGTACCATGGAGCATCACCCTCAGTCTGTGCTTGGTTGGGTAACTGATCGGTTGGTATTTTTTGAGACAGAATATTGCTGTGTAGCTCAGTCTGTCCCGGAGTTCACTATGGAGCTACTTTCCACTATGGAGGCTACTTTCCAACTCCCACGCTTGCTGCCCAAACCTCTGAGTGCTGGAATGATACGGGTGAATCACCATTCACAATCATAGTCACACCACTCACAATCATAGTCACACCAGCTTACTATGATTTTAATGTGAATTTCTCCAGCTACTAATGAACTAGTAAATTTTCCATTTTTTTCTCTTTTAGGCATTCCCATTCATCTTTCACCCATTTTTATATTGTATTGTTTTGCTTTTCACACTGACATATAGGCATCGTTCACATATTCACATGCTAAGGTTTTATCTCTAGTAAATGAATCAAGTATCTTCTTTTGGCTTGTGATATCCCATGCCCTTTACTGTCTCTGAACAAATGGAAAGTCTCAATTTTGTGCATTTTACTTTTATTTACTATTTGTATGTGTGTGTGTGTGTGTGTGTGTGTGTGTGTGTGTGTTTGAGAGACAGAGAGAGAGAGAGAGAGAGAGAGAGAGAGAGAGATCTTTAGGTACATGTGTACCATGGTGCATATGTGGAGGTCAGAGGTCAACATACAGCAGTCAGTTCTACTTTTCTGTCTTCCATGGTAATCATCAGGCTTTCAGGCAAGTGTGCCTACTCACTGAGCCATCTCTCCAGGCCTCTGAAAGCCTCACTTTTAAATGAACTGAATTTGTCAGTCTTCTTTCTTAAGAGTCTGCGTTTCCTTTTAAGCATTTAAAGCAGTGTTTTTCAACCTGTGGGTTGCTATCTTTTTTGAGGGGGTGGTGGTCAAATAATCCTTTCACAGGCATTTCCTAACACCATTGGAAAACACAGATATTTATGTTACTATTTATAACAGTAGCAAAATTACAGTTATGCGGTAACAATGAAGACAATTTTATGCTTGGGTGTCACCACAACACGAGGAACTGAACTAAATGCATTAGGAAGGTGGAGAACTGCTGGTCTAAGTTCTCATGTCCTACCTCAACAATGTTTTGTACCACCATCTTAGTCTACTTTCTATTGCTGTGTAAATACCATGAGCAAAAGCATCCCAGGGAGGGCAACTCTTGAGTCACGGTCAAGTCAGTACAGGGACTCAGAGTAGGAGCCTGCAGGCAGGAACTAAAGCAGAGACTTGGAGGAAAACTGCTCTGCTGCTTGCTTAGTCTGCTCAGGACAACTCACAATGAGCTGGGCTCTCCCACATCAACCTTTAATAAACAAAATGTCCAACCAGCAAAATGTCTACAGCCCAATCTTAGGAGGCATTGTCTCAATTGAGGTCACCTCCTCTCAGATGAGGGGACAAGCTTATGTCTGTTGTGATCATAAAAAGAGAAAGAGCTATTAAGATATGTTCTGGCAGAGTGTGGGGGAAGCGAGTACCTGTGTGGGCCCATGCCAAGGCATCCCTTCCCCCTGAGAGATCAGCCACATGACACTATAGTATAGAGTGGAGTTTATTTAGGACATGGGGAGGGAAGTTAAGAGAGTAGCAGAGGCAGAGAAAGGCAGAGAGAAGGAGAGAGTAGAGAAGTAGAGGCTGGCAATGACCACGTGGAGAGAAGGGGAAGGGAAGGGAATGAGGAGAGAGAGGGGCAAGAGGCAAGAGAGAGGTAGGAACATAAGAGAGAGAGGAAGGGCCAAGCAGCCCCTTTTACAGGGCCAGGTCTACCTGGCTGTTGCCAGGTATCTGTGGGGAAGAGCATCCCTGGCTACTGCCAGGTGACTGTGAGGGTGGAGTCCAGACAGAAAACCAATAATGTCAAGTTGACAAAACAAAACAAGCAAAACAAATCCCCCCAAACAAACAAAACAAAAACCCAAACAAACAAAACAAAGCCCCAAAAATGAAAACAAAAAAACCCCAAAAAACTAGAGAGCACAACCAAGTTCCCCCAAAATATTTAGTTTTACACTTAAGCTCATAGTTTAAATGTATACTTTCATGTTTAACTCTTCCAACTAATTAGAATTGAATCAATAATTTCTATGTATAACAGATGTAGGGATTCAACTTCTGTCTTTTTTAATCAAGTGAACAAACAAATCCTCTGGTATCACTTACCGCATTGTCTCTGTGTGTCCATGATCTGTGTTGTCTACCTTCCCTCTACCAAGAGACAGGCTGTTTCCTTATGTAGTCCAGTCTTCCTTCAGCTTTATGCTTATTTTCCAGTGGTCAAAACTTAACTACCATACAGACCAGTTCTGTTGGGGTTTGAAAAAAACCAAACAGCACAAGCAGTCACAAATGTCCAGCAAAGAAACAACTTTATTTGAATCAGGAATCAAATACCATCCAGTCAGGGACTGTGGCACAGACTTGAGAGCTGATTATGTTTTTTGAGCGTTCATCTAAGTATTTAAGCAGATGACAAAATTTTATTGTACTAAGGCTGCTACGGATTGAACAGGACCACAGGGCAGACCCGGGAGCTGAACTGAAACTCTGAAGGGAAATTGTACATCATTTTTAAAGGGTCATATCACAAAGGGAAGGGATCAGGGTGGGCTGTAGCACTGTCCAATCATAGTTTGACACAAGGGATTGAGCAAAGAAGTGAACGTTAGTGATCAGGTCTGATCGCTGACTCATAGACTTGGTGCTCTTCTGGTAGACTTCTGGCTCAGAACTCAGAACGATAAAGGAACAAAGTAGTAGGCAGGCTGCATGCACACACTCAATGAAGTCACCACAGGCAATGCATTTACAACTTGTGTGCCTTAGTTCAGATAACCTACAGCTTCCCTTTCTACATGCTTTACTGGGTCAGACAAGCATGAAACACCTGAAGAAGCCTGGGTGGGCGTTGGTTCTGGGGCCTGGGAACATGAACTTAGTTTTAACCCTGTCATCAAGATGGAGGTCATTCCTGCATGGCTCCACTCAGGCAGCTGTCTCCTAACAGTTCTGTGCTGTCTTAGTCACTGTCACTTTTATCAATTTGTTGACTAGCAGATGAGGGAGCTTGCTTTCTATTGCAGCTGTTCCCCTTTCTCCCACACTCCAGCTTCCCTTCCAATTTCCGCACATGGGTGTGGCCTGTGTTGCTGACTTCTGAGGAGAGAGCAAAGCGGAAGTGTGAGTGCTTACCTATTTACCTCTCTGGGCCCTGGGCCCCTGCTTTCCATTCCTGCTGTGCTGTGGAACGCTCATGCGCAGACATCTTTGGAAGTCACATGCTGTGCAAGGGGCATCTCTTGGCGATTGTGTTTCCAGGAGCCTGTGATGATCAGGGGCCCTCTTGTCAATCAGGCTTATCCTATGAGAAACACGTTCTCCCATGAAGCCCCTGACATGTATATACAACAGCAGAGGGGGTTGACTTGACTTGTTCCTTTTGACTTTAATCCTGCCTATTTGATCTGCACATTTGCTTAAACATCTAAACAGCAGTTGGTGCTTTGACAAACAGTCTGGAACAATGAGTTGTTTCTCTTCTCCACTATTTTTTCTTTTTTGCACATTTCACTTCTTATATCTCATAACTAGCCAAGAGTTGCTGTACAATGTGGACATAAAGCGGCTATGACTCACAGTTGCCTTGTGCCTGACAGTAAGGGAACCTTTGATCACGCATTGCTCATTGGTATGCTTGGTGTAGGGCTTTTGTCTGAATAAATTCCTCTGAGGGAGCTCTAGTTCACCAGGAGACTTTTTATTATAAACAGATTCTATCTTATCTAGTGATGCAATCCTATCCTGGAAAGATAACATAGTTTTCTTCACTGCACCGATAATGCATGTTTACTCCACCTATGGTTTTACTGTCTTTGCCTAAGTTGTAAATCAAATAAGTAGTACTGACCTATCTTTGTTTTCAAATTTATTGCTTTGCATATAATTTAATTGTGTGTGTGAGGAGTGTGTGTATTACTTGCATGTGTATGTGTACATGCTCATGTATGCAAAGGTGAATGTGTGCATGTGTGTGTGTGTGTGTGTGTGTGTGTGTGTGTGTGCACTTGCAAGTGGAACCAAAGGTCAACCTGAGATGTAATGATGTATTTGTATAAACACCCAATAGCTGTTGACTCTTCGGTGTTTTCTCTATCAAACATCCACAGTCTGGAGTAACGAGCTTTGCCCCTCATTTCTTCACTATTCTTTCCCCACATTCCACTTCCTGTATCTCCTTACTAACCACGAGTTTGTGTACAGTGTGGAAATAAAGCAACTAAGTAATGTGACCTCGGGTGCTATACACCTTGTTTTTTTTTTTTTTAAAAACATAGTCTCACCAAAAAAAAAAAAAAAAAAAAAAAAACAAAAAAAAAAACATAGTCTCTCAGCTTCTCAAGACTCCCTATTTCAATTAGGCTGGCTTCCCATTTCTGGGGTTGCAAGCATGCGCCCCCTACATCTGGCATGTTTATATGAGTTCTGGGGACTGAACTCAGGTCCCATGCTTACAGAGCAGGCACTAAGCTAAAAGAGCTATCTCTCCAGCACCAATAATTTAGATTTTTAAAAACCATTTCCTTAAAGTTATTTCTTGGCTCTCCCTTAAATTTGGGCCTGAGACAGGCTAGTGAACATTGGGCTGGCCCTCAGATTGCCAGTTGGTTCTTCTGCCAGTCTCTCTGCCTGAAACCAGCAGGATCTTCCAGGTGAGCCCAGTTTATTAGGAGCTAGAGATAGTGTTGTGTTATGCTACAGAATTATCCCATGTACTTCCCTCCTTCATAACTCCATGATACTTAAAGAGATGGTTTCAATATTTTGTCTAGTCGTCTTTGCTATTCCCCAGAGACTCTTCCAATATATTTATTCCATTGTGTCCAAGAAATGGTGTTATGAAATGTTTGTTACAATAAAATATAAATTGCTGAGCGGTCTGCTGAGCTAGGCCAGTAGCTGACGATTGGCCCTTGGTTTACTAACTAACTCCATTGCAAGGGAATTCCATTGCGTGTCCACCCCCAGTGAACCTTCTCAAGAGCAGAGCTTGGCCTGCCTTTGGGATGACACCCACAGAGAAACTCCTTGTAAGCAGTAGGCACTAAACATTGGAGTTATTTGTAAAGAATAGTTATTCTTTTTTACACTCAGGTGCAGTCCTACAGCATGCCTGCCACACCCATGCTTGGAGCCTTTTCTGTTGCATGAAGTGAGGTTGGTGAGTGCCAGTCTAAATCAACGATCAACAGAGGGCAGTCATGTTCACCAACTGTCAGGGCTCCTGCAGTGTCTCCTATGGGTAGAATATATAAGCGTTACATTATTTGTATCCCCAGCTAGCCATCAGCTATGCCTTAAGAGTGTTGACTGATTTATGCAAAGATTTTGACCAGAGAAAAACAACCTAATACGTGGTTTGCATTCAAAGCATATTGATGCCTCCTAGAGTCCTTGGGATAAGCTACTCATTGACCAAGTGTACTTGGTTTTAAAATTGCTCCTTGCTGTCCTAATGGAAGCTGTTATCCAGAGTACATTACCAGAAGTGCTGATTCCCAAGCAGTGCCCATTTAAACCTGCAAACCATGTGTAACAACATAGAGAAAACTCCTCTGTTAGCTCTAAAATGACTTTGATGGGTTATGCGAATGACATTCTGGAGTTCCAGAAAACTGGCTTCTTCTATCTTAGATTTAACAAATGTGATCAGTATACTTTGTTTGCATTTTATACGAAGATAGTTGGCTTTTTATAAGAACCGATTTGGTTGGGCTTTTTTCTGGTTTCTTTTAAAGGAGGTATTGATTAGTGATGCAAACCGCTGTGAGTAAAAATTTAGACTTTAGAAAGTTGCATTTCCCTTTAAGATGTGTGGAAATTTGCCATATTTTGAATGAATAATAAAAACTTTTTGACTTTTTCACTATGCTCCCTTTTGTGCTGGAGTGAATTTAACAGCATCTTTGGCAACACGTTTACAGTCAATTTTCTTTGTTTAAAATCAAAATCAAAATTTAAATTTAAATATATTTTTCCTTTCAGTTTATAATGATATCAAGTGCTTGAATAATGTGGCTTGAGAATGATTGATCACTACTCAGACTTCCTGGGAGGCAGAAGACCATCATTCACAGAATTTATTAAGGAACACTTGTAGGACCAAGCCATGAGGAAGAGAAGGGAGGAAACGTTGTTGGATAGAGGCCATGACACTGATCCAAGCAGGCCTCTGCTTGACAGGGGGCCTGGGGATAACTGCAGAATTGTTTTATTCGAGGCAAGGCTGCAGTTTTATATTTGTCTCTCATCCATTGGACAGGGCCGTACTGAAGGAGTGGAGAGGCTTTGGACTGCGCATTTCTCCTTAGTTTATATGATTCTAAAGGAAGGCTGAGAGCCAAAGGCTGGCTGCTGCAGCGCTCCTGGGTTCTAGGGAGGAAACGCTTCACCACCGTACCCATGATATCGTCTACGTGGCAGATAAACTTGATTTTATGATACCGTCTTGTTTGTCTTGTAAAAGCTGATATTGCCTTCTATTTGTTTTTAGCTTGTTAAGATAAAGTCTCACATATTACAGGCTGGCTGGCCTTGAACTCTTGGTTCTCCTGACTCTGTCTCCCAAGTGATGGGCTTACAGGCACCAACCACCACCAGCTGGCTCCTTCCAGCATTTGGAGTACCTTTCATTTCTTTGCGTGTAGAACCCCTTCAATCCATTATCTATCTATCTATCTATCTATCTATCTATCTATCTATCTATTAATTTATTTATTTGCTTGTGTGTGTGTGTGTGTGTCTAGTGTCACAGTGCATGTGTGTGTGTGTGTGTGTGTGTGTGTGTGTGTGTGTGTGTGTGAGAGGACAATTCCGTGGAGCTGATTCTTTTTTATGGTTTCCGGGATTGGTCTTGAGTCCTCTGGCTTGTGTAGCAAGGGCTTTATACTGGCTCTCCCTCAACCATTCTACTCACCCATGCCTACATTTTTATCCCTGTTATTTCTTGTGTAACAGGAGTTCCCACCTTGCCAGACTCTATTTACTGCTCCTGGAGCTCCTTCTCTAGCATGGCATCCGCTGGAGCCACCTGTAACATTGCCAGCTCTCACTACTCAAGGGACACGATGCCTGTGTAGGGATTTAGAAAGCATCAGGAAACACTTTCAATTTACAGCTTGTATTTTGTTTGCATCTATATTTTCTTCACTAAACGGGTTGTAACTAGACGATGAAAGTATCAGACTGTTTTATAGTGCTATAAGGAAGTAAATTATGGTGTGTGTGTGTGTGTGTGTGTGTGTTTTCTGGCATTTGGAACACATAAATTAAAGGCTCAAAAATATTATTAAATGATTAGTTTTCTAGTTAGCTCCTTAGACAGGAAAGTGATTGGGTGTGGGCAAAGGTAATTGTTTTTCCTCTTTTAGATTTGTTTTTGTGTCTCTTCCAATGCCACCAATGATGACTCATCTATCAGACATTTATTGAATGCCACTAATGTATGCTTTCTCCTCTCTCTCTCTCTCTCTCTCTCTCTCTTTCTCCTCTGCCCCACCCTCCTTTCCTTCGTTCTTTTGACAAGATCTTATACTGTAGCTCACAATGGCCTGTAACTCATGGTGATTCATCCCAGCAAGCCCACCGAATGCTAGGACTAAAGGCTTGTGCCACCAAACTCAGAGCTGGGTACCATTTTATATAAGGTAGGCATGGTGGTAAACTCTATCATAATGTCCCAGCTAATGTGAGAGATGAATCATTCATCCACATCACAAGTGAGAAAAGTCAGATACTGTGGTTGGTATTATGAGGGCAATGCACAGAGATGAGAGGAAGAAGCTACCTGAAAGCCAGGGTAGGGTGGCATTGTCTTCAGAAGAAACTGACTCAGCATGATGAGGAAAAGACAGGAACAAAATCCGTGAATTCAAGAGGTAAGAAGGACTCCATGTGTTTTAAAAATAGATGCCAGAGGGATTGAACAGTAGTGGTTTGTTTGCAATGGGGATTGGGTGGGGGGGCTTTGGTGATTTGAATGAGAATGGCTCAGATAGGCTCATCTATTTGCATGCTTAGTCTCCAGTTGGATTAGGAGGTGTGGCTTGGTGTCATTGGTAACTGTTTAGGAAGGTTTAGGAGGTGTGGCTTGGTTCGGGGAGGTGTGTCATTGGTAGCTGTTTGGGAAGGATTAGGAGGTGTGGCTTGGTTGGAGGAGATGTGTCATTGGTAGCTGTTTGGGAAGGATTAGGAGGTGTGGCTTGGTTGGAGGAGATGTGTCATTGGTAGCTGTTTGGGAAGGATTAGGAGGTGTGGCTTGGTTGGAGGAGGTGTGTCATTGGTAGCTGTTTGGGAAGGATTAGGAGGTGTGGCTTGGTGTCATTTGTAACTGTTTGGGAAGGATTAGGAGGTGTGGCTTGGTTGGCAGAGGTGTGTCATTGGAAATGTGCTTTGAGATTCCAAAGCTGACACAGGATCATTGTCTCTACCTACAGATCAGGATGTAAAGCTCTCAGCTTCAGTTTCAGCACCATGCCTGCCATGCTTCTCACCAGGAGGATAAGGGACTAACCCTCTAAGGCTGCAAGCCAGACCCCAAAGGCTTTTACAAGAGTCCCTCGGTAATGGTGTCTCTTTGCTGTAATATAACAGTGACTAGAACAGGAGCAAAGATTGGGATGTGGACGTTGAGGCTGCTTGTGAAGGAAGTGAGTCCCAGGACAACAGGACACAGTGAAGGCTTGCTGTTGTCCTTTGCTGGCTAGTTTAAGATAGAGAATAATGGCAGACTTACCTTGTTAGATTGTGAATGGCCTAAAGTCTAGTTAAAATCTAGTTGCACAAAGTAAAAAGCGTTACCATCAGGACCTACCTCTCACTTGCTTTCATTCTTTAAAGATGTGGTGGTGGGGGGTGGAGCTCCAAGAATTCATTTGGCTGGGGTGAGGCCTGGGATGCCACATTCCCAGCAAGGCCACAGCAGCCCTGTGCATGGTCTGAAATCGTCGCTTGGAAGACCAAGTTGGAAAGCCCTGATTATCACTAGCCGGGCTGTGTGGGTTTGAATTCTCACTTTAGGCGGACCAGTGGTTCTCAACTTTCCTAACACTTGAATACAGATCCTCGTGTTGTGGTGACCACCAACCATAAAATTATTTTGTTACAACTTCATAACTATAATTTCTCTCCTGCCATGATAATGTAAATATCTGACATGCAGGATATCTGATATACAACTCCCGAAGGGGTCACTACCTAGGGCTGATATAGAGTCTTGTGATATTGGCTAAGTTATTTAATGCACTTTTTATCTATTGATAAGGGTGCTCATAGAGAGCTCCTGTGATGATTAAATAAGACATGCTGAGTTAGGAAGTCATCGCAGAATACAGACAGAAAAATGTTAATATTTGTTCTTATTGCAAACATAGACAAGTTGACTTTCTAAGTCAAGGTCCAAGACAACTTGTAAATGAATACTTGAATTTATCATGTGCATTAAAAGGACAAAAAAAGGGTCCTTTCCCGTGACATGGACTAAATAAAGTAGGTCTAGTCAAGGAAATTTATAAAGAATGAAATGTATTTGCAAATAAAAACTACCAGGTAAAATGACTGTTGAATCTCTTCAAGACTGTGCTAGATGCCCAGCGATCAGAAACTTGCCTGCAGAGGAGAGTTCTAGATCTTGTGGTGTAATTACTTTGTCATGCAGACAAAGGAAAAATACACAAAGGCACACCCAGAAGGCCTTCCTAGAATTGTGCCTTTGTTCTTCATATTTAATGTATGGCTGTCTCCTTGCAGACAAAAGCTACAGGAAGCTCTAGCAGTGGAATGCAATCTTTTGACATTATGACATGTGTTGGATTATGTTCATAGCTATTCTGGAACACACAAGGCCCACGGACACACTAGCCTTTTCACAAAGCCATACTTTAATGATTATGGAAAGCTGTTTTTATTCAAGATCCCTTTTGACTTGTTCTGGATCAAAATGTGTTTCCAAAACTCCATGTGGGATTTCTGACCCCTAGGAATGTGTCTTTATTTGTAAATAGAGTCCCCCATATGTTATCAAGTTGATGTGATGCCATCAGGGTGGGCCTTTATGGTCATGGCTATTGCCTTCATAAAATGATTTGAAGCTGACGAAGGCCAGCTGACAACAGAGGCAGAGTCTGCAGTGGTGGCCCTGAAAACTGAGGATGGCAAGGATTGGTGGTGGCCACCAGAAGCTGAAAGAGTCCAAGCAGGTTTCTGGCCAGAGTCTAGAGAGGAGCAGAGTCTTGTGTGGCACTGTGAAAGGCGACCTCTGGTTGAGCTAGGTTTAAAACTCCAGAGACGCAGTAGATAACTCCACAAGGGATGGTAGGCATTTGCCATGATTCCAGACACCAGACTCCTCACACAAGACCTCTGCTCTCCATAATTCTGTGGCTGTCAGTCACATGAGGGCAACGCCCCAAGCCCCTCCACAGGTAGAAAACGTGACCACAGGTCATAGAGCCTCAAGACAGATCTCCATTTTAATGAGGCACCTAAAGGTCTGAAGGGTTTAAGCCTTTCCCAGATGCTCCTCCCTGCAGAAGGTATTTAACCTCAGGTCCCCCTGAGAAAGTGGGGTACGGTTTCACTCATCACAACTCTTCTCCATGACAATAAATGCTTTAAACCATGGACTACCTCTTCTCATTGGGATCTGCAGTGCTGGAGCGATGGAGCAGGTCTTCCACTAAAGAGCCATGTCTAATCTTCCACAGGAGGCCTCTCTGCACTCCCAGCTATAGACTCCGCCTCACCAAGTCCTTGCCTGAACAAGTCTAGGACACTCTCATCTACGAGGGACCCAGCCAAAGCTCTCCTCCCCACTTTTTCCCTTCTGCCCCGGGAAAGAGCCTGAGAACCTGCCATCCTCAGCTTCCTGTGGGCCGGGACCCCTGAGCCAACTGCAGCAGTTGCAGGGGACCTTAGACTGTGCCTCCCTACTCCCAGAGCAGGGTCCTGTGGCTTCTCACTGTGTGGGGAACACGTAGTGAAAACCTCCTGCATCCAGCCTCCACAAGCAGCCCTAGCTCTGTGGTGGACCGCATGCGGGACACCACTTTAACTCGCAGTCCATCAGACACCTTCAGAATGACTAGAGAATAAATGTCTGCCACCGGGAACTAGCTTCCCTGTGGGCTCTTGTCATGGCCACCCAACGGGTGGACCGCGAGTCTTTTCATGTGTCTTATATTTTAGAAGGTATTTTTCATTTTCTTCTCCTGTTACTGTGTTACTTACTTTCCTTGACTCTGTGACCAAGCGCCTGTCAGCGTGAGGGGTTTATTTCTGCTTGCAGCTTAAGGGGACACTGTGAGAGAAGGCACATTGACAGAAGCTTGAGGTAGCTGGGCACATGGCATCTGCAATCAGGAAGCACAAGCTCTCAGGGGGTGGAGCATGGCTGTGCTAGGAAACATCGTGACCTTGTGACCCAGGCCCTCTATCCAGCCCCCACCTCAGGGCACACTTCTGGTTGAAAAACTGTGTTTAAACATGAGAGTCTTCAGGGAATGAATATTCTACATTTAGACAACTTCTCCATGTTCTTGATAAGGGTCAAAATGTGTTCTCCCAGAATGTATCTTGAAATCTCTACTCTTGTGACTACACATCTATACTTGAAAATAGCCTTGCAGCTGTGACCATATTAATATGAGGTCCTTTGTGTGGTTCTGCATTTGATATGATTGGTGTCCTTATAAGGTAACCTGAATCTACCGAGAAGGAGAACGTCATGCAATGTCAGAGGAAGAGGCTGGAACTGTGTGGCTACAAAGGATGCCAGTGATCGGCAGCCTCTACTGGAAACTGAGCTGTCCAGAGGATTTTACCCAGAAGCTTCTGGGAGGCAGAGACTGGGGTTTGGCTTATGCCCTTGTCCCCTGAACTGCTAAGAAGACATGCTTAGTCTGGGCTTACTGAACATTTGTTGAATTGAAGTAATTGGAGGACTCCACATAAAGAATGAGGCTCATTATTGTCATTATAAATCTATAATTTGCCCTTCGGCTTCTCGCATTAATTGTCATTGAGGAAATAGTAGAAGTGTCACTGTCAATGACTATTTGGATAGAACAAGGAGATAGGCAATCGCTGTGGAACCCAATCACTCATTTGAATGCTATCTTAAGGGGAGTGACTGGCCAGTTTTCCATGTCAAGGCCTGCTCCACAGGGTCAGTGCATAGCCTCGAATTTAGATCTTGTTATGTCTTAGTGAAATAGGCTGAATTGTGAGGTTCAAATTATGGATAAAGAAAACTGATGCTCAGAGCTTGTTTGAAGGAAGACTTGAGAGTTAAACTTGGGTAGAAATTCAGCTCTTAGCCAGTATTGTGACATGCAGACGCTGATCTTTCCTTTCTGTGGATTCAAAAGGCTTATCGTTACAGATGATTAATGTTTGGATCGTATTTCATATAAATATGTCAGAGTCCTAGATATGCATTTATTATGCGCTTTGTTTGGTACATCTGAATAAACCTAATCAATTTATCTGGACACAGCTAGAGCTCCGGGCTAGCGTTCTTTAAACTGCCAAGTTACTTTGGATACATTTTCTGCCTTTGTAAGTCCATGCATTTCATATGTCAGTGCACGCACAGGTTTCCTTCTCTCCATTTGAGGGCTCAGAGGAGGTCAGAGAAGGGGAAGCCCTGGCAAACACAGCACTTGGCTTGTGTGCTTAGAAGATTTTTCTAGCAGAAGAGAAGGCCTGACCCCATTTCTATTGTTTTGGTATGCAGACAAGAACCAATCTGACTGTTTTCTGCTTACATAAGCCAAAGGCCTGGACAGACCCACAGTAAAGTCAGGACACAAAGGCAAACAAGAGTGATATCCAACTTTCACCCTCTCTGGACAGAATTGGAGTTTAGTGGAATTCCTTCCATGTGTGACCTTTATACAGAAATTTATTCTCTCTGGCTGTTTTCCCCAGGCTTTCAAATTACATCTCTCAGGGATTCTATATGAGTCTGGCTACTCCATGACTTCATGAAACATCATTATTGGGCTAAATTCAATGGATTTCATTCTGCTTTATTTTAGCAGAACCATATGGAACTTGACAAAAGCTAAACAAAGCTGGGATACCCTGGAGAGAAGGCACTTCTGGTCCTAATAAAGAATTAAGCTCTGTCCTGAATCTCTAATAGTACTTTGTAGTTATAACTACAAAGTATTTCTTACAATGTATTATTATGGCAGGGAAGAAAACCCATTTATTTGAAGTAAAAAATTTTTTAAATGAACATTTTGCTTTAAAGCTACATAAATTCTGTACTTAGAATATGAAAGTGTAACTTAAAGAATACCACAGAGCAAGTTCATTCCAACATGGCTGGGGAGTTAGGATGAGCCAAAACTTGAAGTTCCAATCCATAAAAGGTTGCCTAATTTTTATGAGGTTTTGCTTTTTTTCCACTGCTGAGTCTAAGGGATCCTCTGTAAAGCTAGGAACAGCGTAGAACGTATGTGAACCAAACCAGCCACTGTTCTGCCGTACTTCATGAGAACAGCTCAGTGTGAGGAGTATCTGAAATGACCTTACTAAAATCAAGCCACCCAGCACATGTGAACATAACGTGGAATGCCCCGGGAAGACACCTCCAGTTGGCAGGCAGTTATTAAGGGAACTGAAACATAAGAGGAAATGGAGTGTGCGCTGGCTGGCTAGGCATTTAAGATGTGCCTGCCATAGGTGCTGGACACAGCTGGGGATCCCTTACCTGGAAGGACAGAGGAGGGAAAGCACGGGTGACCTAGAGTCACAGTGTCCAGAATAGTGCGCGTTTGCTGTGCTCCCAGTCAAGAATCTCTGCCGCAGCTGGAATCGCTTGTTGGTCATTGGCAACTCTCTTCATCGCCTCAGGGTGGACTTGATGGAAATTTACACAGACTATTTAACATGGAGTTTGGAGCTTGGACCTCCAGCCCTGCCACTCATCTCCTCTGCCTCCTCCACCAAGGAACAGAAGGAAGCCATTATCAATTCATTATCTGTGAATCATATTTATTCACAATGACTCAGTAATTTTCATGGAGAGGGAAGGAAGGGTTCAACAGCAGTAGTTACTCGATTGCTCAGACACTTGGATACTTGAAGTGGGCAGATTATTCTTTAGGGAGTTGGCGTGTTGAATATTATTCAGTATGTTGAATATTATTTCAGTTTGCATTGCTGCCCCTAATTCTATTGTGTTGCAAAAAAACCCCACCCTTTTATTAAAGGACAAAGAATGTGTTACTGTGTCTGAAATATTTTTAGATGACATCGTCCAAAAACTGAAATAATATATTTGACAGAGAACTATATAAGACAACTGATATTTTATACCTAAGTAATTTTATGCTAAATATGTATAAAGTAGGTTGCTTTCATATCCTCTTGGGTTTGAGATGCAAGTTTTTTTTTTTTTTTTTTTTTTTTTTTTTTTTTTTTTTTTTTTTTTTTTTTTTTTTTTTTTTTTTTTTTTTTTTTTTTTTTTTTGTAGACAGGGTTTCTCTGTATAGCCCTGGCTGTCCTGGAACTTACTTTGTAGACCAGGCTGGCCTCGAACTCAGAAATCTGCCTGCCTCTGCCTCCCGAGTGCTGGGATTAAAGGTGTGCACCACCACGCCCGGCCTGCAAGTTTATTTTTTAACCTTAATTTTATTATCTTATTTATTTTATAATTTTATTATTTGTATTTATATGATCTACCTACATGTATTTTCTGTGCACCATAGGCATGCAATGCCCATGGTGGCCAGAAGAGGGTGTTAGATTCCCTGGAACGGAATTTACAGAGTTGTGAGTGGCCATATAGGTTCTGGGAATTGAACCCTGGTCCTCTTGAAGAACAGTCAGTTCTCTTAACTGCTGAGCTGACCCTCTAGCACAAAATGCAGTCTTAAGAGCACACTCTAGCTAGAATGTGGCTTGTGGACACAAAGAGTCACAAATTCCCTTCCAGCCTGCTCTGTTCTTAGTCTTATACAGCCAGGACTTGTGCATAGGACAGATTCACTGTTCTGTCCCACTCAACACGTTAACCATTTAAGCTCCTCCTGGGAGTCTGCATCACAGGCTGATGGCCCCTCCCCATCTCACCCTCCTCTCACCCCTCTCTCTTTCTTTTATGGAACTCACATTCTTGACCCTGGTCCCCATTTACTCACGGACACACATGTTTCCTCAGGATTAGTCAGAATCTCAGCAAAAGGACTCAGATGGCATTGTTGCTAATTTTAAAGGATGCTGAAAGCGTTTACCAAGTGATCACTTTAAATTATTTTTCTTGTTGTTTAAAGCCAAAATCTAGGGCTGAAAAGATGTCTCAGTGGATACATGTGCAATCTCTAGGGCTCACAGGCAAGGACAGAATCAACCCCTCAAGCTGTCTTCCACCTCCAAAGTAGGTACAGAGTGGCATGTGCCACCCCCAAACAAAAGTGTAAAAGAAAAAGCCAAACCCAAGGCTAAGTCAAATCAGTCAGTCAATCTGTCTGTCTACCTACCTACTAATCTATGTACCCACTTATCTATCATCTATCTATCTCTCTTATCTATCTCTCTATCTCTCTATCTCTATCTATCTATCTATCTATCTATCTATCTATCTATCTATCTATCATCTATCATTTATCATCTATCTTCATTACCAAATCAATCTATCTATCTATCTATCTATCTATCTATCTATCTATCTATCTATCTATCTATCTATCATCTATCTTCATTACCAAATCTATCTATCTATCTATCTATCTATCTATCTATCTATCTATCTATCTATCTATCTTCATTATCAAATCAATCAATCAATCAATCTATCTATCTATCTATCTATCTATCTATCTATCTATCCTACCTACCTACCTATCTTTGCCTCTCTTTGTCCCACTTGATGGCTGAGGTTGTCCTTTGGTGTCACCAAGTCTCATCTATACCAAGGTAAAAACATTTCTGTCCAATGAATCATCTTTCTAAACAAGAAGGAAGACCGCAACACAATCCTTTTAAATGCTTCTTTTATTTCATTGGTTGTACATTGGGTGAGTGAACTGAATATTACAACCAAAACATATAATTGATACAAATTAGAGTCCTGTTTACACTGTAAGATAACGAATGAGGGAATTCTTTAAGAAGTGTTACAGAAAGATTTAGTAGAAATGTGACCAGTGGTGTATGGCTGAAAGAATATTTCTGTGAAGTGCTGTTATATTCTGAAAACCAAGAGTGAAATGGAGTTCCCGTACAAGTGGAGTTAGTTTCCTAACTACCGTAGCTGTTGAACTGATATCTTCCTGTCTTGGATATTGGTGATTTTGTTTTTGTAATTAAACAAAGCATTTAAGATTTATCCATCATAGTCAGACTTCTGAATATAAACAAACTTTTGGCAAATAATATTTATACAGAAAAATAGTTTTAGATCCTCTCAAATCCCAGAATTATTCTATAAAATTACATTATAAATAAATAAAAAGCAAAATCTGTTGTACATATATTTGTACATCTATGCATTTGCCTTGCCTCCTCCTTATTGTAAATGGCATATTTGACTCTGCATATTATAATCACAATTCTGGAAAATGGATATCATAGTAAAAAATACAGTCATCTATATTGGCTGGGGGATACAGGTGATGTTTTGATGATCAATTATTAAAGGGCTGAAAATAGCTATGAGCTAATAATTTTTAAAATAAAAATCATGAAATGAAAGGAGAAAAGGACAGTTACAACAATTAGTCTACAAAAATATTTCAGTGATTCCTATAATTTACCTTTTTAGTCTACTATCTTCTCAATGAGTTTAAATGAGTAAGTAAAGAAAAAAAAATAAGTATGAGTGTTTTTAGGCAAGTTGTAGCGTAACTACATTGTTATAGCTGAGGAAATTACAAATATCGATAATACATAAAGATGAGAACTATCAAGGTGATACAAGTTAGATACAACACCTTCCCACAAATTAAAACAAACACGACACAAACAGTATGCAAGATCACACTCAGAATGTGATTTCTCTTTTCAATACAGCTATCAGATCTATGATGTAAGATAAATAGTAATTAGACTTTGACCAACATGAATTAAATGCAGATTTTTTCAATCAAAAAAAATGATATGGTTGGATGCCTCTAGTTTTCAGAACAGGCGATGATACCAAAAATTTAAAATATTTTACATTCAATCTCAAAAGTCAAAATACTTCAATCACTAAAATGTTCACAAAGAAAATGGATGTTTTAAACAATTACACATAATATCCATTTATAACAGCTGTTTCATTTCTTAAACAATAATTTAAAAACTATGTAGGTACTGTGTAGGCTATGTGCAACATATAAAATGTGAAATATGAAATATTTGGTACGATAGTGCTTAAAATAAACTTTAAAACAAACTTTCTGAACAAAATTTAATTGTATCGCTATTACCTTGAAGATCAACCAAGTATTTAAAAAAAGTAAACAACATTAAAATATGTTTCATCCATATATAGTATATATATGTATGTGTATATATAATATGTGTGTACTTGTATTAAAGTTTTTTATACTTTTGAGACATAAAATATGCTTTAAGGTGAAAGAATTAAAAGAACTATTTTTCCATGCTGCAGTTACTTACAACCCTTTAATCCAACTCTTAAAATGCAAAAACAGTAATGGAGTTTTTAAAAAGTGAAACTATCTACTTTTTTTTTCGTTTACATAGTAATTTAGATTAAAGTCACAGTTTGCATCTGTAGTGACTAAACTCAGACGTACTTAAACTGGAATATTATACAGACCTCCTCACCTACAGCTTCCCTGTTTGACTAGGTTTTAGTTAAGAAGAGTTATTCGGTAACAGGCAACCGGAGGGCGAGTTTGAAAGACCAATCCCTTAGATTTGACTATTGGCATGAGCCTTTCATTCTTGTCAAGCTGGATGAAGTCTGGCAAAATCTAGGCACTTCTACAAAGTCTCTCTTATAAAACAACTTTAAAAATATACTTGTAAAATAATACCTTCAAGACTTTGTTGGGTTGGGTATGAAGCTCATACCGTGCAAAGTTTTTTTTTTTTTCAATCTATGCAATGTTTTCTAGAATCCCATGATTCAGTGCGGCATCTCCTGGCAAAGCGAACCCCACACTCTGATGTGTCCCCCGGCAATTGTGCTTCAACTGACACTCAGACTTTAGACCTGCGAGGCAGGTGCGTGCGTCTTTTACTTCACTTCTCTCTGCTGCGACTGTCCGTCTCCTCAAGAAGTGAATCATACCCTTTGATCCAGTCAGGAAATGAAATGGTTGTGGTTGGAGTTACAATCGAACCTGCCCTTGGAATAGGTACTTAAAACTAAAGCTAACTGTTTATTGCTAAATTTGAAATATTCTGAGTCGAAATGAGTATATTGGCTGGACTTTCTGCATCAGCTATAGTTATGGAGATAAGACAATATTCCTGGGACAGAAACTATGCTCAGAACCCTGTGAAAGAAAACCTCATCCTGTATGTCTCTGAACATCACAGCTGGTCTCAGGTAGTTAACTATCTTAGGCTGGAATATACTAAGCATACCATATTTAATACTCATATATGACATAGCAGAACTAGCCTTAGGGTTGTGGTCTGTCCAGAAGAACTAAATTTAGCATGCAGTTTGTGGCAATTCTATTGAGGAGGAAACGGGGTAATATGTACAGTAACAATGTTTAGTTATTCTCAATGCAGATTCTTGGCATTCCATTCCATTTCTGTTGATTATTTCAGAATTATCTGTTAAAGAAAAAGACAAGTGCAGTTTAGACCTTCTGCAGGGAAAAAAAAATAGAATGTTCAAGTCTTATTCTTTTGCAGACAGATATTTGAAAGTAGAACGATCTTCAATTTCTCATAATTCTGACACAGTCCTTAACTTTGTAAACCTGTACCCTTCATGCTCAGGCTGTCGCACTGAGCAATTTCTTCTGTGTGCCCGTGGCAAGGAGTGGTGGTCCAAGCACACCGTTTTCTGTGAGACCATGACAGCACGTCTGTAGGCAGGCAGTCTGTTCCGACCTCAATCTCTTTCAGTGATTTCGCTTCATACTTCTTCAGTCTATGCTCATATCTCTTTCAAACTGCCCTTTGATCTACTGATCGGAAAGTCTCATCAGAGAATTTACCTTTGAAAGTTGTTTATGAACTTAACTATAAATATCTAAGAGTTTATCATTCAGATATTCTAACTGTCCACTTCTAATTCAAAGATACGTTCTCATCAAACATGACTTTGTTCCCAAGATATAACAGCAACCAGCTTAAATGTCACAGTAAAAAGGGATAACCATCTAATTAAGCAGTTAAAAATATTCGTAATAAACCCAAAAGCTCAGATAAAGCTCAAGTAAGGCTACCACCAAATCCAAGCTCAGCTCCTGGGATTAGATTCCCAAGGTCCCCGCCCTGCTTCTGCACCACTGGACTGTAACTCCAGGGCCTGCACACTCTAGGCCAGCACTCTGCCAGAGCTAAGTCCCCACTCCAGTGGTGTCTCTATCCAATCTAATGCTCTTGGGGTGAGAGGTTTGGGTCTATGTGGTCTAGACCATTAAATATCAAGCTTAAATATAAAGTTTTTATCAAAATCATTGGTTCTTTGTAACATTTTGATCTTTGTGTAACTAATGAACACAAGTTCATTTGTTAAGTAGCCAAAAAGAAATAAGAACTAACTGATGGAACCCCTTATATTATTAGCTGACACTGGTACACATCGGGTTTCAATTCCCAGTAAGAGGGTTATTTCTACAGATGTGATTTATTATCCTATTATATCAGAGTTTATTATGCATATAGGTATTTTTCTTTGAACACTCCAATAGTTCACATGTAGTATTTTAGTATATTCAAATGATAAATATGTCCATCTTTTACTTTATTGGGCATAAAGACACATATAGAATTGGCCAAAAATGGAGGTGGCTTATGGGAATATTTATATGAAGAGAAGGTTGGAAACTTCAGACACTGATGCTATTCATGTAAGAGTTATTTACTCATATTACTTAGACTGGAGTGTCTGGGAGTGTCTAGTAGTGGGGACGCTACCTTGAGGTGGGTGCCTAGAAGAGAGTTTTGGGACTTCTGAGCTGCTCCACTTGGGTGCTGGGAATCAAGGTTTGGTCCTTCAGAAGAGCAGCCACTTTTGTTAACCACTGAGTGGTTGCAATAGCCCTGCCCCTATTCCTTGTTCTTAAAACAGTTCCTTGGAATTTGAAGTTAATTTGGAGAATAGTGTTCCTTGTTTCGCATGCTGGAAGATGTGAATAAGAGCGACATGCTTGTATGTAGATTCTGTCACAGGATCTAGTATTTGAATGCATTTATCATATGATCTTTGACATCATGATAGTTAGGTAATACTTAGAATCTCCAAATAGTCAGTTTATACTTTGTTTTTAGATACTACATAATTAAATGGGGCTTTCCTATATTTCATTCCCAAACTTTTATGCTATCTGCACAACAGGACTACTTCCTAAGACATCAAATCATGTTCTATTTTTTTCCCTATTTTCTCTCACTTTAGCAACAGACCCTGAAATATATAGGGGAATCCACTAGTTCTTTAGACAAACATAATGATGCACTATTTTGGTATGTACAAAATCCTGCTTATTGGATGAAATTAAAAAGCCAGACAGAACAAAATTACAAACACCTGACAGGCGCCCTACAGAAAACATAGTAATGAAAATGTGGGAGTTTGCATTTCGGAAACTCACAATGATTCTTTGAACTTGTGTGTGACAAAGAGACCACTGGGAAAAAGCTGGGCTGGAACTCACCCAGCCTGCGTCTCCCTCTGCCAATGAATAGAGTGCATGGAACCAGTGCACAGAGACAGACAGGCAAGGGTGGGCTCTGGTGTGGTTGAACTTCAAGTCATGACAAATCTAGACCAGAAACCTGGCTGTCAGGGCTTTGTCTATCTGTGACATGCCATGCTTGTGTAGGATAAAAAGATGAGACATATAGCAGCTCTGGGCTTCAAGAAGTTCTGGGATTTGACCTTAGGGCTGAGTAAAGCATTCAGTTTTTCTCCCTAGAAGTTCCATTTGTGGGTGGCAATGGTTTCTATGAAAGTATCATTTATTGTTAATTTTTTTCCTGAGAACACTAACTCACTGGGACTGTTTGAATGAAGTACACTCTAGGGTGAAGTCCCTTAGAAATAGAGCATTAGGCAATGAACACCAATGCCACTTATTTCAAACTTGTCCCTTTGATCTCTGTTCTCATGTTAGGAAACATGTGGCACTCCGATCTGTAGGGCCCATCTGTAGGGCCCCCAGGGGAGCATGTGCAAGACAAACTAAGCAGGAGGAAGAGGAGAGGCCTAGGTGTTTGAGAGCGATGGCGTCAGGAGCTTCTCTTTGGTTTTTGACCTTCTTTCCTTTAGTCAGGTTATATTTTTAATTTGTGCTAAAGCTATATAACTTAAAGACAAATACTGCATTTGCCATTCTGCATGCTTTCCTACTGGCTTGCTGCGGAGACTTCTTTCTGTACCATCTACATATCTCCAGGCACACCTCTTCTCTGCTCTGCCTCTACCATTCTTTAAGATTGCTTTTATACCCAGATGGACTGACCACTTCAGAAGGTGTCTGAACATTAAATATTGGCACAAAGCATATTATTAAAATAGTAGGCTTATTGTTGTTATAGGTGATATGGCAATACACTACAAATCTGATGTACATTTAAAAATGCTTAATTATAATATCAGGGCTAAAGAGATAGCGCAGCAGTTAACAGTGCTTACAACTCCTTCAGAGGGCTCAGTTCAGTGCTCAGCACCCATGGCTGGTGGCTGACAGCCTGCCTGGACCTCCAGCTTGAGGGGACCTGATGCTCTGGCATCAGTCTCTATGAGTATTTATTTGCGAGCACACACACACACACACACACACACACACACACACACAGAGCAAACATATTTTAAAAACACAGCTTTGAAAGCAGCACATCAACATAAGCATAACAGGCTAAGTGAAATGCTTTCTTTCCTGTCTTGCCTTTAGTCCAAGCTGAGGTGGCTATCCAACATTCTTTTCCCAAGGTACTGTAGCCCACACATCCTTGGAGGAGGTAACTGAAAACTTTCATTAGGTCTGCAAAAGTCTACATGTAAGTTAAATGGAGAGCTAACTTATCAAGTCTCCTAAGGGCCTCTATTTTGGCTTGAGTTTGGTATCTACCCTCTTGACTCAGTATGCTCTGGGAGTATCTGTCACACACGAGCAGACACAGAAGCCCGTGCAGCATTAACTGGCTTGCATTGGTTGGATACTTATTTGCTCACTTGGCTCCTGACATGAGCATTCTCTTCAGGGAATGGAATTGGTGGCCCTTCTTGGACCCATGCCAGGGACTAGGGAAAGCTGAGTCTCCAGAGCCTTTTTTATTCCTCTTACCACACTAGCTGAGCAGAACGCCCTTGAGCCTATAAATCAGAGATAGGGATGCTCTAGGACTCGTCTGAAAGAGCCAGCCTGGTACATGAAGTGTTAGAAGACCTTTCCTATGCTCCGGAAGAGCCAGTGCTGGCCCTCACTGACCACCTACATCCTGCCTTAGCTTCCTCCCAATGAATTCGAGAAATGTCAGTCAGTCACCCTACCCCTAAGAAAGGTCAGTCACAGTCACCCCACTCCTCCAGAGTGCTACTGCTTCAGTTTTTGAGATACCTCTGCAAGCTACAATAAGAACTAAATCAAACATATTAAAGGAGATACATTTCTATGTATCTCCCTGGTGAGTGATTCCATTAAGTAAGCAGTATTTACTAAGAGAAAAACATGGCTGGAGAATTCTTAAGTACTATTATAGTCTGCCATGCATGGTACATCAAAACTTTGAACTGAAAATACTGTTTTCAAATTCCCTTCCCACTAAAAGGAGAACACACAGAAATGAAGACAGCTGATACCCATGAAGTCTACACTCCAAATTAGAAAACCTCTGGTCAAGAGTGCCTTCACTAATCAGTTGTGGCCCCTCTGGTTATAGCACTATGTGCGATACAAAAAAAGTTGGATGGCTGTAGAATAGAATCTCCTTATTAATAAGGAGATAAAATCATATTAATTAATTAAATTCTATCCCCTAAATTGCTATATTTAGGTCTGATGGTTCTGCTCAGTGTGTAGGTACCCTATGCTATAGCCTGTGTGAACACTGTGAGAAGTCTGATACTTTTTGAAGACAGAGCATGAATGACTCACAAGAGCATCAAGTAGGCATTCCTATCATTCACTGGGCAGCCACTAACTAATTCTTGTATCCTTACTGAGGTGTGTGGTGATTAGTGGCAAGAGAGATTATGAAGAGGTGCTCTGGGCTGGGTTCGTCTAAGGAAATACTAAACCTTTCAGGGCCAAGTAGCAGAAACTTCTGTGAATGATCCACATTACAGAGCATGATCTTGTATGGCGCAGATGCATCTCTGAGCTGGATTCAGCAACAGATTATTGGTGTGCATATGCATCAGACTCACTTCCTTGGAGGAGGGACCCAACTGAGTCTAGACTCTGCTTCCAGGGTTGAGCAATAGTTGTAGCAGGTCAGGGAAGACAGTGGCAGGGAGGTTGGCGTGGCTGGGAGAGAATGTGTACTGGGGAGTTAATCCTGCAACTTCTAGACATTTAGTGCTCACTTCCAGGACTAGGGCACTAGACCAGAAGAAGCCCGATGGCTAAAAAGAAAATACAACCATCCTGCCCTTGACTCAATCACCAGCTATGAAATATTCATGTTGTCTTGTCTCCTTCTTAATGATGATGTAAGGATGAGCCATCCATCACTTGGAAGAGATCTGACCAGGATGTGAAATGGACTTGGGTGAAAGTGAAACAGTTTGTGCAGAAACAGAATCACTGAATTTGAACTCATCAGAACCTGAACTCAACAACTGACTTAGCCTGTCTTCTTGTGGGAGGGTGCAAAGGATCATGGGAGGGTGCAAAGGATCATGGGAGGGTGCAAAGGATCATGGAATTGCATTAGTGTTTCAGAGACAACTACTAATGCTTCTGAGTTTATTCCTTGTGGGTCATCTTTAGGAACTGAATGTATACTCTCAAAAGGGTAAGTTTCTATGTAGCTTCTAGAAAAATTTACACTCCCCCCAGAAAACACTCATTGCTAAGATTCAAAACTGTATCTTCAGAGATGGCAGCTCAAATACTACACTCATTAAGAATAGCTTTGCTTAGTTTGATGAGATGTGGAAGACATCTCAGTGGATACATTCATGAACCCAAGCCGAAAACAACTTAAGAAGAACAAGGGATGTTTCCCTTAAATTTCCCCCGTGATTAGCCATCAAAAGCTGTCTTTATGCTGACTTTGGAGTGGTAGATAAAATATACCTTATAAAATATTTGTGCAGAACCTCAGAGGTTCTTAGTACCACAAACTTCAAGTTGTAGTGGATATTTTCAGACAGGTACATTAACCGAGTCCTCAGCAGATTCCCCAGGAGAGATCTCTAATTCATCTTTATGTCCCTGGTGTCTAGGATGAGGGCTGGGCACACAGGAATCAGCAGTATCTGGTTGAATGGATGAATACAGAGGAAGAAACTGAAGACAGTGCCCCATTCACACATGACCGTCAGCTGAACCAGGGACAGCAGGCAATGCAGGCAAGAGCAGAGCCCCTAAGACTGCAAAAGACACTGTAGCCGTTTGTGATATGTGAAATATCTTGGGAAAATACATTATTGCTACAAACTGTCTTCACTTCTTGTCATATATAGATAAAAAGAACAGTTCTCCAGGCTGGAGCCAGAATCACACAGGAAGATGTGGCCAGCAAACTGAAATTCCACTGGAGGAAAATGTCTAAATGTGACAAATATGTTAGAAGATCTTTCCCATGGTCATGGGGCTCTATAGCCATAGAAGGACATTTCCCTATTTTCTGAAACAGAACTTATTTCCTTTAAAGTATAACAGAGACTTGCCTGTTTTCTACCATTGTATATTTATTTCTTTATTTCTTTTTCTGTGATGGGGACTGGTCCCATGGTCTTGCACATGCTAAAATGTGCTCTTCTCTGCTTTTTACAACACTCTGCTCACACCTACTACTGTTCATTTTCACTCCTTTGCTCTATAGCCACACAAATCTCTGATATGGCAGCTGTTACTATCACCAAAAATGGTGTCCATTTCTGAGGTTTCCAGAGAGGCAAAACCCACACAGTATTCTGATTACCGCACATGGAAGGATATGTCAAAAAGTTATCTTAAAATTAATTTGAAGACAGGGTCTCATTTAGCCCAAGGCTGGCCTCAGACTTGCTGGGTAGTTAAGTATGACTTTGAAGTTCTGACCATTCTGCCTCTAATCCACTACTCCTGAAAGAGGTGTGTGCTGGAACCACAGGTGTGTGCTGGGATCACAGGTGTGTGCTGGAACCATAGGTGTGTGCTGGTATCACAGATGTGTGCTCGACCCACAGGTATAGAATGCTAGCAGTCATTCTAGCAAATTCCCTTCTACCCACAGCCTCTGAAGACAGATCTTACTTGTTATTTTAGGGAACTACTGTTCCGAGGTAAGGCAGGATGCTACCATATTTCACTTTCTTTCGAATGGAGATTTATTTGTGCAGAACAGGCATAGCCTGGGTTCCTGGGAACAAACTGTGAAGTTGACAGTTTCACTCCAAGGAAAGAGCAAACTGATGGGTGGTATGCCTCTAATATTTGGTGGTCCCCGAGAGCAGTTTATGTTAATGGCTCAGCTTTATGCTACTGCAGAAAGTTAGCACCCAAATATGTAACTTCTCTATCTTCACTGATGCCGAACGTTTCCCCCTCCATTCTGTGGTTAATAAAGGGAAGACTTTGAGGATATGTTTTAATATAAAAAACTATCATATAAAATATTAGTAACTGGATTCTCTCTATGAAGAATGTTAACACCACCCTCATTAAAGATTATTGACCAAGGCCCACACTGACAGGTTATGTGGATAAAATCTGTCAGTGGAAGTTCCTGACTTGGGATCAAGCATCCACGTGTCATATTAAACAAGTCCTGTGTGGAAGCATCTAGACTCCTGGGTGCATTGCAATGTGACTTTGATCATGGCCTCGAAATCCAGGGTCTCTGAAGCTATCTCTGGAGGTTTCTCACACTAAGACAAGACTGGTCCTTGCATGTGTGCTCTGAAACACTCACGGTGGCCCCAGAGTGACCGTTTCAGTTAGATAGTTTCTTCCCAAGACACACATCACAAACAACTCCTCTGCCCCTGCCCCATTTTCAAATGCCATATAAATAAAATCACTTAGATGGCTTTAAAAAATGGTGTCCACAACTATAATGTGGTTGGAGTATAATAATATAATAATATATAATATAGGGGAATAAGGAGCTTAGGAATACTTGATATTGCTAACCTATGTGAATCAGACAAAGGGGAAGATCTAAGTCACTTCCCCTTACAGATGGCTCATCACCCATGTCCTCTGTTCTTAGGGGAGTGAGCTTTCCTGTCACAGGACTGGAATTCTCTTCACACACCATTCATGATGGGGTGCAGGGCTAGCCTATCCACTGGGGTAAGAATCAAGACAGGGGCTTTCTTCTCGCACCTGACAGCAAGCCTTCTCTTTCCCAGGCTAGTCCCGGCTTCTGTCTTCCACCTGTGGGAGAATCCCAAGGCTCATTTCTTTCATTTTACTCTGAGATAGGAGGGCTAGGCTCAGCTCATCTTCCACTAGCATGTTATACTCTGTTGTAATTGAAAGTATATGAAATTCTAATGTGTGTCCCCTAAGAATGACTGGCTCTTACATACACTAAGGAGCAAGGTAAAAGGATAGGGCAGCTTCCCCTCACCCCCATTTCTTTTCTTTTCTCCATCTTTTCTCCTGGTGTTACTGAAAATATTGGAGAGTGCTGTGTGCTTATTTATAAAGAATAGCTATAAGCTTATGTTTGATCTGCAGCTGTGAAAGAAGGCAAAACTTAAAATAACACCTTAGACCTGAGGGGTCAAATGAGAGCCAGGAAGAAAGGAAGCAGGCAGGGCAAGTCATAGCTGCCCAGGAACTAGTCTACGTGTGTGTGTGTGTGTGTGTGTGTGTGTGTGTGTGTGTGTGTGTTGTGAATACATATATGTGTGCACTCATGTGTGTGTATGAGTATGTATGCGCGTGTGTGCATGTGTATGGTGTGAATACATGCATGTGTGTGGTGTGAATGCATATGTGTGCATATATGCATATGTGTGTGTGTATGTGTGTGTGTGTGTATGCATGAAGGTGGATGCTAGAGACCCATACAGGCAGGGTGTTTCCTCAATTGCTCATCACCATAGTTGGGGAGCAGGGTCTCTCACTGATTTGGCTACCCTGGCTGGCCTCTGGGCTCCAGGATCTCCGCCTGAGGTTCCCCAGTGCTGGGATCATGCATCTAAGCCCTATGCTCAGCTTTCTGGATCAGGTTCAAGCTCATGTTTTCAAACTCACATGATAAGCTCTTTACTGACTGAGCCATATCTCCGCACCCCAGGCTTGCACCACACTGAACTTCCCAGTACTATTACACAGGTGTCCCTTACTGACCATGCCTTGAACTGAACAAGGCTGTAAAGGGCACTTGGAGGGACTGCTGGGGTTAACACTTCTGCAGAAAGCAGGAGGACTGAGCTCACCTAAGGAGTCTGGTCAGAAAGAATGCCATGGAGAACCTGTCTTTGAAAGACCCTGTCTGCATCCACAGGAAGCTCCCCTTTCAGAGCATCTCTGTGTAAGCATGGAGCCATAACACCAGGGCTGTTCCTACAGGAAAACCAAGCACCACTGGCCAGAGAACTTTAAAAATATGCTTTCCAAATGCAGACTGTATATGTTAAAGAAGGCTACATTTCCTACTGTATCAAAATATATAAAACTGGGGCCATATTATTAAAGCAAATATCCTAAAACATTTAGAATATTTACAATGATATGTGAAGGAAGTGAGGCTGAGATTAAACAGGCAGCCCACGCATGAGTGGTTTTGATGATTTAGATCTCTAGGCACGGATGCTGAATCTAAGAAAAAAGTTTACACACAAAAGCTAACTTAGGCAACATCAAGGCTGGTTTTGTTATATAAATGAACAATAAACAATGTGTCTATTATCTTTTTTATAGTTATTTTTGACATCAGACTTATCTTAAAGCTTTCACAGGTTACAAGTTAACAACTCAAAAATGAAAAACAAGTAAGAATATGTCAGTGTCCAGGAGATTAAAAAAGGATCCAAAGCAACTATTTTATTTTTAAATGATTAATTGGTTGATATAACAACTGTAAAGAAATTTCAGAAAGATTTGTTCACACAATATACAATTTTTTTTCTTTTTTACAATTGTGTGGTGTTCCTCACAGTAATAAATTAAAGATCCAGGTCAAGAATTAAAAAAAAAATCCATGAAGATGAGCTCCTGCTGTACTTAGCACAAGTCCCAGCTCTGCTCCACCCTGCTTTGCGTTCACTACAGAGGTGTCGGGCCTGGGATCCCGGGCACGGTCGGCTGCAGTATCTGTTCTCACAAGAGGGTAGAATGTGTAACTCAGATCATCAGGAACTGGCTTTTGAGGCACCAATTGCCAAAACACCACCAAAAGTTAAATTCAGTGGGACGAACAGGAGGATGGTGTGAAGTATTGGATGTGGAGATGCGTCTTTCTGTGTTGGTATCGCCCCTTGGGGGCAGGGACTGCGACTGCCAGTCAACAGCTTCCTGTCAACAGCTTCCAGCACAGTGAAGAGCCTGAAACCCCATTTTAGCTCTTTGCCTGTGGGTAGTGTGCGTGTGTGCGTGTGTGTGTGTGTGTGTGTACATATGTGCGAGTGTGTGTCTGAGGGTTTAATTTAGCCATTCAGTTTTGTATAAACCTCAAATATAAAGGAAAACAAACAAACAATCAAACAAACCAGAGAGTAGATGTGAGAGACACTCGGAGTCACGTCTGTGCTCCTGGCTGTGTTTGGTAGCTGTCTGGGTCTCTGTTCTCACTTTGCTTGTTTGTGGCACACTAGTACCTCTGCAGTGCGGCGGGCATTTAGAGGATGTCACAAGCAGCTCTCCCAACAACTCCCCAGGAAGTCCAGAAACACTCTGCTGCAAGAAATGTCCAGATAAAGCCAGAGGAGATGCTTTCTCAAGGAGAGCAGTGGCACTCTCTCTGTTTCCTTATTACTAAATGTCCCTATCAGTGGTTGGGTCTCTCTGAGGTGATCTGCATCCCATAATTACTTTGACTATAATTATTTGCACATTTCTTCATTGCCTGCCTATACCCTTTATTATGTAAGGCCCACGAGAAAACAGGCTGTCTTTCCACTACCTCATTCCCAGGGCCCTAGCAGTATAGCTCCTAATATCCACTGCTGAGAGGAAGCAAGAAGACATACTGCCACTGAATGATAATGTCTGCTGTCCCAGGATAAACCTCACTTAACAGATTCAGTCCTGAGGCAAACCCCACAGCTGCACACAGTCACTGTCCTTATGAAAACAGACCTCTGAAAGGGGGGGGTGTACATGAAAACAGACCTCTGAGGGGGGAGTACATGGACAAGGAAGACTTTTATCATGAGAAGAACCATCTTACAATATAAGATTGTAACAACCTGGGTCCTCTGGCAGCTTTCTTAATCCCCCCTCCCCTGTCCATTTAAAAAATGTGCTAACGTATACATAAAATAAAATCTACTGGAAGCATCTCTGATGGTAGCTCAGTGACATGAGACAGTCACTTTGCTCTGCAATTCTCAACACAGCCTACCTCCAGAACTTTTCCTCTTAATTGAAGCTGGCACCAATTAAACACCACCTCTGACCTGTCCTTCCCTTGACCTGTGTGTTTTCAGTGCTGGGAACTGAACCAAGAATTTGTGCACACATGACGGGGACACTCTATCCCTGAGCTACACCGCCAGCCCTGGTTTTATTGAGACTATGTCTCACGCTGTGCACACCGGCCCCTGACCCGAAACCCTCTTGCTGTGTGGCCTTCTGGGTACCGTGGTTTTTCACACTGTCTGCAGACAGTGCGTTTCACACCAGGTCTGGCTCCGTGAACCTTATCCACCTCCCACCCTTCCTGTTTCTGGCTTTAAAATGGGACCCCTGGTTCTGCACCCGACCTGCCCCCATCCGCTCAGCCGACTTCTTAGTTCTTTGCCTTTGCAGAACTAAATGAACCATCTAGTTGCTCATTTTCACCCATCGCCTGCAGGCTGCCCAGAACACCCTTTCTTAACTAGTGACACTCACTTTACCTGAGGTTGTGGACAAGAAAGTTCTATGGAGACAATGGAGAAGAACTACCTCTTTTTTTTTTTTCTTCAAATCTTTTGAGAGGCCTCTGGGTCAGCTCTGGGATGAAAGGCCTTGGGGGTCCATGCTTTCCCTGCTGGCTTTCTATTCTGGAATGCTCTTGCCCACAGCCTGATTTTTTTTTTTTGTCACTGAGCTGAAATCAGTTTCTTTGTCAATCTCGAAGACCACCAGGATTTGAAGACAACTCTAATGAGGAACTTAGACTTCCGGAAGTCTCCATCTCGCGAGGACATGTGACATGGTTAAAATATTTAAAGATGTACTTGGACTTCTTGTTTTCTGTCGTCTGGTACTGACAGCCGAACACATTCCCTCCCTTGTGCATGCTGGGTAAAGGCTGACCTGCTGAACTCGACTCTCCTAAGTATGACTGGCAGGGTTTTCTAACAGCTAGTCCCCACACAGACCACACGCCCCAAATGTGCCAGGGAGCACAGGGCTTGCAGGATTCCATGCCCAGCTGCATGCTTGCTTGAGTTGTGAGCTGTTTATTCTCTGCAATTTGTTCTCATCTGGAAAATGCATGAGGTACTTCACAGAGCAATAATGAATATTGAATAAAATGTTGCGTATAAGGAGTCTGATAGAGGTTTTGGTGAAAGGTGGGTTTCTTTCCCTAGGGCTATTATTTTAGGATTCATAGTCCTAAATCAAATTTGGTTTCAGTTTCTATTTAAACAGCTACTCAAATAATTCCATTGTGCATTTAAATATAGGTTTGAATGGTATGTTGGAAATACGCTTGGTTTTTGAACAAGATTAAGATATTATAGAATACCAAAGGCATTTGCTCCCCTTTCTACAACACTGAATAAAGCCAGACTGAATTTCTCTGATTTTTTTCCATTGAATTTTTGACTGTTGTCTCATAATAATCATTTTTGAAAACTGAGACCTTCTATTGTAAGAGTGCAGTGTTTATGCACAAGCACCGTGTGAACAGTGACCACCACCATAGGGATCTGATATCCCCTGGTGAGCAGCATGTCTCCTTCCCAGGTCGACATGGGTCACCCCAGCTGCAGGCTTCGTAGATACACACTATGGGCAAAACATCCATCCTCTTTTATTAACATTTTTCTTTTTTTGGTTTTTCGAGACATGGTTTCTCTGTGTAGCCCTGGCTGTCCTGGAACTCATTTTGTAGACCAGGCTGGCCTCGAACTCAGAAATCTGCCTGTCTCTGCCTCCCAAGTGCTGGGATTAAAGGCGTGCACCACCATGCCCGGCTCCATCCTCTTTCATTATTGATACGCCCCCATCTCTATGACGGAAATCCAAAGTTATTCCACTCCTAGGATGGTATTATATAACGACACTAAGCTATCTTTTTATTTTTGGTTGAACCTAGGACCTCAAACATTTGAGGCAAGTGTTCTTCAGGGAGCCCCGGCCTCAGTCTTTGACACTGTTTTAATTTCTTAGTCAAAGCCACAAAATGTAAATATTTCCACAAGCTACATTATTTATTAATCATTTCTAGATTCCTGTGCTTAGAGAAAATGACTATTCATGGATACTTCTGCAAACCAATCTTGTTTAACAAATAAATGTCTGCAGCTCAACTTTGAAGAGTTCACTTCTCATGTAGCTCCTGCACATGCTTCAGAAGTTAGCAGGGACTGTCTAGCTTATGCTTAACAAACCGACATAAACTTCCAACAAGCAACTCAAAATCCCCTGTCCAGGGGCAGAGCACATAATAGAATTCTTCTCCCTCCCAGGGGCAGAGCACACAGTGGACTTCTCCTTTACCTTTACACACTTCTTAGGTCTCCCTTTTTAAACCTCTGTCCCATTTCATGTTTCAAGGGTCTGAAGAGCCCAGAAAAGAACACGAACAATAGGAATCTTATCAAGTAACACCCCTGTCCTGAACCCATGGAACAAAAGCTGTTTTATGGTCCCACTGTTTACTGTGTGTGGAACAGCAAAGGCACATACAGACAGTTGGACTGATGGAACAGGCATGACTTGACACCGGAAGAATACGCATAGGAAAACAAAGTTCAACTTCTCTGATATCTCTGCTTACTCACAAACCCTTCCTTGCTACAAGGTGGAAGCAAAGTTCCATATTTTAAAACAGCTTATAGCTACCAACTTGATGTAAACCATCCTTTGGTGGAGCAAAAGAGGCCTAAACGTAGTGTTAGGAGATCAAGTTTCTCATCCTTGTATAATCGGGAGCAAGCCAGTCCAATACTCTTGGGTTTTACTATAAAATGGAGATTTAGAAATTTAGAGAAGTTTGAAGTCTGGCTTTGCAAGATAACCTTGGGCATGTTCCTCAGCATCTCTGATGGTCCCTTCAGGGACTTTGTGCTTTCAGAGAGATAATTCACATCAAACACTGTGCATGGCGCTTGGCCCTCAACAAGTGCTTCTAGCTGGGTGGTGGCCTGAGTTACATCTGTGCTGCCTGTGTTCGCTACTGTCCTTGGGGTCCTTCCGTGATCATCTAAAGCACTTTCTCGGGAAGGCAGCTGGCGAAATGGAGAAAAGACTGCTCTAGTTCGGAACTAGTTGGGAACTCTGCTAATTTATATGAGTTGGGCAAGGCACTTTGTTGAGTGATTCCAGCTCCTGTTACAATTTATAATGTAACATGTATCACTTAAACATGTTAATCTAGGGCTGGAGAGAGAGCTCAGTGGGAAGAGTGCTTGACACCCGAGCAAGGGGACTCCAGTTGGGATCTCCATCACGCATGTAAAAGCCCAAGGGCACTGTGCTTTCTTTACAGCCCCAGTGCTGGGAGGGGAAGGACTCCTGGGGCTTGCTGACCAGCCAATCTAGCTAAAAGAGAGCTCCAGGTTCAATGACAGGCGCAGTATTAAAAAAAGAATAAGGTGGAGAGCGAATTAGGCAGGCATTTACTGTCGACCTCTGGCATCAACACATACACACACACACACACACACACACACACACACACACACACACACACGCACACACACACATGAACATGCGCACACACCACATTTTATTCTACAGGCATGGCATGATTGTGGTAATTTGCTCTTTGGACTTACTGACTTATATCTGAAAGATTTAACTGAGACTGTTCTTCACCTGATGTACCAATGACTACAGGGCACTGACAACCCACAGTTATCAGTTTAGCAATACTGCTTTTAGAAACACCCAGTGGAGAACAGTGGTGAGTGCCTGTACTTGACACAGGAATATGAACTCTGCTGGTCTGAGTTCTACAGAGCAGAGAATGGTGATAAAAGACTAACAGACCAGGAATCTTGGAGCGTCGGACATGATGCTGAGGCGTGACGGAGTCCAACGGCTACAACAGCTTGTAGCTCTTTATAATCCCTTGTCCAGAAATGCTAGTCATCCAATCTGATCTAGTACAAATCAAAGTGAAAATGCTGACAGGGAGACGTCGGGAAGGAGGGCTGCGGGGGCAGAAGGCATCTCTGGATCTTGTCTGTAATTATTCATCACCCAAGCCCAGGGTTCCTTCTTCCCTCAGTCCTTTTCCTAGCGCCTTGTCGGTGGAGGAGCCACTTGATGGGGAGCTCATGCTCACCCCTTGAGGTTCCAACGAGGTTTCCATGGACACAGCTTCCTGCCTCCTGGGATGCCTGTATTCTACTTGCTTTTCTATGAGTGACCACAGCATGTTCTGTTCCGTGCTCCCAGCCAGTCACCCAACAGGACCAAAGCAAGCTTTTAAAGCTCACCAGGGATAAACTGTTACTCTACTTAGATCTGTAACTGTAGCATCTCTTTAATAATATATTCTCTGTGTGTGTGTGTACATTGTTAGGTCTTCGGACCTCGTTGCAAGTACCTTTACTTCTGAGCCACCTTGTCAGCCCTGAGGCTGACCCTAAGATCCTTTCTAAGCTATACATGCTGTTCCAAATGTGTGTAACGCTAGGGAAACACTGAGTTTGCAATGCTCTGGATCTGGGACATCTGCTAGAGAAAGGCTTCCTCTCCAGCTTGCTGCTATTGGGCAATGGTAGGAACTTTCAAGAGGCAAATTTATGCTGGAGAAGTGGGCCTTGGAGAGGTGACCTTGAAGGGGATACTGTGACCTGTTCTCTCCTGGTCTCTCTTTAGCTCCCAGGCTGCCATGAGAGGGCGAGGCCTCTTCTGCCGTGCACTCCCATCATGCTGTACGATGCTGGCACAGACCCCAAAGCAATGGGCCAACCAAGCTTAGACTGAAACTCCGCCGGAACCAAGATGAAGACTGCTCCCCATGAAGCTGATAATCTTAGGTGTTCCGTCACGGGGCAGAAAGGTGACTGAGACAGGCTTTAAGGTCAAATGTGGCCTTTGCTACCAATGAACACTGTGACCAAACCTAAGCTTTTGTTTCTTCAGGTGTGGAAGTGACAAGAAATTCCTTGTTGTAGGTTTGAGTGCAAAATCATGGAAGGTTACAGGCTGGTGAATTCTTCTTTCATTTGACCACACTCTTGTTTCTAGCATTTAATTAATTCATATGAATATGGGTCCTTTTGTGAATGTGTGTGATACACATGCATAGGTGTGGTGTGTGTGTGCATGTGGAAGCCAGAGGTCCATGTCAGATGTGCTCAATTTCTTTTCACTGCATGTATGTATGTATGTATGTATGTATGTATGTATGTATGTATATATGTATGCATGCATATATGTATGTATATGAGTTAAATATGTATGTATATACGTATTTGTATGTGTGTATGTGCATGTGTATATGTGCAGTGTGTATATATGTGGGGTGTGTACACATGTAAGGCTCAGATGTTGATATCTGGTGTCTTCTTTAACCATACGCTGTCTTATTCCTTTGAGGCAAAGTCTCTTACTGAGTTTGACCTTCAAAGGTATCCATTAGACCAGACAGCCAGAGAGTTCCAGGATTCTGCCTGTCTCTGCTGGGGTTCCAGATCTGTGCTGCCACACTCAGCTTTCTACATGGGCTGCTGGAAATCTAAACCCAGGTTTTAGTACTTGTGTAGCAGTCGGTTTCCTGAGTGAGCCAGTCTATAGTCCCTTTGCTCTATGCTTTGAGATAGTGCCTTGTAAGCTTGGAGCTTGAGTGTCTGGCTAGCCTGGCAAGACCCTGAGATCTTCCTGCCTCCACCTTTCCATGGCTGGGATTACAGAGCTCTGCATCTGCATTTTCTCTGGGCTCTGGCAGACTGAGCGAGGGTGCTCAAGTGTGCTCAGCGAGTGTCCTGTTGACAAAGCCATCTCCGGAGCCCCTCGCCTTTACCTTTTGCATATTCTCCAGGTTGGTCTGCACCTTACCACATCCCAGTCTCCCCAATATCCTGCAGAGAGATGTCCCTGGCTACTTTGGGTATAGAATCGTACCTTGGGGCTTATTTCCCATGCAGTGATATTTACACAGGGGGGTTTCATGCTCTTAGGACATGTTCTGATGATTTTATATCTCCTTACTAAGCCACTGACCTCTAATGATATCTAGCATCCCTCCCAACTGGAATAGACTGAAACTTACATGATTCTGGAAGTTATTGCCTCTTCCATTTCTGGTAAAAGCAGCCACAGTTTCTTGGTACCCACCCGATCCCCAACACACACACAGAGACAGACACTGGTTATTTCTCCAGCACTCAGGCAGAAGTGCAAGACGGCATCCAGATTTGGATGCAGAAAACATTTGCTCTCTTTGGAATAGCTGTGATGGAGAAAAGCCCTACCCATCACTGAGCCCTTGGACACTGACAGAGTTCCTGCATGGCAGCTAGTCTGCCCTTCCTTGAAAACCTCCAGCTGGGAATAACACACAAGATGAACTACGTATCCACACAGCTCCATGCCAGCAACCTGACATTAGAGCTGTGGAACATGGCTTTACTAACACCTACAAAAGCCAACATACTCAGTGGAATATGACTTTTAAATTCAAAAACAACCCCCAAAGTTCCATCAAAACTCGAAAGAGTATAGGATCTGAAGCTCTAAATAGGACAACGCACCAGGCACCTCAGGACTCTCCCGATAGGCTAGCTGCTCAGAACTAGAGCTGCTATGTCTTCAGGTGCTATGTACAAAACGTCTGCTCAAGGCTCTCACCAGGAGGTGTGAATTAT
The DNA here is from genome assembly GCA_902729485.2 of Mus minutoides. Taxonomy (NCBI): domain Eukaryota; kingdom Metazoa; phylum Chordata; class Mammalia; order Rodentia; family Muridae; genus Mus; species Mus minutoides. The sequence goes on along the minus strand of LR753516.1, from coordinate 159,442 downwards.
TCGAAAAAAAAAAAAAACAAATGAAACTGCACTGGATCACAGTGATTACATAACTTACTTTCCCTAAAGAATCTGTAGGTATTTTCATTAATCAAGCTTCGCTGCAGGCGCCCCTGAAGCAGCTGCCTCTGAAGCCAGCAAAGGAAAGGTCTGTTCTCTCTTGATTTTCTGAGAGATCTCTCATGCGTGTGTGTGTGTGTGTGTGTGTGTGTGTGTGTGTGTGTGTGTGTGTGTGTGTACAATGTGTACGTGTGAATGCAAGTGCATGTGTGTCATGATGCACATAGGCAGGAATCAATTCTTGCCTTCACTCAGTTCTGGGACTCAGATATTCAGGCTCGTGTGGCAAATGCTTTTTACCTGTCGAGCCATCTCACCAGCTGATTTCCTGACTTCTTAAAGATAAAACAAACACACACAAAACAAACAATAAACCGGCAGCCACAACTACTCTGTCCATTTGTCCATCTACCTTGCTCCTTTCTCATCCAGTTCACCTAAGCCCTGCACTGTACTTTCACCTTTGAAAACATTTCCCCCTACCAGGAAATCTAGATTCCTCCACTCTGGCGGTTAGAATCAGTCACCGAGGAGCTCAGACTAAGTGTACAAGCAAAACAGTTAAAGTGGCTTTAACCAGTGAAAGGTGGAAGGGGGAGGACCCTCTACCCATCATGCAGTGCAGAAGGGGTGGAGTCTGATGGTTTTCTACCCAGCAAGCCTTTCGATGGGCTTGCGGTCTTTGCTTTTGGGAGGGGTGGGGGGACATCATCGCTCTGGGGCCCTCAGCACTTTTTTTTTCCCCAGCTCTCAGGGATGGGCAGACTGTGAGAAAGGAGTGTTTGGCAGTTTGAACCTCTGCACGGGGGCTGGCCACCCTGTTGTGTATTCCAGGAGGGAGAACTGACAGACGCCTACCCCTCCCACACTGGGCCCGGCAGAACCAAGATACTTTCTTGTGAGAAACACAGGCCCTAAAATGGGTCAAGCGATGAATAGTGTAAATGCTGACGGCCTCCTACATTTGTCTGAATATAGTCCCAGCAGATGGCACTGAATAATAGAAATCCTTAAAGGCCGAGCTGTGATAGGGATGAAGCGGAGCACCCCTTACCTCAGTGGCTTTGGGTTATGTCCACAACGGCCGCGATAAGGCGAGATAGATTTCCTTAAAATTAGCTCTTAGAAAGGCCAGTTAAAACACAATGGGTGATTCTGGTTACAGGAGATCGTACTATCTTTCTGGTAGGATGTTACTGAGGTTGAATGTCAGATGTAATGCACCTATATCTATCTGCCCTGTCTGAAAAATGAAATCTTCTACCTTATCAGATATTTCAATAAAAAGATGGGGGTGGTGAGATGGTTCAGCGGGTAAGGGCGCTGGGTGCAGAGCCTGATGACCAGAGTTCAACCCCTAGATCCTAGATAGTAGAAGGAGAGAACCAACTCCTGCAAGTTGTCTTTTGAGCTCCATATACATGCTCATGTGTGCATGCACACACATGCCCTAAATAAATAAATGTAACTGGAAATGGGATAGATACATGACGGACACTCTATCAACTAATTTCTTAAGGCTGAATATCTGTTGAGTGAGCTGACTCTTAGGGGGACTTACAGAGGTTTGAAGTGTGAAGGCCATGACCATGAATTGGCATGTTTTAGAGACACGATTAAGTGTTTGTTCACACCGTGATGGAAACATCACATGACTTTGGTTTTGAAGGCACTGTCTGGGAGCTCCAGAGATTCCTAATATTTAGACTGTAATTGTTTTTCTCCCAGACATCTCCCAAACCAGAATGAACTGGTTTATCCTTTTCTATCCACAGAACTATAATGCAGAGCCAGAGAGAGTGGGATCTCTTTACAGTTGAGGGGAGTCTGTGCACCCCTGTGGGGCTCTAGGCTTTGGTAGTTCTCCATAACCACATATTGGGTTAGGTACATTGGATGCATAGAAACCACCAAGCTACTGCTCTGGAAAGAACTCAGAGCCTAAGAAATGACTTTCTGTGGTAACCTTTCATGCCTTCCCACATTTCTTTCTGCTACCTGAGAGTTCTTTGGACGGGTTTTGTTTTAGCGTTTTGACTTGTCTTTAGCTTTAAGCTACTCTCCAATGTAACATGCAAAGGCGAGGCTAGGCAGCTCTGGCCAGCTGTCACTGTTTCAGTTCAGGAGCCTGTTAAAATGTTTCAAGTCTTTGCAGACTCTCCAACCTCAAATCCAACTGTCTAGTCTTCTTAGCTTCTGTTGCCAAGACTCTTCCGCCTGAGATCCCTAACATGCACAATAAGGAGCATTAACTACATTAAGGTCAGTGCCCACTTACAGTCAGGCATACTCGGAGTTACTCCCGTACACTGACCAACCTGATCACTGGCTCTTTTCCAGCTAAGCTCTATGTCTGTCCCCTCCCCTCCCGTCCGCTGTACCTGTGTAGGAACCTGTAAAATATATTTGAGTTTGAAAATCCAAAACGCTAAACACACACACACACACACACACACACACACACACACACACAACCAACCAACCAAACAAAAACCTGGAAGCACAGTTCTGTAATCATTTAGGTTATAGCAATTTTAACCCACACCTGTCTATTATTAAGACAAAATGTCTATAATGAAAAAACTAGGTAACCGACACACTAAGTTGTTTATTCTGCATCAACTTCACACACTCTAGTCCTGTGACTAGCCTGAAGCTGATTCACTTGCATGTGATTTCTTTTTTATTGTTGCCTAGGCATTCTGACGGTGGAAGATGCCAGTCTTTGAGTCTACACAAGAAAAGTGTCCTCACACCCAGCTTACTAAGACTGCTAGCTAACTCTTTCTTAGATTTATTCTTTAGACATTATAGGTAATGCTCTCAGGTCATAACATGACCTAACTCTAACCCTAGTGAGGTCTACAGAATAATTTCTAAACGTGACCTGGTGCTCATCTCGGGAGCTGGCTTCTAGGCTCATCTCAGTTTTGTGTCCTCCCAAGTTGGAGACATTCGCAAGGCTGCTTCTTCTTCCTTAAAGGATTTGAGTTTATGGTGACCCCTGCCTGATAGTTACGTTGTGAGATGTGACTTTTGAACATTCATTATTAGTGAGATGGTAGCAAACTACCAATCAACAGAAGTGGAAGACCTCTGTAGCCAACTGCCTGCCGTGAACCGCACCAGGCCATTTATGAGCCATGACACTTCAGTTAATGCAGGTAAATGTTGTTTAAGTTTTACCATCTATAAAATGAGAAAGATGAACATTTACCAGTCTCATAAAACCACAGTGAAGATCTAGTGTATCTATTACATACACACACACCCACACACACACACACACACACACACAAAATGTAGTAGAGTCAAGCTATGTAAAATGAGAGAACATTTAGTATTATACCTGCTATGGAATAAGTGGTTTATATTGTTGTTATTATTACTATTATAATTATTATTTATAATTTAATATATTAAGATTAAATTATATCAGAAGATAACAATTATATCAAAAAATCACTCGATAAATTTGCTTGTTATATTTTTGTTTACTATGTATTTTTAGAGCTAAGCAGCTATTTCTTTAAAATAAAATAAAAATTCCAGATTGTATTTATATTCTGTCTTTCTCAAACTGCTAGTCTAAGGTTGAGAGACTTTTCTGGGCATTTAGGCTGAAGCTATGGTTACTGACTGGTGATGTGTCTCCTGGGGTTGGTGTAAAACGCTCTGGGTGGAGGCTGCCCCGGAGACTTCCGGTATACCCTCTTTCTCCTTCAAATCGCTTACATCTTGATTAGGAGTACCTATTAAGTTTTCAGTGTTTGAAATGGCAATCTGAATTAGCCAAAACACGGTTGAAACACAACTGCTGTTTTGTGACAAGCACACCCAGCTCTTGACTTAGAACAGGGTGCCTGTCACTCAGTGAGCTCCGCCCTCCGCAGCCCCGCCCCCACTTCCTCCTTCCTGAGCTTCTCCTCTGCCAAGCACTCACAAATCTCCAGGCTCATGAGTTTCTATTGACTTTCGTAGGTCATGTGGGCTTGGCTGGATTGGCATTTACAGAGTGAACTTTAACATGATGATAACCTGTTATTCTACAGTCACTAGCCACCGCTGAGTTTCCTGCTCTTAGGTGCTTAGAGCTCTTTGGTAGTCTTGGCTCTTCAGAATTCATCGAGATAGATAACGAGTATCATAGCTGAAAGCTTATACTGCAGTGATCTGATTTTCTGTGCTTTGTCCCCATGTGTAAGCAGACCTTCACGGGAACCGACATCCCATCTCTCTTCACCGTCAATGTGCCGCACCGGGGCAGCAACTGTCTTAACAAATCACAAAACTCACAAGGAATCTAGGATTGGGGCAGCCACTCATGTCTCCTCCAGTTTCCCTGCTCTGGATTAAATCCAAGTTAAACTTGTTAGTTCCTTTATCAATCACACCCCGAAGGGGCATACTTCGGTTTCCGGCTAGCCTGTACACTCCCTTGCACACTTAGGTAAGCCTCTCCATACTTTTACTACCTCACTGCTTTCCACACACCACACTGAAGAATCTCTAGGCCATTTCTCACTTGTGCCTCATGCACAAGTGGATGCAAGCAGGGATGCACCCTTCGGCTCTAAAGCACGTCTTTATCTTGGTCCTCTCCCTTTGTAAGAAAGATGTCTGAGGATCAGAGATACTTAATTTGTCATAAACCTGGAATTTACTGTGGCAGGCATTCCTATAGGATAAGGGAAACTTGTTTCCCTAGGAAGGGAGGTTTTCTAACAAACTGGATAAATCTAACAGAAACCCGGTTTTGAGAGGCAGGCATCCGGATGCCCCACACCATGTGAGAGAAAAGGTGTTCGAACCTACTTAGAAGGGCGTAGAATCTTCCTCCTGTCTCCCACCCGTTTAAAACCTCAGAATCAACCAACCGACCAAGTAACAAACAGGTATCAGGTCTTCCCATTTCAGGGATTCATTTGCTGCAGCTGATGTTCTGTACAGGCCGAGTTGGCACTCGTGGAGAGCAGAGAGACGGCCACTGTCCTCTTATTCTGTCCCTGCTGTCTACTAGCCTTGCTACTTCTCGTAAGTCTGCCTTATCAGGACACAGCAGAGGGTAGCATTTATTCCTGCCTTCCAGTGTAGTCCCGCCTCTCCTTTAGAGCAAGCCCAGAGCACTAGGGTCATGATTCATGCAGGAGGTGAACCTGTCCTTCCGGCTTGCAGGCACACCCTCTCCCTGTGTTCAACTTACCATTTCACCTATTGGCCTGGCCGTCCTCTCAGGGTCTCAGCCCACATTTAAAAAAAAATCCTTTTCACCTTTTCTCAGCATGGTTGAGTTTATTTAAAAGAAAACGCAAAATGAAAAAATAAAAAGCAAACAAACAAAAAAGCCCCAAATTATTCTCTGAAGGGAGGGCCTCCGTGTGGAGATGCTTTCCTCTCTGAGATGAGAGCATGGCCCACCACCTGACACGCGTCCCTTGTGGCTGGCAAGCATGTGTGTAAACTGGCTAGACAGGGTCAGAGACACAGTCAGCTTGTGACCACAGAGCAGGAAACAGCCCACTGGCTCTCCCCAGCGGGAGGCATCCCGGGTCTGAGGGGCACATGCATTAAGCCGACATAGTACACTCTCATATTCAGCTAAAGCCAGCGGTGGGAGCCCAGCACACTGCTAGCACACTGGTGTCTTAGGGTGGTGTGGCTCTTACACCGGATCTGAAAAGATCTTCCAGGGCGTACTGAGTCAACACCTGTGACTAAGGTCAGTGTTCGTGAGAATTATTTGGACGTCAAATTTGACGCTTAGGGTATGGGAGGAGAATTTGCATTTTTCTCCCACCACAGAATGAGCCGAATCAAAGCAGAGCTGGTTTGGGAGCCTCCACAGGCACAGTTCTACGTTCCTCATGTGGTAACTCACAAACCACTGTATAAGCAACACTGTACTGAAAGGAACTTAAGCCTGTCAGGTTAATTACACAATATTAGGTACGAAAACAAACAGTGCAACACAAAACATAGCTACATCATTATTTGCAGTAAATGTTAACTCTAAATAAGTGCAACCTGTCCACAAATGCTTGCTATAGAACTAATTAAAAAATAAAATTGGATGGATAAACATGAAAAAAAAATTCTCACCGAGAATTTTTTTTTTAAATATCAGCACTCATTTAGAGTTCGGGATTTGTGAAAGAAAAGCTTTAAAAGGAGCAAACCTGATTGGCTGTGGCTGTTGCTGCGAAGGGGACACTTGTTGCAGGAGTTGCTGCTGCAGAGACAGTGGCGGACGTAGCGCTGTGCATCATGGGTACTTTCAGGAGGGGAACCATGGGAGCAATGAACAGGAGGGTGTAGCATTATGGTAATAGAAGTGGTATTTGGCATGGTGAATATCAGAGCAGCAAGCCATCATGAGTTAACCAGCAGATGGCATGCGATCACAGTGCAAAGCAAGGGAGCATGGGAGAGAAATAAAAAGGGAAAATAGCTTATTACAAGTACAGTTAAAGGAAATTCTCAAACACAATCAGTGATTCCCAGAGAGCCCAAAGCACATCGCTTTGATCAAAACAGAGCTATTCCCAATTCAGAGGACGACATCATGACCATAGCTACGGCTGCTTCTCAATATATGGTGGGTAATTTCCAATGAACCAAGTGGACTGATCATAAATTCCAAAACGTCACAGGCTCAGAGGGACTAATTTAGAATAGGATGAACTTTGGAATCAATTGTGCTTAAACCGAAAAACATTTTTCTCTTAAATTTAGAAGCATATCTGTAAGGTAGAATTTCAGTGACCCCCGTGTTTTACTTTGGTCACTAAAAAGTGAGGCAAGAGAAATGGCTTTGGTGTAAATTCTAGAGCAGTTACTACGAAGTAATCAGATCCATTTTTGCCAGTGTTGACTTTCTGAATTTGTAAGTGAAATGGATCAGCTGCCCTGAAGAAAGACTTGTGTGCCAAGGTCCTGAATTCGAGAGAAGACCCCACTGTTAAAATTCCCCATCGAAGGGAATGAGTGTGGAGTCACAAAAATAAGCAAAGCAAAAACAACTAAAAAACCAAAGCCACTGAAAATGAGTCTGCCCTCTAAAAAGATAAGTAAGCAGGTAGGTCAGGCACTTGGTCTCAAAACACATCCAAGTACAATTTTTTTTTTCTAAAAATAAATACTTCTGGGAAACTCTGATAACTCTAACACACAGCAGAGAGGAGATAAAGGCACACCACTATGAAACTTTAAAACATTGATGAAATTAGCCTGCCTCTGCTTGCTTCATGCTAAACCAGATAAACTATAAAGAGAAACAACACAAATCATTTAAAAAAAAAACACACTTGAGCTTGTGGTTTCACGTCTCTGTGGTGATCATTCAACATTAGAGGTCACATTAAAAACCGTCACTCTCTTAAATACACAAGCATAGCTTACACGGTAACTCTAAAGCTATTAAGCCTTCAGATATACTTCCTAAAGCATTCTCTACTGTCTCTGAAATAAATGTCAAACAGTGAAGGCATTGCACATCATATAAAAGACAAATAAAAAAAGGTTGGAACCTACCAATACTGGTAGCGGGTGTCATGCACAAAACTGACCCTGAAGTCATGCAATGGGGTGGGGGGGAAAGGTGAATAAAAGGGAAAGAAACAGGTTAGCGGTTTAGAGTTAACATTCAGAGTGAGATCGAAGCACAAGGAGGTTAGTTTACACAGTTCTTAGGGCCGTTCACATCGTCAGTATAGCAGATAGATCCAACTTACTTAAAGCCAATAAGATTCCAAGCCCCACTCTCCAAGTACTTGGGTACTCTCCCCGTCTACTCTAGGTCAACATGACCCTAAGGAGGATGGCACGTGATGATGCAACTGTGTCCTTCTCTGAAGACCTCAAAGGATTTTACACACATGATCAAGTTAACCCTGTCAGGTGGAGAGTAGGTATTTTACAGATGAAAAAATCTGAGGCACAGTAACCCCTCCAAGGTCAAGCGTGCTGTGTGAGCCAAGGACAAGGCCTGAGGTACAGTTCCGGGCTAAATCCAGGCCAGAGCTGATGCTCACCAGAGTGTGCGTGCTACACTCCAGAGTGCGGTGAAATGTGTGGTGTGTCGGGAGAAGTGTGAAAAGAAGCCGAGTATGGCAGGGGTCTCTTGAGCAACAACCTGGGTGCTAGGAATGTAGATGGAAGCTTCTGAATGGAATTGCTGCATAGGTCTGGGATCTGTTCTGGCTAGGAGACTCGCTGTGACAAAGGGGTGGCATGTAATAGTGAAGTCTAAGTGCCATATGAGCAGTCGTGGAGATCTGGGACCACACTAGGACCCCGGTGAGAGATTTTGGTCATGGCCACTTCAAGGAGGCTTCCAAGGGATCGAAGAGTTAGGGAGTGTTGGTTGGTGTCTGGGTTAGTGGAAGAAGGAAAGCCAATTTCACGGCTTCTTTGGGAAGAACTGTGTTACCTGTGAATAGTCTTAATGATGTACACGTGTCACGAGATTCTGACTGAACAGCTAATGCAAGTCAGGAGGGTGGAGAGATGTGTTGGGAGCTCTGAGGGATTGTCTTCCACTGGCTCTGTTCCTCAGAATGTAAACGAAGGCAATATAAGGATTCTTAGAAACTCAGGGCCATGAAGATGTCAGAGTGGTATTCTTAAACGAATGTAGATACATCTGCTAAAGGTTTCAGGACTATGTGCTGAGATGTTAGATGTGAATCTGGAACTAAATATCTTCACTCACGTTCATAAGAACCTCCTTGCCTGACCTACATTTTGACCAGGTATCACTGATTTAGGAAACGTCTATCCAAGTGGGCTACTTCTGGTTCTCCTCTCTCTCTCTCTCTCTCTCTCTCTCTCTCTCTCTCTGTCCCCGGAGATGTGGCAGTACATCCAACTTGGCACACACTCTGAGACACACACAGATGTGCTCACATGCAGCAGCTCACACGCAGCTCGTACAATCTCTTCCTCCATCCCCCCATCTACTTTCACAAACACAAAAAGTTCCCTTGCCACACTTTCAACACCTTGCTCCCGTCTGCCCATCAGTCCTTCAATCTTCTAGCTGGTTTTGTTCTCGCTCAGATCCACAGAACATGGTTATACCTTCATCCACAGTTTCCGGGACTTTGCACACTAAGCCACTTTCTTTCAATTCTTAAGACACGCACGCACGCACGCACGCACGTGTGCACACACACACACCCTTCCTAAAAGTTGTGCTGAATTCTCTCTAATTATACATGTGCTGGAGTTTCTAGAACCTGCTTGGGTCCTTTTATTTAGTTATTATTATTATTATTATTATTATTATTTTCTGCTCTGTGGATCTTCTATGAGCGTTTCAGGTCATCCATTCCCCATGGCTTCCACGTTTTGTGCCGTGCCAGACTGAAAGTCTCTCTACCTAACTGTTCTCCTGACCTTCGCTCTCCTCCACAAGAGTCTCCAATGGAACACGCTAAGCTGTGGTCTTTCCCGCCTGGTCTCCGCCGCCACATCGGGAAACATGTGACCGATGCCAGCGACCGATGCCAGTGCCGTGTTGTGACCTTTAGCCTAGATTGTTGCGTGATGCTACTGTTTCCTCGCGGTAGTGCCAGGTCTGCCTCCCCGCTGAGGCAGCATGTGGCTGGCTGCTTCTGAACAGCCGAGGAGGATCTGTCTGCCTAGCCATGACTGCTGCTGCTCTGCAAGTTCCCATCCCAACGCTGCTAATATTGGCTCTGCCATAGCACCCCGTCGGGCCCTCCTGCTCCTCTCTGCCCCAGTGTCCACTCTGCTGGCAACAGTCACTTCGCTTCTGGGAAGGCTTCGCTGCTTTGAGGATGGAGGCCCTTCTAGCCCAATCCCTGACTGCCTCCCCACCTCAGCGCTCCTCCCTGGTACCAAGGCCTTTCTGGATGGCCCTTCATTGCTTTCAACTGAATACTTCAGATTTAAATCTAATTTTGGGCTCCCCTGCCCCTGATCTAGAATACTCTTTAGCCACTTCTTTCTTTTCTCAGGTGTCAAAGTACGAGCCATTTCTTCAGAAAATCATCTCACCTTAATTTCCCTATCTCCCCCGTCACCTAAGTCAGTTTCTGTTTCCGTCTCTTTTTAATTATTTGAACTCTTTGCCTTTTCATTCATACTACTCTAAAATTTTTTAACCTATTTATATGAGGGTTTAGCATCTTTCTCATTCTGCTGTGGACTCAAAAAGGCAGAGATCCCATTTAACTAGATAAGGCACTTCGGGGTACCCCTGTGTGTGGGTCAGTGTTCCAGCCCACTGTAAAAAGCACTTTGGGGGAAGCTTATTCCTGAAAATTATTAAAGAGTCTAGTTTGTAAAATATTCCACTTTAGAGTTAACTGCGTTAGGCTTCAAAGTCACTTCTGAAAAATCCCCCTTTATTCTTACTGTGTTTTGTAGTGAACGGGTTTTTTCAAGGGCTTCCTGGGTTACACTAGTGAAATACACAAGGGGTGTCAACCATCAGAATCTGTCCCTGCAGCCACAGAGAGCAGTGTGTCACTCTGGCTTGTGTCCTGGATGTGGCAAGTGCTTGACCACGCGACTTCACTGGGACCCTCTGTGCCGGCCAAGAGTGATTTGAACATGGGACTTACGGAACTTAGGGCATGTGCATTGCTCTCTTAATGCCAGATCCTGGTTCTGCTTCGCTTTTCAAGCCATGTCTCCACCTTTCACCTAGTTCTATCCTCTGCTCTTCCCACAGATCCTGCGAGTAATGTATGCTATTAGTACAGAGAATGGTGCTCTATTCTTCAAACCCACTCCTGTCATACCTGCCCAGTATGTTCTTCCCTAATGGTACAATCTTACTCCCCTTTAAAGTTGTTAGCAAATTCTCCTGCTTCGGAAAATATCCCTGCTCTGTATTGTTCATGCCTGCATCTGCTGAAGATGAACACCTTGCCTTTCACCACTCTACCTAACCCATCCTTCATGCTGTGGACTCTGGTTTTTACCCAGCTCCGGGACCCTTTACATTTTCATAGCATGTCTGCAACTCAGACCATAGCACATGCTTAAGGAATGCTCACTGCACCAAATAGAGTCCATACGTTTGAATTTACGTTTCCACTGAAGGTGAACAAACCTTTTACAAGTGTGTGAGAAACTTTATGAAACGTTTATGGTTTCTCATTATTTGGAAATGTCTGGCCTAGAACCTCCCACAGGCCCTTCTAACATGATGAAGTATTTTAAGGACGGACTCTGCACTGCCTTTTCTCTGACCTGATCAACGTTTCACCAGGATGCCAATGCTCTGGATAAATAAGCATCATCTCATACATGTGCTTCCTTCCTCCACTGCAAAAGTACTTCATCTCAAGCTTCTTGAGCCAGACCTATTTGGGTAATTCTTAGTTGTGTGCATGCCATTTTGTAGTGTAAACACAGCCTCAGTTTTTCCATCTGCAAAATGCAAATAACTTCTCGCCACTGACAGAACTGTGCCGTCTTGAAGAACAATGACAGTGTGTGCAAGAATACTTAGAGTCATTCAGAATAAACTTGTCACAGAGATGCTCAAGGCTATTTATCACACGGCTGTTTCTGAGACCACTTTCCTATCATAGCAAGGGAAATGTATAAACTTCTTAGTTAAAATAACCCCTATAATTTTTTTTTAAAAGAAAGAAACAAGAGAGGAGAATTCCACCCACCATGGTTGTGGAGAATAATCCCATATCCTATGTCTTACATTGAAATCTTAAAGCCTAGAGGCAGATTGCCTAAGATCCAAATTCACATTGTGTCACTGGGAGGATTTCAGTACATATAAAAGTTTTGCTATGCATGGCCTTCCACTGCAAGGAACCATCCAAGAAGACACACACAAAAAATGCTTTTGATCTGTATGTATGAAAACTGCTTATGTAAAACATTAACAGAAAGATTTAAAAAATGTTCATTGAAAATAGTGGGTTAACCATCTGCTAAAAATCACCACACAGTGTCATCACCTGATCTGCAGAGGTTTAAAAGCAACCGGGGTAAATAATTACTATCACTGTCATTTTTTACATAAAGTTGGAAACTTTATGTAAATAAGAAATATTCCCTGAAGCAAACAAAGAAGAAAGTCTACCACAATCGTGGAGATTTTTCTGTCTATGTAATTGGGTGGGAGCTTATGCTGAAATTATTTTAATAAAATTATTTTCTATCACTTCAGAGAAGTGTAGTGAATTTGTTGGAAGTTCGAATACCGCTACAGTACACAAAATCCACATGGTTATCCACTGTGATCTTTATAGCATATAGCAAATATGCTCTAAACACTTGTAATTCACAGAATTAACAGTCCACCTTCAATCTTCCAAAGGCTACAGAAAGTTGCCAGCACAGTTGAGCTGTTCCTGGGGAATCCACCAGAGGGCGGACAGACACAGCCCAGCTAACAGGGACTGTATCACTACCCATCCACAGCACTGGGCTATTGCTTAAGCTATGCTATTGACCCTCGCTTTGCAAACACTTAAGGGCTGCTCTACAGAATCTTAGAGTGGGGACACTTTTGATGAATAAGCCAACCAGTCCATACTGGATTGGGGGTATTCCACATGCTGTAAAGGGCCTCACTGGAATTCCCAGGAGATGGTATCGGCTGTATTACCCACTCTTCAGAAACAGACTTGTCTTTCATAGTTTTTCATTCAGCATTTTTTTCTGTCTCTTAAAGTATATAATGGCCACAAAGTCTACAATGAGACACTTGTAGTAACCACACAGGATCCTCAGGGTGAGCTGACCTTCTGGTAATTATGTTATTTCAGGTGTGTTACAATCACAAATACGGCTAAGCTAAGACAGCATGGAATGCCATTAATTAAGGTTGCAGTGGGGTAAGATATGAAGGTATTTTAATATAGATTGAGAACTCATGAACTTTCTGACTGTGCATTTCTATTAATATAAATATAGTTTATCGGTTACTAGTTCATTAAAAATACTAATTCATATAGTTTACCATTCATTTATAGTTTTTATACAAAGACTATTACTAGAATAAAACTAGCTACCTCCAACCCTAACGCTCATAGGCTATGGACTTTTTTTCACATTGATTAATGACAATGTCTGCTTGTTGTGATGGGAAAAGGAATATGGGCTTGGAAAAACTCAGTGGATGTTCTTCCCAGCAAGGTTCAAGTCACCTGTTTCTAACAGAGACTTCTAAAAGGTAAAGTTGGTCAAGAGAAGATGACCATGTCTGTGAGTGTGTGTGTGTGTGTGTGTGTGTTTGTGTGTGCGCACATGTGTGCATGTGGCAGTGTCTGCAGACTCTGAACTGGGTAAAATGTTGCGGGGGTGGGGGGGGGTGGGGGAATGGAGTTAGAATGGATGTTACATTGTTTTTCTTTACCTGAATGGATTTTTCATGCCACTTCAAAAACAAAACCCCATTTTAATCTGGTTTGGGGGCCAGTCTGTAGACTCTGTTTTGGGGCCAGTGGAGGTGGTGTAATGTTATGTAAATGGAACCAGGCCCTGGAACAGCAGCCTGGTGTTTGTGTTAGCTCTGCCACCTTGGAAAGTCACTTCTCATTATCCTGGGGGCCTCAGTTTTCTCATTTGTAAAACAGTCCACTGGATGAGGAATTCATGAAGACCCTAGTGCCCATGAGACCCTGTGGTTAACAGATGGTCTCCAGCGATTGGTAGGCTAAGGGACGGTAGCCCCTCCTCTTATCACTCATTGGCTTAGAACGGAGGACAAGCACTCCAGATAGCTGTGAACTTGGTGAGAGTGGAGAAGGATGAAGAGAGAGAGAATGGATATAAAATACGAGCAGAAGATTGCTTTCATTTGAGTAGCCTTAGACTTTTTAGTGCTCTGAATAGAAGCAGGGAAAAAAAGGTTAGTATTTACTGGAATTTATATTTTTAGGTCATTGAGTGTTAAGGACAAATTTCAATTATCTCATATTAAAAAAAAAAGTCTTGCTTGCATAAACTATTTTTTTGGGCTTGTGTAAACAGAAGAGACCCAAAGCTTTAACCTCTCAAGCTAAATCCCACCAAACCCTTTGCTTTAGAATGCTAACTACCTTTAGCTATCAAAGCAAGGTCAACAGGTCTAGGTAGCCAGGCTGTGGTGGGCCAGGCTGTATTCACACCTTCTAAATGCAAACTAGATGCCACCAAACAGCTTAAAGAGATGAGAAGAAAGCACATGACTGGAAGGACACAGGACACAGACACGGAGAGCACGTACCTGTGGGGATGAACGCCGTGTGTTGCTGCAGCTGCGCACTGGTCAGAGCCTGCTGGTAGTGCAAGACACTGGGGTTGAAGACCGTGCTGGCCCCATTGCTTTTTTCAAGTGCTTGTCTCTTTGGTAAAGGATGGAGAGCACCAGGAGGGAAGGCCTGAAAGCGAAGAATTCGATAAGATGTGTCCAACTTAAAGGAAGCCTGCATTCCACGTCCACAGAGATCACCAACTGCAACATTCTTTCTTTTCTTTTCTTTCTTTCTTAAAAAAAATGACAGCTAAAGAGATGCCTCTGCCATGCACCTTAATTTAAACAGCGGCAATGTCGAATGAGTGAGAATTTGTTATTGAGAGCGGAAGCATGAATTCTGTAACCCAAAAACAGTAGCATCTCAACTAAGGGAAAGAAACACTATCAAGCAACAACAACGGAAAAATGGCTTCAGCTTTTTTTTTTTTTTTTTTAAATAAAAACAGGTTAAACTACACTAAGGGGGAGAAAGGAGCATTTGCGTTATTATTAATATCTATTCTTTAACTGAATGACAGTTTCTTGAATTTAAAGGTTAATAAGAATTACAATGAGCATTTTTTTCTGAGCCACATAATTTAAATTTGCTTCACTCTTTGGAAAAGGTATTAAAATTTTGTTAGATTCAATATTTATTTCCCAGATTACATATGCAAATGAGATGACTAAACACCTTATTGAATTCCTCCATTTTAAAATTAATAATAATGATTGGCTGCAACCAGTATTTTACATACAAATCTCAGCTGGTTCTCTGAAAAGCTACATGCAAAGCGAAAGGTGAAAGGTCAAAGTACCAGGTCTACAGTTGCTTCGAGAGGTCGCTTCAGTGCTTTGGCAGTCGACTGAGTCTTTTAATAACAGGCAGCGAGCACATGATGGCAGTGGGCCAATGGGAGTCAAGCGAATTAACATACAGGTAAACAGCAAGCAGAGGTGCATCATGGGAACGGCATTGCATTGTGGATAGGTGAGAAGGAAAAAAATATTCTGAATGCAATATACAACGTACAAAACACTAGGCATGCACAACAACAAAAATGTTCTCTAAAGAAATGAATATTACACCTTAAATTAGTATCGAAGCAAAAAATGCATCTACTATACCTTAGTTAAAAGCATATAAGAGAGTAAAATATAGATGTTTGAAATTCAGGAAAGTTAATTAAAACAGCAGCTTGCATACACACCATAAGCATTTTTTTTATATTGCTTTGGGGGGGGAGGGGCAGGGGAAATGCAAAACTTTTAAGGACCATAGGGCTGAAGAACATCTGATAAGTTAGTTCCGATATAAAATGAAGAAATCAAGTACATCCCAATTTGAAAAAAAAATCTTCATTTAGCTCTGTTTTGATTCAGATTAACCTAACAAAATGAAGTGGCAAACTGAGACAAAAAAAAAATTCAGGCAAAAAATATTCAAACACAAGGTTATTTACGCAAAATGGTTTGGGTTTGGGTCGTTATTTTTTGGCTGAATCACATGGGAAATTGCCTCAGTTCCTTCCGGTCTTCATTCTGCTAGGGTGGGTCTCAGCACGTGGGTGAGCATCCCAGACCTCGGACAATTTGGATTTAACATGAACTTTCCCAGTGTTTCACTTTTACTGTGCTTCATTTCAAAATACTAACTTATCATCCGTTCTGTTTCTACTACATTTGAAATTATAATGTATTTCAAACAACTTACCGGATTATATACTAAGAAAGTAGCCTTTACAAAAGGCATTTCATGGCCTTGGGTATTACAGTGATTTCTCTTTAGAATTACTATCAGTACTTTTAGCTATGAGCAGGGGTTAACCTGTTGATGACAAGTGGGACTTTCTCTAGAACAAGCAGCTAAAATAGCAGAGAACTGCCTTCAGACAAGCAGAGTGCTGCCTTCAACTCAATAGTACTTCTGGGAAGATAAGTTCATTTAAACAACCAAGGTAGCATTGGATATGGATTGATTTAGACCTCAATGAAAAAAAAATCTCTTCTTTCTGGTTGTTAAAAGGTGGAACAATTCTATGATAGGATTCTGTGAAAGGAAGTCCAGGAAGCAGCTTCAATGCGCATGGGAACAATGGCCATCCCCCTTTATGGTGAGCACAATAGGTAAATCCCCAAGGTCTGTCTGATAGAACTCAGTCTGAAGGTCTGAGGGAGAACAGTGGTCTTTGAAAGGAAGGGAGACGGAGCTTTGCCCTCAAGACAGGAACAATTAATGATGTTTTCCTTGGCAAATGTAGAGTTGCTCATCATTCCATGACTCAAAAACAAAACAAAACAAACAAATGTAAGAGAAGAAAGCTTAGGAGCTCTGGAACTTGGAGAAAGGGATTAGAAATATGGTGGGAAGAAAGAGCTGTAGGCAGAGAATCCCCAACAGGGAAGAGAATGTTCTAGAAGGCAGTCTGGATAAAGGTCATCGAATACTAGGGGATTGATTAAAAAAAACCAAAAAACCGGAATATTAAAAAATAAAACCGGCCCAAACTCTTAGAGATTTTTTTGTTTTGTTTTATTTTTGAGACAGAGCCTCACTTTTAAGCCCAGATTGGCCTTGAACTCACAGTAATTCTCCTGCATCAGCCCTCCAGAATGCTAGGATTACAAGCATGGACCACAGTGCCAAGCAACTCCTGGGTATTATTAAATGTAAATTCAATAAAAACTTCCATGACTCCATTCTGGCATCTCTCCTCCCTGTACGGTTTTACAATGTTAACTAACGGAGGGTTGGCTTGATTCCATTCACTGATGTGTGTGCACCTCTACACATGTGCAAGATGGCACGTGTGGGAGACTCGGATCATCAGGCAGGAAACGCCCTCTCGCTGGGCCTCCCGTGGACCCTCACAGGCTTGCTGGGGTTTCTGAGCCGTGCTAATATTGGTTCACTCAAGAGGACTCCATGGCTATTCTCGCAGATCACTGGGAATGTTCATCAGCTGGCAGAGCCCGAAATCATTCTCTCCTTAGCTTTCAGTCTCCAGTTTCCCACTTTCCCAGCCTTTGGGATTTAGAAAACAAATTTCCTAGTGGGTGGGTCTTTTTTGACTTGCATTAAGGCTGGTGCACAGGAACACAATTTTGATGCAACAGAGCATCCTTTAGTGAGTTTTCCAAGCAGAACAAGTACTGTTAAATATTTCTTTTTATGGTAGTCTTATAGATGTTTAATGGTCTGTGGTTTGGGTTTTTTTTTTCCTTTTAGGTTGTTAAAACCTGATTTTTACACTTTAGAGTAACTTAGGAGCTGATGTAAAGTAAGAATAGCGACATTTCTCCCTTTTCCACTACACAGTATATTTCTTTTATTAGATGCAATTTTCTTCTAAGATGCATTGAGATTTTGAAGTATGAAGTGTTTCATACATATTAAGGCTTTATATAATGTGCATAAGGCACACACATAGACTATTTTTAAGAAGACTGTGTAGATGAATAATCACGTCACCACAGGCTTGCTGGCACATAGCTACCGACCCAGGTGAGAATGTCTGTTCACCTTCAGGCTCAGACCTCACCTCAGGGATGGAGCAGCCCCAGGTGTATTAGGAGCCTGTTTGGCACCAGTGCAAGAAAGAACAATTTAACCAGAACCCCACTACATGCCAGATACTTGGTTTCTTTTCTTGTTGGCCTTGTCTCTCTTACTGATCCTCTATAGTCTAGGTCTGAGTGGACAGACACCAGTGATAAAACTTTATGAGAAGCTGAGATTTCTCTTTCAGAGTCAAGGCACCATCACATTGCAGGTCAAGGTGAGAACAAATGTCCAGGCCAGCATCTGAGGTGAGGATCGAGGAGGTCGGGAGAGCCAGGGCAACCATCAGAAGTGCTGGCTCACTGGTCATAAAATGAGGCAGACAGAAGCGTGGGCTCAGACTTCCGGTGAGTGTTTTCCAGAACCACTGAAACTTATCTGGCAGACGACAGCTTGTCCTGTTACCAGTTCTTTCCATTGCCATCCATCTTGGTTTATGTGAACAAAGACTGCACATGAAGATCAAATACCCTTTGTGTTAAAACTAGCAAAGGGCACCTCTGACAAGCTTACTCTCAGGTCTGGAAAATTCTCGTGAGAGAGATGCTCATATTTTAAGAGGTATTATGAAAGAATAAGGCTCAAATGGAGATAAATGCCTCTTCTTTTCAAGAGTTGGAGCTTTAAATTCCTTCTTAATGCCTGACTATTTAAAATCAGGAGGAAGATCCCTGGACAATAATAAGAACCTACACCATGGAAGCACTCTGTCTTCGGCCAAGGAAGTCAGGAGAATGGAATGTTAACGTTTCAGCTGCACCCAGCTCTCCATTTGTCCTCTAAATAAGGAAATAGAATAATAGACTTTCTGCCTTGTTCTGGATGATCTTGCCTGTAAAGTTCATCAAACTATACCAAGGCTGGTTTCAAATGAGCCTCTCACATTAACTGGAAAGACAGATTCAGTAATCTTCCCGTCACTGTCACAGCGGCGCTGGCATTGTTCTGAAACTACATTGCTTTCGGTCGCCTCCAAAGATGCTTCGAAATCCTGTGACTGCTCAGCACTCCAAATTTGGGCACAGTGCAACAATCCAAGAAACTATGGTAACTGACTCTCGCAGCATCTACCGCAGTAACCTTTCTGCATTCTGGTGAGCTTACGTGAGATTGTGGAGGAAGACCCCTGGCAGAGCTCAGCTGTGGCTTCACACTGTGGGGCTTTGGGTAAATGGACACTTCTGCTCATATCTCCACCACCCCGAATCACCTTCCACCGACACAGATTCAGCACATTAACCCTTCAGGACTGGATTTGGTATTGATTGTGTGTATTGGAACTCCGACTTCTAGGACATATAACCACAGCATGACAAGGTCAGGGCTGAGCGTGATAGTCATGGTGACTACCGTGTTTTTAATCTTCACAGGTATTTGAGTGAGAGGGACAAACGTTTTCAGATTCATCCCCAGAGCTCATTGTGTCTCAAGCTGGACCACTGTGGCCCAGGCTAATCAGCTTCTATCACTTTGACCATAGAGATGTAGCCACCAAGACAGCGATCCCCACCCCCATCAGAGACTCTGAAAGCATTGTTTCCTTTCTCATCAGATGCAAGAATATATCCCTACAGATGGCTGTGTCATGGGGAGAGGTTGCTCTCATAGAGTAGAAATGACAAGACAAAGGGGATGGAAGGGAGAAAGGGGAGACAGACCTGGTAGCCATCCCCAACATTCCCAAGCCCCGTCTCTCTCTCTCTCTCTCTTCCTTGAAGGTGTCACATGATGCAGAAAAGTCAACTTGGCCAGTTAAGCTACTGTCTCCATAGCAGAGTCCTGGTTAGGCCAGGGAGTGCCCTAAGTCCCTGGTGTGGCTTATACAATGAATACAGTGCAGGAACATGACCTTGCTGGCCAAGAATCAACACAAAGAGCAGTAAATTGGAGCTGGTCTGAAAAACTAGCTACAGAGAAGACTCTCACCGATTAAGCTATTCACTAAGTAGATGGAAACTGAGTCCTCTACACTCATAGACTTAAAGGGCTCATTTTTCTCTAAAGATAATTCATTTTCATATAGATTGAATTATTTATGTGTTTTTATCTTTGCATCCTTCCCCTTTGTTCCCAAACATATTGAGGTTTAGGGTTTCCGCTTCCACTGAACCCTTAATTGGAGTATTTCCCTCTCATGTGGATGCATTACAGGAACGGAGAGACTCAGTGGACTGTCTGAACACTTACAGTGCCCGTAGAGACCAGAAGAGGGCGCTGGTGCTCTAATACCAATGTTAGAGATGGTTGTGAACCATGTGGGTGCTTGAGATAGAACTTGGGTTCTCTGGAAGAGCAGCCAGTGCTTATAAGCACTGAGCCATCTCGCCAGCACCTAGACTACGCTTTCAGGTGCCTTTCATCTCTGAAGTCCTATCTATTCTTGCCCAGGGAGGATACGCCTCTGTGTCCTTCCTTCTCCCCGGAGCCCACCATGCTTCCCACACTGTGGCTGACAAGCACAGTTGCTCACACTCTACATGCCAAGCTCCTGAAGGGCAAAGCAACCAGCCTCATCCATTCACCCCACCCTGCGTGCCTGAGGGCTGGCAGGCTCTAAGTGGTCTCTATGAATGGGTGCGATGTGCCCACTGTACATGTAAAGACTTCTGATGAGCTGGATGTCTTGCTTTAAAGTAAATTCATTAAAAATGTCTACAACCTAGCACCCTGGTTTTCAGCTGTGGGTGTGCACTGGAGTTGAGTCGCCCCAAAGATTCAGATGGCCTGGGCCTGGTTCCTGCCCAAACCATCACACTGCACCAACTGCTATGGGGTTAGGCATCA
The DNA here is from genome assembly GCA_902729485.2 of Mus minutoides. NCBI lineage: Eukaryota > Metazoa > Chordata > Mammalia > Rodentia > Muridae > Mus > Mus minutoides. The sequence continues at coordinate 138,818 of LR753516.1, read as the reverse complement.
AAGGTAGATCCTCCCCAAACCCTTCAGTTGATTCCTGACTACAACCAAGCCTGAGGAGGGGTCTGGGCATGTGAGTCTCACATGTTAACATGCATACAACCAAGCCTGAGGAGGGGTCTGGGCATGTGATCCTTAAATGTTAACATGCATACAACCAAGCCTGAGGAGGGGTCTGGGCATGTGATTCTCACATGTTAACATGCATACAAAACACCTGGGAGCTTTGAAATGTTATGTGTATGTGTGTGTGTGTGTGCCTGAGGATGTGCATTTACTAGGAGCCAGACCCTCTGGAGCTGGAGTTACAGATGTTGTGAACTACCTGATGTGGATGCTGGAAAGCCAACTCCAGTCCTCCCAAAGACTGTCTACACTTAACCACTGAGCTGTCTTTCCAGGCCCTAAATGGGATTTTTTTTTTAAAATTGAACTTCTGATTCTGAGACTCTAGGTGAGACAAGATTCTGGAGTCTTCACAGGCTTCCAGACGGTCAAAATGACAATGCTTCCCGTGACCGAGGACGCTGTGAGATTCCTCACGGACAGTGAGGATAATTAAAGGGCTAGCCTGGGTTACAGGTCTTTTCGGTCGTTCGTTTTAGCGCCAGCTAGCTCAATTCCATTTCATCCTTTCCTGAGTTGCTGCTGTGCTTGAACTCGCCCTGACCTGTTGGTCACTGGTTGCTGGGCATTTCTGAGGGCCACTCTCTTTCCCCCAAACTGACTGTAGCATAGGGCTGTACCACTTGCTTTGTCTCCTGGTTCACTGCAAGGCCCTAGACCCATGATCCCAGAAAGGATGGAGGAGGTTTGGAGACCAGATCGCAGAGGGGACAGAGCTCACAGCTGGGGTTCCCTGCACCTTGGGGATTTAGTTATTGTGAAGGGAAGGAAGGGCAAAACAGAACAAAACAAGAAGGGGTGGGGGATGACAACAGAGCTTAGGCAGCGGAGCAGCGGGAATGGCAGCCTTGTCTCCCAGCTGCCCGGAGGCACAGCTCCTTCCCACCCGCAAGCACCACCCGCGGCCTGGGAGGCGCAGCGGTGCGGGCGCGGCGGGCGCACTTACCATGACTGTGGCCGCGGCCGCGGCTGCCTGGGCGGCCACCGCGGCCTGGTTGGCTTGGTGCTGCGCAGCTTTGATTTTGGCCTGCAAGTGTGCAGGAGGGTGAAAATATTTGCATTTCTCCCTCATGCAACGCCCCTTTATGTAATCCATACAAACGGTTACGGTGTTGTCGTTTGTGTCGATCATGGTGCTGTCTGCCGGGTGTGCAAAGCGGCAGTCTGTCTCTCCCCGGGCACAGTTTCCTCGCTGGAACTCCCTGCATACCTGAGACAACAGGAAAGAGCAGAGTGCTGCAGAAGAAAGCCTGGTGGCACCGCGCCAACGCCAACGGAAGGGGAGGTGGGGAAGAGGACCAGGAGAAGAAGAGGATGGAGGAGGAGGAGGAGGAG
>LR753516.1:121786-137260 GCA_902729485.2 Mus minutoides | reverse complement strand
TAAAAACGGCAAAGGAAAAATAACTGGACAAAGACACCACAGTTCTTGCAAAGTATAGCATATTTGTTTCCATTACCTACTTACGTCTTTGAATGCCTGTGTGGAAACAGTTATACAACCCGTGCATATATCTACCTATCATATAGCACGCACATCTGTGTGTGTCTGTGTGTTTGTGTGTCTGTCTGTCAATCAATCTATTTATTGTCATCCTACTCTCCTTTTTACTATGCTTATGTGGCCAGAGTTATGTAATTCATACACACTTTCTTTTTATGTATTTTTCCTTCTCTTCCCCTCCCTTCCCCCTTTTTTCCCTTAAGGTTCTCTCTAGTCACTCTATCTATCTATCTATCTATCTATCTATCTATCTATCTATCTATCTATGTTTTACAATGCTTCTGTGCTGGTTACCCCCCTCTCGGTACCCCTTACTACAATAGTATCTCTGGGGTGCTATCTGTTCCTGGTATAAAAGGATGGTTAGCCTTTATACCAAACTATCACAGTATATAGATAATTCTGGGGAAATGGCCCATCTGTGCACCTCTCTGAGGATGAGGGCAAAGCTCCTGACTGTGAAGATTCCTCCCTCCCCAGCCCCCATTCTACAAACGTATCACAGGTAAAACCACCAATTGCAGGAACTACCACTTTCAACATCAAATCTTTCATTTTAAACTCACTGTAGTATTTTTGATTACTCCCAAAGAAGAAGAAAGGAGAGAAAGACAGAGAAATACAGCAAGAGGAAAAATGAAAACAAACAGAAAGAACAGAGAAGTTAGAACTGTTGATCTCAAACAACTGAACTTCTCTATCCCCCGAACCCTGTAGTGAGAGCCAAGATTTCACTATACAGATGCGTTCTGTAGACATCGAGTACTCTTCATTCTAGATGGTATGAAGTAAGAAAAGCATCTGCATATTACTTATGTAATTCATCCTTGCTATAAATACTGGCAGGAAAGAGCCCAGAGAATTGTGAAGTTGCTTCTCCTGGGCTCCAGTCCCATAGCCACTCTGCAGCCCACAGTGAACTTCCCTGTAGCCTGGTCTGGCCTTGAACTCGTGGCAGGCTTCTTATGCCAGCTCCTTGGTCCTGTTGTTACAGACACAGGCCACCATGTCTAGCTTAATGTTTTATTCTTATACATAAAACTCAGGCAGCTGATATTCACTTATATCAAAGTTGTTCTTTGCCTCTGGGCTAATTTCCTTTATACGGGGCATCAATTTTATAGCACGGAATTGTGAATACATGGGATTGCGGCAGTGTGTGCGTGAACGTGGATTTTCTCTGCAGGATGAAGTTTCACAAGCATTCATCCACTCTCACAGACAGAAGCTTCCATCATCAACGCATCTCCAAACGCGAACATAATGGAAATACCTCCAGTTTATCAGTCCTGATGAAGTTATTTCACAAGCATCCATCCACTCTCACAGACAGAAACTTCTATCATCAACGCATCTCCAAACGCGAACATAATTGAAATACCTCCAGTTTATCAGTCCTGAGGAGCTTCTGAGTTGCAGTTGAGCCCGGGACAGTGACCGGTGGACTTCCGGGAACAATGACCGGTGTAGTGGGTAGAACCTCTGTTGGGACTAGCCCAACTCCAGGGGTGACAGGTGCTAAGTAAGGAGCAAAGCTAATAGCCGCATTTGTCCCTATGGTGGGACCTACAGGAAAAGTGGGCTGTCAAAAAAGAAGAAGAAGACAGGAAAAACTCTTTTAGTGCAGAACTCACTAGTGAGCGTCATTTGAGCAAGAATTCACACAGTCATTAGCAAATGCTATCTGAGAGAAATGTGTCCACTGCCTAGAATACCCTTTGTGTGAGTTATACAGTTCAACTCTGAAATGCAAATTTCATTAATCACCCCCTCTTCTGTTTTCCTTTTGCTCCTCAGAAATGAAAACATCAGAGATCCTCTCTTGCCTGAACCGTATACACATATAGAAGAGCACCAGAGAACTCCAATGCCAAGGAATGGTTAAACAGATTCTTCTTGTGAAAATGTTCTCAACAACTGAAAATACTCATTCCCGCCCAAATTACCTATCATTCCAAGCTACTGAGTGCTCTAACCCAAAGGCAGTAAGACACACAGAACATAGATGGGTCATCTATGCATATCTATGCCTACAGGTCTCTACAAGGCACATGAGTAAAACCCCCTTTGGTTATAGCTGATATTCAAGATGGTCAAACCCATGCTTGCAAGCATGGAGAGCTTCCTCAGGATTTATTTTGTTCAGACGTACCAACATGTTTCAGTCTTTCATCACTAGCATGCACATCTCAAACACTTAGGCAGTTTTCATGTGCTGCTCTCTGTCCTACTATGTGTCAATAAATCCTTTCATTCTTGAAAGGCTGGATGGGAGAGCTTGCGTTTTTTTTCAAACGATCAGTTTCACACATGACTGCTGAAACTCAGTTTTGTTTCCTGGTCACATAATCAGAAAAGCCGTGACAAGCATGCCTGGTCCCTAGTTAAATGTGTTTTCCATCACAACAGACCTGGCTAAGAATAATCATACCATGGGCTGATAGGATAATTATTTTTAAGAGTTTCATCTAATCATTATCCAAATAAGATTGCCTTTCAGAGAAGATATCATGCACACTTAGACAACAAACCTTGTTTCAGATTTATTTATTTAAACAAAGTCTCAATAGACAGTTCAGGATAGACTGTAACTAGTGATACAGCTCATACTGGCCCCAAACTCAGCAGCCCTCCTGCCTCAGCCTGTGGAGTGCTGGGATTATAGATGTGTGTCACCACACAGACCCTGCATTTTACCTGTGAAGAACCATTGTTAACATGGTTTCCAAAGGTTTTCCCAAGAATAAACTGTACGCTGAACTGGTCCAAACAGCTCTTTATTTATTTGCTTGGTTTTTCATTTATTATTTTTTTCTCTCTTTTTTTATTGAAGGCTTGAACCTATGGTCTCATAAAGATAGGCAGGTGCTCTTCCACTGAACTCTATCTCCAAGTTTACCAACAATTTTTAACCTATCTATTTTCATGATAAGTTTTCAAATATTTCCAGTCATATCTTGACGTGGCTTTGTGGCGCCGAGCTTTGCTGTTGCTACGTGTCCTAATATTTCTCTGTTTTTACATCATGGGTAACGTTTTTGTTGTCTGTTTAGACTCCAGATGAGTTGTGTAACACATGGCGAAGCTAGCAGTCTGCTTTAGTAATGCATTTTCCTTTAGGACAACGGAGTACTGTCTCTTTTGAATGACCATGTTGGGAGACAGCAAATCATTGATAGTTTGTTCAGAGATTTCCAGAGAGGCTGGGAGATCCTCACAGGAGTGGCTGAGAGCTGAAGGAGGTGTTTCTAATGGTCTTGGAGGAAAGCTGGGTAGTTCTCCCATGAGAACTCTTACATCTTTATGGTTCAGAATTAATGTTTGCTTTGGGAGAAACTGCAACACGAATGCTGTGCACTGGAAAGGGAGAGTGGTTTGGTATGTTTTCTTCTCTGACTTTCCACAAAATTTTCCATGGATGTGATGGATGTGATTTACCCGCTAGAGTCCTAATAATAGAAAGCCATGGCTTTTTAGTAACTGTCACTTTGGTAATTTGGTATGAATAAAAAAAAATCAAGTAACTTAATAGTATAAGGACCACATTATGCTAGGATTAAAAATATCAACTTTGAAAGGCCCACACACATCAGTCACTCAATGGACCCATTGTGTGTGAATTACCTTTGGTTGGGGAGGATTTTTAACGTGGTAAATGCTGGTGCAGTAAATAAGTCTTGGCAGAAACCTTGAAATTCTCATTTAAAAGACTTACTATGTGAGGAGTATGTAACTAAATTTGGGGACCACTCTCATAAATGAGAAATGAAAATGGTGTTGTATTTGTACCACGTGATTTAATTCAGACAGGAATTAACAAAGGTAGTATTTAGAAAAGAGAACATCCACACACGTCTCCAATTTGATTTTATGGATGTAAAGATTTCTTAGTTTTGTATTTATTTATTTACATACATGTGTGCATGTGCCTGTGCCTATGTATTCCATGTGTGTTTAAAGGTGCCCATGAGGCCAGAGAGGGAATCAGATCCCTCTGGAACACTTCAGTACCTGCCATGCAAGCTGCCCAACATGGATGCTAGGAAGCAAGCTTGGGTCTTTGGGAAACTAGCAAGCACTTTTAACTGCTGAACCATCTCTCTAGTCATTTTTTTTATCTTTTTTTTTTTTATGCATGCAGATTCCCAACCCTCTCTTCCCACAGTTGAACATGGTGATGTAAGTGCACATTGACCCTTGACCCTCTGTGAGGTCCTCAAGATGTATTTTCCAAAGTCCCTTTTGATACCAACAGATTTATTCCAATAAAACAATAAATTGGGCCTTCAAAATTATGTTAGTTGTTCATTCTATGTAAGGTCCTGAACTCTATTCAGTATGCATTCTGGGTGACAGCAGTAACATTTCACTAAGACACAGTGCCATTTAAAACAGACAGACAAACCAACACAGTTGAAAGGTGTGAGAGAACGATGTTCAAACCCAGCCCATACCCACTGAGCTTTGTTTCCTGAGGAGGAAATTAACTTCTTTGGGTTTTAAGGTTTCTCAACTGCAGCAAACAAGAAAAACTACTTAAAAGATAAGCTAAACAAATGTCTCTTTCTCTTTTGTTCCCAACTGTCCAAATTCAGCCCACAGCTGCTCTCATTAGCACCATAAATGTTTGTATCATCACAGTTTTTGCCTCAAATTGATGTTTCTCTAGCATGAGTATAACCAGCACAGTCATACACGTTAAAAAAATGGGATTTAACTGCAGCAAATATCTTGTCTCCCATTTTAAAAATGTGTGTTGGGAAAATACTTCACGTCATGGGAAACTTTAGAGTTCATAAGCCTCATGAGGACAGACTCAATTAGATATTAGACCATTATTTTTTTTACACAGAGAGTCTTTCCCTGATGTTGATGAGTGAAAACACTCTTCTGGTCATTTGCTGAGATGCATATTCTCTAATGGTAGTGTGACAGACCATAATACTTTCTATCTGTGAACTGTTCTCGAACGTTCAAAGCATTGTCACGCATGTCGGTGTCTTTAGTTGTCCCAGACTAATCCATGAGAAGCAGGCATAGCAGGGAAATCACAGCTTACGGTTGAGAGCGGGTCCCGAGAGGGAAAGTCAGAGCCATGGCTCCTGGAGTCCTGGCTCCTAGTGTGGGCTTCCAGACACTCCGGTGCAGTTCACAGACCGTGTCAGTAATTTCTTAGAACAGAAGATGGAGAGAAGGCCTGGAATTCACACACCTTTTCTTTGGAGCATAGTCAGAGAGCACTGTGTGTGTGTTTGTCCTTCCACTGGCTCAAGTCTTCCTTCTGTGGATAGGATATGTCAGCCTGACCTGAGTAGTTGTATCAGTTCTTGCTGCCTGGGAAGAGCAGCTCTGAGATCCTGGATTAATATGAAACGCCTGAGCTAGACTCTACATCGGCCATGGATCATGGCGTCTGAGATCAGTTTTCCATGGGACGCTGAGACAGGAGTATCTATTGAGGCCACTTTGCAAGACTCAGCTCTTAGAGGCACACCAGCTCCAGTCTCGATGACAAGATTTTCGCATGGCACTGCTACCAAGAAGTCAAAGACACTCTCCGTTTGGTGCCTGTCAGCTCTCAGTGCTAACACGCAGCTGAGGAGACCCGAGGGCAAGATCCACAGAAAGCCTTCTTGAAGAAAATCTCTTCTGAAGGGCTGGTCTTCTTACTCTCTCCCTCTGATCTCCCCACAGATCCCTGCTTTTCTCCCCTCTATGTTCCTAGCACACCACACAGTAGTTCTGACGAAGAAGAAATTTGCCAGTAGAGCAGTTGAACATTAGACTCAGCACATTCTGCACTTTAATACATCTTGAGATAAAAAATATTTTATTTCTGTAATATTTGTAGTATTTAATACGTGAGTGTATTAAATTTGTTAAAAAATATATGAAAGTACATAAAAATGTAATATTTAAGTGGGCTGTTCCTTTTTCATAGCAGAATGGTGACAAAACATTAACTTCTAACTAGTATTTGAGGCAAAGACATAAACATTACTTTCAAAAATAGCTCAACTAATATTTAATGACATGAATAGATTTTCCATATTAAAATGGGCATGTCCAACTACCAGGGTCAATTCTTATTAGCTGCAAACAAACAGGAAGTGCCCAGTTTGAATGACTGTGATACATAACTCTGTGCTGTTATATTGGCCTGGCTCATATTAAATTTACTGCCATAGACGTTAATATGTATAAGTGCATTATTTTAACATTTAGGTAATTTAATAAAATAATGTATATGTGCACATCATAAATTATGTATGTATGTGGTTGCAGATATAGTCTCTGAGATGGCTCATATCTACACTAAACGATACTGTGCTGTCTGTCCGTCTGGGATGGCTGTTTCTGGCCGTGTGATGACTTCTCTGACACCCTCTTTCCTTTAGGCAACCTTTTCTTGTGCAATATTCTCCTGTCTCTGTCTGAATTACTCAGCCCCATTCATGCATCCATCTACCTGAAAAGCCTGCATCTGCCTCACCTTGGAACCATCTGCATCTTTTCCCTCTCTGGAAAAAGCTGGATCTTGGGAGTCAGTTTCTACCTGGAGGCTGTCAGAAAGGCTAAGATCTGTCTGCAGCCTCTCCACTCTTCCTGCCCTGCCTCCCGGCCCAACCCATCTCACAGGAACACAGTGGAGAAAATGGGACTCACTAGTCTCCATCCCTTTTAATTAAGTTGTGCTCACTCACACAGATTTTTATTACAATACAGACTGATTTTTATATAATAGCCCTTTGTGAAAATTCACCCATTTGGCTTTTTTAAAAATTAGCTTGTTTTTGACAAATAATTCTCATTGTAAATGAAACCTACCAGAGTCAAATGCACGCCTTTCTCCCCGAGGGCCTCAGCTCTAAAGCAATTTCTAGACCTTTAAGAGGTCGTCTCAAACACTGACATCAGGGAGAAAAGTATTACACAATACATATTCATACACTCAACTCCCTGGGGCATTGACTCTCTGGTTCTTACTGCAGCAGCTACCACACCCTTTGCAGGCTTAGGAGAGACAGGAGATGAAGCGGCTAGGCCATTTCCTGGTGTGCTGCTTGCTTGTGACATCCGTCCTTCCATGGCTGTTGTCTGCTTCCAGCTTGAGCACGCTGTGCAGAGCACCCAGGCTAATGATCTAGTTCAAGTTCAACTCATTAACTACACGATATTGGAGAGCTCATTTGTCTCCATGTCCCTTTCCCCATCCTTAAAATGATGCCAGTGAGATACACAAACTATTCACTGCATTGCTAAACTTATTTTAGGTGTCCCAACCTCTCCAACACATAAGCATCGCAAACTCCAAATAAAATGTGGACCAATTCGCACATGAAGATGGCTTAGAACACAGTTCGCTGATAAAGAAAGTGTTAGTGTGGTTTACATTTCCCATATATTGATTAGAGGTTGACCCTGTCCCATTGGTACACACTTCTCTTCCTGTTCAATTAAGAGAAACAGGCAGCTGTGAAAAACACCGTTTTCAGCATCCACTGAGCTTCAGAGCTAACTACTCTGATTGTAACCGAGATGACAGAGTACGTGAAGGTCATTTTTGGTCACCATGGCTCTGCCTGTACCAACCGGGCCGTCACCCAGTCCACCCTTGGGAAAGGCACACTCACCACAGGATGGAGCGGCGTTCCTGGAAACATAAATTGCATCTGCTGGGCGAGCATCGCTGCTGCAGTTTTTTGCTGGATCAAGTTGTTCCTCCCATTAATCTCTAGCTGGGTTTTTAAGTGTGTTGGAGGATGAAGATATTTGCAGTTCTCTCTTGAACAGCGGCCCTGCAAAACAGACAATCTGGGGTTAGGATTGCATTAGGGAGCCGGCGACTCCATTGCCAAAAATGTCAAGTCATTACTTTCACTCCTTATGTTTCAAGGCAAGGGCAGTGTGTGTGCATGTGTTTATGCATGTGTGCCTATGTGTGCATACATATATGCATGTGTGTATGTGTGAATATGTTTGTATGTGTGTTACAGAGAACAAATCAAATATTACATGATTATCTAGGTCCCTCCCCTCATCTTTCCCTCCCTCTATTCCTCCCTTCCTTGAACCGCCTTCCCTTCTTGGAATGAAGATGGAAGTAAGTTTTACATGTGTGATCCAGACTGGTCAAAGCCACGAGTTTGCAGCTATTGAGGGTGGGCAGTAGGGACAGAACTCCTGGAACAGCTTACTGATACCCACCCAGGTGATCACTGCTGTGAGCTGGATAAGCAACTGCATGTTTGACAGGAATACAAAGCTCCCACCCTATCCTCACCCTTTCCCATGACTGAAGACTCTCATTTAAAATCATAGATGACGGAGTAAGGCGTGCTCATGGCTGTGTTGTCTTCTGGACATGGAAATGGGTAACATAAGAAAAACCATTAGGCGATGAGTGTGAAAATAGAACTGAACATCAACTGCGTCTGGAACTGCAGAACCCCAAAATTTGCAAAACTACCATTCATGTGAGAATTGCACTTATGTGTGAGTTAGGCAATTTTCAAGGAAAGAAGAACGAAATGTGGCACTCAGTTGGTATATCAACATTCTCTAAAGAATTAGTCTATCTGCAACCTGGCAAAAAGTATATGGGTTTGTTTATCAGATAAGAAAAAACAATTAAAGCAAGTCTGGAGGAGCTGGAGGCATGGGCTTGTTTATAGCTACTCTGCTGTATGACATCTGGAGTTCTCTCTGTCTCTATTAATTGCAGCTGCACTGTTGGCATCTCTGACTTCTCCAGTGAGAATTCTCCCTTGAGGCCAGGGTGATGGTGGACTGGAGTCCCAGGCTCAGTCCTGGTGGTCTGTGCCATCAAGCCATGCCATCCTGAAGTTCAACTCGCAGTGTGAGCAACTGCCTCACTGCCTTGGAGTAGACAGGAAAACGAGTTGATTTCTCATGAATCCTTAACATCAGTAGTATCGGTTTCTCATTCTCAAGTTTTTGTTGCTTTCCTATTCAGCTTCCTGGATGCAAACAGACATCCTAGGGCTCTGCCAACTGTACGGACATCAGGGTAGCTGGAGATGTCACCACCCCTGTCCACTCTGATGCTCCGCAAATCTGGGTTTGATTGTTTTTGTCTTCATTTCTGAATCTTAGACCTTCTCAGTGCTTTGCCACTTCCCAGGGTTCCCCTGCCCCCACCCCCCCATTCCTATGGATTTATTTCAGTCATCTTTGACTTTACACCTCTTTTCTTTTCTCTCTTGACGATCCCCCCCCCCCCCCGCCAGCCTTCTAGTTTGTTAAAATTTAATCTCCAGGAGAGCATTCAGATGGGTCCAGCTCCTACATCTCAGCATGTGGCCAGCCAGTGAGCCAGCTGCCTTGATGTCAGATGTCCAGATGAATTCTGTCATCTGTGAAGGAAGGCAGTGACAGGATGTGAAACAGAGCTACCTCCCATTAGCCTGGGTGCAGAGGGATTAAACAAAAAACCACATATTTCTTGTATAAAAACTAAGGCAGCTTTGGTGATCTCAGTTCCTAGTCCCCAGCCACACTGCACTGGGCACCCGATACCCAAGAAACTGTGCAGACCACGCTCGTGTGAGTCTGTGTACATGGGAGTGGGGGTGGGTTGGATGCAGGGTGGGGCAAAGCAGGATCCTAAGAGGGGAGATGAAACCAGCAAGATGTCTAACATGCATCAGGATGGTAGATGGCTTGGGGTATAATTGTCAATTTGACCAGTAATCTTCTAATTCGATGCTTTGTTGATACTCCTACAGATTTCAAATGGCTGGAAAATATGGTTTTTCTGGTTGATGCTGTTATTCCTTCTTACAACTGGAACCCTTGGAGAACTAAATTAACCATTTTTCCTGGTGACAGAACGTGGTTTATAACATTAGATTCATCATTTATCAATGGACTCTCCCGTTTCACGAGAATTAATTCAATTTCCCACTCTCCTCTCTTATACACTCTGAGTGCAGAATATTATTGATCATCAATGCGCCAGGCAATTTATAGGTGGTTATCTCATTTTCTCCTTACAACAGCAGTGCTGATTCCCTCCTTCAGAGAAGAGTGGATGAGATCTGAAGGATGAGATAACGCATCCCAGATGCTCTGTGCTAACTAAGGAGTGGGCTGGATTGTAACCCATGCCTTTCTTGAGCCAATTCTGCCTCTTCACTGATAAATTAGCAATGGTTAAAATCCAGGACAGATAAAAACCTGGTGCTGTCCTTCAGAGAACAATAGGATGCAGAGCAAACGTTCAATGTGAGGATGTGGAACGGAGAGACATTATTCTCTTGGTCTATGTGTGGACTGTGCACAGGGGTCAGTAAACTCACTCATTCTGGGCTCATAGTGGAACTCGGCCCTTTCCTACCTGTAAGAATCAGACTGACTGGTGATTTTCTTAATGTATACAACGAAAACAGTGATCATGTCCTCCTCTTACCACCGCTAGGCAGCTATATAAACCAAGACACGGATAAAGTTCACAGAGCTGTCTGGTATACAGGAAGTTCTGAGAAATACAAATAGTATGAAGAAAAGGTACGTGTATATGGTATTTTGTCTAAAGTACAAGATCACAGATTCACTACTATTCTCAACCTCTTCACTCCTGCGGGGCATAAGCTTGTGCATCAAAGCACGATAAAGACTAGTTAATTGTTATTATTCATATATCATGTCTGGGGATCTTTTCAGTTCGATGGAATGTTTTTTTTGCAACTGTCCCTAGATAAACAGTGTGGACTCTAGCTCAGTCTGCCATCAGGGGGTTTTAAGGGAGGTTTTCTGTGGACATCTCACTCTAGCACTGTGAGACTCCAGGAAACAGAATCTCAATAAAAGACCCTACAGGATTCCAAAATCCTAAAGGAAAAGCTACTGTTAAAATATAATGAGCTATCTGACACCGTAAACAGTTTGTAGATAAATTCTTATGAAGGCCCAAGATTTCTCAGGACATGCATTCTTGCACAAAACAACTGTTGATTATCAAAGCTGTGACAGCTGACTGACTCGGGCAGTGTGACGATTCTAAGGCATCTGCCTCCATAGATCGCCATGAAGGAAAACAGAGGCAACACAGACAGCGTCTCCCGAGGCTAGCCCGAGAAATAGACACTGGGAATTCTTCCCTGTGGCTGCTGGGGAATCATTTACTGTTTTCCTTCATTTTAATGTCTCTTCTCTTTTGCTTCTTGGTAGAGATGTTTCTAGGGGGATGTAGGAAGCAAGGCACCCTGGGAAAGTGGTGTGGGATAGAGTTGGGGGCACACCACTCAGGGCTCTTGGAGGGCCTTATAGTAACTGGAAGCTGGAGCCCAAGCTGAGGTCTGTGAAGCAGGCTCACACTAAGGACTAATTTGGAGCTGGCAACTCACAGCTCTAAGCATCTTTCACATCTTGTGACGGGGTCTTGACAGGTGCAGGGATGGGAGATGGTTGTTGGGTTCCAGGCCACTCAACTGATATTTACTACTAAATATTATGCCTAATGCTTGCCAAAGGTGAGCATGAACACCACACACTGTCTTCATGAAGCCCGTGGGCTGGTGGTAAAGAGGATGCTGACCAAAATGTGTGTATTGCACATTATGAGATGTGTTCTAGAGGGGAAGCTGAGGAACAGCTGAAGAGAGGGCCAGAAATGACAAGTGTTCTCTAAACTGAGAACTGAAAGGCCAAAGTGTGTGTGTTGTGTGTGTGTGTGTGTGTGTGTGTGTGTGTGTGTTTGATGTGTTATGTGAGCCGTACACATATGTTGACTGTACAGTACACATGGCATGCGGTTATATGTGTTGTGTTTGGAATGCTCACGTGTATTATGTCTGTGTGTGGTGTGTCGGTGCGTGTGTTGGGGGAGGAATAAGCTACAAGGACGCCAGAGGAAGGGAACATGCCACGGGGAAGAAGCACGTCCCATCTGGGAACTTGCATGTGGCTTCCCAAGCTGGAGCCCAGCGTGAGCGTGAGTGGCAGTTGGGGAGGTGAGAAAAGATGCAGGAAGCAGGAAGCAGTGGGTAGAAGGCAGATATGGAGAACAGCGAGACTGCAGTTAGGGACACGGATGGTCTTCACCGTCCCATGAAGAGACTAACACGTCTGCTTCACTCATGACAGTCCGTTAGGGGCCACCCACACTTTCCAATGTCCCATTACCAATTTTATTGTTGTCTGTATGACTTGCTTCAAAGTCCTAGCAGAATTCTGATTGGATCTGTGTGGCTTAGTCTAGGCTCCCAAGCAACCTCTACTCCAGGAGGTTTTAGATTAGGGATGGTGGCTAGGATGAAGCTTGAATTTCCAGCAGAAGAGAATTTATTAAAATAAGCAACCTTGGTGGGTTTCAATACGGAGATCCCATGCCCACCTGCAACAGAGTGAGTTAAGATACTGAATGAGCCGTACCGTGTCTTTGCAGAACAACAGACTTGAGCTATCAGAATTGGATGGTCATTGAGTTATATGGCAGGGGATGGAAAAATTGTAGGTTTAGCAAAGAAAAGACTACAGAATCATATTAGAGTGAGAAGGAGCATAATAGAAAAAGGTTATTTTTTCTCTTTTCCTTTAAATTGCCTTAAAAAAAACAAGTAATTTTTAGAACCTATCCCCAGCATGCTCTTAATTGAGAAAGTCAACTGAAATATCGAAGCAAGAAGGAATAAAGTAAGGACTAAAGAACCACCTCTGAACGACAGGCGTTTTGTCTGTACGAACTAGCAGACACTGCCACAGTTGGAAGGTAACAGAAACAGTGACTTGATGAAGAATAATTCTCCTTGTGTTTTTGCCTTGGTCACACGATGGGCCAAAGATTATGAGAAGGTTCTCCAGAAGAGACAGACTCCTGGTGAGCTCTAACTCCCAATGCTACTCTTCTGAGGTCCACTTCTCCTAGCCTTGCCTGGTCACCAAACTCTCGATGGGTAAGGATGAGGGTAGGGGCAGGCAGTGGGTAAGGCAGCTATCAGGGCAGACGGTTTGTGCTCTCAGAGTAGCCACTGGAGACATTCTTACATCTAGAGTCCACTGCAGGCCATGGAAATAGTTCCTGGGGAAGTTGAATGTCCTGGACCCAACTGATAGGCATAGCATGGCCAAGGGAGCCTCTCAGATTCCAGGCATTCCACAAGCTTCCTGAAACCTGCAGTCAGGAAGTTTGCCCCCACCCAGGGTTACATTCCTGAGTTCCCTATGTGGCCTGGAGAAGTAGTTTAAATTAAAGATTAAGAACAGACCCAGCCCGGGAACCAGACCACTAGGTTTTCCCATCCAGATCTCCTCTTGTTGCTGGGGGCACTTAGGAACTGTGAAGTCCTGCTTCCATTAGTCTCAGGGCAAATGCAGTTACTGTTGCTAGACTTCATAGCTTCTCAACAAGAATTCAGAGTTAATTCATACAAAATGCTTTAGTTGGCACAAAAACAAAAAGTTGACACATAGCAAGCACTATCTAAGCTTTATTATAATAATTACCATCAGCATCACAATTAACCCCTTCTTTACTCAATGGGTAATGATACATATTTTAAAATGGCGCTCTACTGCATGCTTAGTTTCTCTGCAGCTGGGATTCTGTCTGGGCTGTGCATCAAGCTCTTTAACCCTTCGTTACTCCTGTTCTCACACCAGGTGCCAACTTTGGATATTTATCTTTTCAAAGAGCCTTAGATCTGTCTGTCTTTAATATCTGTCTCCTCTGCCGAGACTTGCCAGGGCTGGCTCACATAGCGTGACTCACCCAGAGTTAAAGCAGTGAGTGTTACAGTTGGAAAGTCCTGATTGTGGCTTTCTCCCCAGATGGCCGTGGGAACTTTTACTGGTACCTTATAAAGCCTATGTCTTGGTTTTTCTCATCTATGAAATGAGAGCCATTCTACTCTATGGTGTCAATGTCTTCTAACAGCTGCTAGAGCCTGAGGGAGAGCAGAAGTTGCCCCAAAAATATACATAAAAAGCTGAGTACTGTTTTTCTAAACCTCTGTTCTCGAATCTTCCCAATCTGGTGAAAGCAACAAGCCACATAAAACAACAGTTACAGTAAAAGGTGACTTTGGGGACGTCTGCTATAAGAAGTTGGTCTAGCCAGGTGTGAGGAACATGAGTTCAAACTGATTAGGACTAGGAGGGTTTTTAAGTGCTGACAGTACAATGGCTCAGAACTGAAACCCCTCATCTGGCAGACCACCACCATCTCGATCCTTGTACCTCAAGTAGCTCAGCAGGTAATTTCAAAGAGGCTCAATTGGCTGGGTGGGCCAGATGCTTGCAGCCTCAATTTCCCCATCATTTCAAACTCTGTCAAGGTTTGTGAGGCAGAGGTAGTGTGGGGTAGGAAACTGAACCGGCTGTGATTTGAAAGGGAAGCTACATTTTTACAGGTTCATTATTCTTAGGGGTCAGAGTCAGGTGGGTTGAACTTAACATCTGATTGGAACTCTTGCAAGTAAAAGTGTGGGGTGGCTTGGTTATTTACATCAGAACTTAATTTATAACATTAACAGTGGGCCCCAAACAGCTCTGTTGAAGGCAACTGACACATCAGGCTTTTAGCCTTGTTTTGAATTTAAATAAACTAATTCAGCCACATGAGTTCTTATATTATTAGCTCCAACCACACAACACAGCAGATAAAACACAGCACACAGGAGGCTGCAGCCAGAGGGACGCTGGAAGCTTGGAAGTCAATGATAACCAGATCTTCCACCAAAAGGGAAAAACGTTCCATGTCGCAGGCATAATGTGCAGATCTAAAACAGGTCCTCTCTGTTCATTACTTGGTTCAATTGATAGGGCCATTCATCTTCTGTAGACCTTATATGCACTAATTTCTGGGTAAATAGCAAAACCGTTATACTTGTTAAAGATATTAGCATGGTATATCTGCAGGTGTCTCTCTTCTGAGGCATGTTCTTCTTCCTCTGCCACTTCTCAGGTGTGGAAGAAATAGGCAGGAAGCTCTGAGGAAGATTAGCAACAGAGTGCACCTGCTGCCCTTGGGGACACATAGGTGTGTGCACCTGCTGCCCTTGGGGACACAAACGTGTGCACCTGCTGCCCTTGGGGACACATAGGTGTGTGTACCTACTACCTTTTTGGCCCAGAAAGCCGTGCAGGTGTCATTCTGCCGCCTATCCAACTGTGGTGTACAGCCAAGGTGCCCCACAGGGCTGAGGCCCTGACCTGGAGACCGACACTGCTGTGCCCACAGGGCTGAGGCCCTGACCTGGAGACTGACACTGCTGTGCCCACAGGGCTGAGGCCCTGACCTGGAGACTGACACTGCTGTGCCCACAGGGCTGAGGCCCTGACCTGGAGACCGACACTGCTGTGCCCACAGGGCTGAGGCCCTGACCTGGAGAC
>LR753516.1:117161-121733 GCA_902729485.2 Mus minutoides | reverse complement strand
GACACTGCTGTGCCCACAGGGCTGAGGCCCTGACCTGGAGACTGACACTGCTGTGCCCACAGGGCTGAGGCCCTGACCTGGAGACCGACACTGCTGTGCCCCCAGGGCTGAGGCCCTGACCTGGAGACCGACAGTGCTGCTTCCCTGCAGCTGTGTTCAGGGCAGATGTCCGCACTAGAGGACTGGGGAAAATGGAGGCTGCGGGTCCCTAGTGTGCTCTTCAGGAAGGCTGTGGCAGATTCACTGAATGCCAAGGAACTGCCCACCTCTTTGGAGAGTAGTGGTGTTGGCACATGCCTTTATTTTTGTGACATTTTTAAGCAAATGAATTAAAAATAATAAATGGAGAAGAAAGGTAGGAGTCAAAGCACTTGCATCTGCCATCTCAAAGCCTATGTGAGCGCAGGTTCTTGAAATGAATGTGATTGCCTGGTGGCTTTGGCTTCCCACGCTGTGTTGCCTCATGGTGGGGAAGAGTGTTCACTGTTGCCTTGACTGTTGAGCTCCTCCTCCTCCTCCTCTTCCTCTTCCTCCTCCTCCTCTTCCTCCTCCACATTTTATATGCTAGAATTGGAAACCTGCCAGTCTGGAGAAATCAGTAAAACCAAAAATAACGCCCGAGTTCTCTAGAGATTCAGGTTAACAAATTTCCGGGCAACAATTACCTCCTTTGAAAATTTTCCCACTTCTATTTTTTTTTCTACTAAAATGTACGTGTCTTCTGAGTCATGTCGGGTGTTTGTCGGTGTAGACCATGATACCTATCAACCTAACAAGAAATCTGTCTAGTAGCGACCTGTCTGTCTAGTGGCAATGCGTGGCCTTTTTCTGGCGCAGTGCTCATAAATGTGTGCAGTGCCGTGTGTGTGTGTGTGTGTGTGTGTGTGTGTGTGTGTGTGTGTGTGTGTGAAGAAGGGGTCCATAAAATATTCACAGCATGGCTCTGAGGATCTTGCTGTGGGGGAGGGGAGGCCTCTTTTGCTCCTTCATTTGCAGAGACCACAGCGCTGACCCCGACCGCATGCAGTGAAGGTCACCAATGGCCTTCCTTCCCCCTTCCCACGAGAATGTGCTAACCCTATCATGTGCCACACTCTATGCCATGAAATGGTAACTAAGATTCAGAGTGTGAAAACGCCAGGCACAATGGCACATGCTTGTAATCCTAGTACAGGGGACATGGGGACAGATGAGTGGAACCTCGGAGCCCTATGGAGAGTTTCTGACCCATAATACACGCCGTATTGAAATACAGCATAAATGCCAACTGATGTTATTCCCTGGACTCTACATGTGCACATACACATGAACACAAACAAGTGCATGCACACGCGCGCGCACGCGCGCGCACACACACACACACACACACACACACACACACGTACACACACACACACACACACACACACACACACACACGTACACACAAAAGGTTCACAATGGTGAATGTCACGGAGGGTTAAAAACCATTCAAACACACTGCCAGTAACTTTCCAGCCTTAGCAGAAAGGGCTGGTCGTGACATTACAGCCTAATCAGTTAAGGGTACAGGGTCCCGATAGGAAGTAAGAAGTGGCTATTTGAAGAATAAATGTTTATCTAATGCTGGCCACCATTTTATCACCAATTGTTACCACCTCTAGAGGTTGGTCATTCTCCAAGGACGTGCTGTCTATACAGAGGTTTGCCACAACCACACAACCCCTGCTACTACCATGGTTTTCAGGCAGGTGAATGACCTGCCTCAGGGTGAGGGAGGGTTATTTCTGGAACTCATAGACAGATAGACAGACAGACAGACAGACAGCCTTAAAGGCTGACATTTAGCAAGTATGTACTGGCATGTTTGTGCCATTTATTAAAACACAGGGAATACAGTTCTAGACAGAAAATAGCCACATTCCCAAAGCCGATTGCTGCTAAGTATCTCTGTCACTTCTCTGTCCACACACACCTATGCCACATCCAAATTTTGGTACTGACCAGTGCAGGATCTCAGCCATCAAATAGTTAAATTCAACCTATCAGGGAGCCTCCAATACAGAGCTTCCTTATGTTCTGATTGGCTGATGTTCAATAGATAGGTACTTAAGGTAATTCGACTGAATACCACATATTTGTGATAAAGTCACAATGCATGGTTGTTCCTTGTACTATAGGTGAGAATGCTTTCAGGAAGGGGAAAGGAGAGGTTTGGATGTCATGGACAGTGCTAAGGGAAAGGGTGAGCTAAGAGGGGAGAAAGACGTGAGGAGAAGGGAGAAATACTAGAAAATAAGAAAGCACAGAGACATTTCAACAGTGCAATCATGCTGAATCACAGAAGAAAAGAAACCTTCTTTTCAGGTTGCTTTGGGCCACTCAGTGGCCTGGGAATGACCTACAGATACAGCTGAAGCAGAGGGAGCCTGCGCTTTGTTCAGAAAAGGCAGGCTGGGTCGGTGTAGGGCAGGCATGGCTTGCACCGGAGTACAGGCTGGGGCACTGTCTGGATAGGAAGTGTGGCAGTTACAGGGGACATAGGGTCGGGGTTAGTGGTGTGTGCATCCTTTTACCCGTCCCACAGATGGTTTCTGAGCATCTGTTTAATACCAGAAGCTGGGGTGGAACTGCACACAGGACGGGACGCCGTGGCCTTGTCCTTGACGGAAATAGCAGGGAGTTATGTAATACTGCACCTATCATGTTGCAGGCAGTTTCTAAGCACTTTTCAAAGATCATTCCTACTTAATCTTTACTACAAGTTCTTAAAGAGGTACTGTTAATAGCCCTGTTTTATGGGATGGAACAGAGGTGCGGGGAGGTGAGGGTAACAACTTCCCAAGGCCATGCAGCTCAGAAGCAGCAGACCTGGGCTTCCATCCAGGCAGACTGGCCTTAGATCCCTTCTGTCACCCCCCTCTGCAGAATCAGCCCTCTGCAGAGCCACTTTTAAGAGACTCACAGTGAAACAATCACATCACACCTCACAGAACAGTCTTCACACACTGTTACATTATTACACTATTATTACAGCTTCACAACACTCCTGTGACTGCTACCCCAACTGAAGAGTAAGGAAGGAAGGGTTTCTGAGAGACTTCAGGGACTTTCCAAGGTCAAGTCAAAGTCAAAGATGGAACAATGTGTTTTGATCCGCCATTACTGAACCATGAACCCTCTCCACTGCGTCTTGGGAACAGTGGAAGAGTAACAGATTTTTGGCTCCACATTTGAAAGCTAGTTTAAGAAGAGACGACGTGGTATTAATATGAACTTTTGTGTAGGCATAACCCTGGGTCAGCGATGTTCTAGGTTGAATTGTATTTCCATTAAAAAGATACACTGAGGTCCTAATACCCACTACCTCTGAAAGTGACAGTGACATTAGCTGGAGCTCACCGAGGACTAAACAAACACCAGGTCCTTAGGTGAGCTGATCCAGTGTGACTGCCGACTGCCCGAGCTCCTTTATGTTTAATTTACATTTTTTCGCACCAGTAATAATTGTGCTTGCACATACGAGGCAAGTCTAGTGTTTCACCACCAAGCTACATCCTCCCAGACCTCACCTGACTTCATAAAACAAAGAAAAAGCAAGCATGAGAAAAGATCTCACCAAGTTGTCTGTCTACCCTGGCGGGCACTGAATTTGTGATCCTCCTGCCTCAGCTTTCAGAGTAGCTGGGAGTATAGGCCCATGCCATCCGATCCAGCTACTTGTCAGACAGGAGATCTGTACAGAGGGAACGGGGTGAGGAATAGGAAGGGGATGGCGACTCTAAGGCAGGGAACATCTGAGGTCCCCAGACAGGTGAGAGGCAGGAAAGTGATTCTTCCTGGAGGCGTTAGAGGGACCATGACTTTGCTGACCTTGACTTTGGACTGTTGGAGTGGATTTCCATTGCTCTAAGCCATCATGTTTCCAGTCCTTGTTATAGCAGCCGCAGAATCTAACAACTTCTCAGAAACATACTTTCTTTCTGGGAATAAAGATTCCCATCCCTACGGTGTCTGACTTTGCAGATGGACTCCTTTCTTTAATTAACTTGCGTAACAAGATCATCTTGCTTGTTTAGAAGTAAATGACCACTGTTTGTAAATCTTTATCAAGCCCAGTGATTTTTTTTTCTACCAATAAAACTAGTCAGTCTAAAAGCTACCCAACTTTTCATATGGAAAATCTAATAGGAGAGATTTATTTTAGGAACAGACAGAAGTGTTGCACTGAGGAGCTCATTAGCAATTCAGGAAGGCCTACTGAGTCTCCGAAGATCTATTCTCCAGAAGAAATGTTGGGATAATTCTTAAATTCTGATGACAGACAGTGACTTGATAAAAAATGGTCCTTGGTATTAAAGTTGTATAGGAGGAGGGAGCTCTCTAGTAAAAAGGAAGGGGAAGTGAACAGATAAATTTGGGCAGCATTCTGCAGTTACTGTGCACACGGAGCCAGGCATTTGTACAATCTCATCCTTGAGGTGAGGCCACCTTCAAGGGTAGCTTGACACAAGGAGACGGCGGTAGGAAAGAGAAACGGGAAGATACTCGCCAGCTTAGGCACCGCCTACTGCTGTGGTCACCTAACTCATT
>LR753516.1:39661-112161 GCA_902729485.2 Mus minutoides | reverse complement strand
GGCATTTACATTTTTTTGCCATGTGTGCATGTAATTTCTCCTGGAAATTTTCTAGAACTTGTTTCTTCCCGAGCTTCTGGTTAGTTCCCCCACTGAGCACTGCTACTCCATGGGAAAGTGGTTTTCCACCAGGTCTACATGGTCACCCGTGCCACCAAAGATCAGTTGTAAACAAAAAGTTATTTGGAAAGACCCATGTGACAATTTCCAGGGTTGTAAATTCTTCTATGAGATACATAGAATACAGACACCGGTGTAATCATTTGAATAGGCGTGGTTCCTATAGACTCATGTGTTTGAATGCTTAGCTGTGGAGAGTGAGACTGTGAGGAGGCGTGGTCTTATTGGAATAGGCGTGGTCTTGTTGGAGGAAGTGTGTCATCGTAGGGGGTGGGGTTTGAGGCCTTCTAGGCTCAAGCTACACCCCTGCCTTGTGTGGTACACAATCTCCAGCTGCCTGCAGATCAGCATGTAGAACTTTTGGCTCCCCCAGCACCAGGCTTGCCTGCACGCTGCTGTGCTTCCGGCCATGACAATTAATGTTTCCCTTTATAAGAGTTGCCATGGTCATGGTGTCTCTTCTCAGCAGTGAAAACAGTGAAATCCTAAAGCAATCATTAATTGTATTAAGACAATCATTAATTGTCTGCACAGAGTTTTCTAGGAGGTGTGTCCCCTCTAGAGATGGTGAAGGCAGAGGGGAAAAAAACTCAATGTGTAAAGATAAAATTAAAAATTTCAAAGACCAACAAAAAATGTCAAAACTGGAATGTTAGTTGTGACCTCCCTATTGATAATTGAATTCTAAGCTCACGGGCTATGATCAGAACAAACCCCACACCATTCAGACAATGTGAAGAGGAGCCATTGTAGGGGTCCCCACGGTGGACTCATTTCTCTGCTGTTTCCTATTTGCTCTGAACCATGATTTGTTGCAATGCGAACAACTCAGAAAGCGTTAAAAGTGCAGAGCAAACAAATCTGTCAGTCACCAGCCCCCAGTAAAAGGTAGCACAGTGGAAGAAAATAGCAGAACCCTTGACCCAAGGAGCCCACACAATTACCAAGACTCAGAAGCTGAAGGTAGACGAGACACATCTTTGTTTTGAGCATGAGAGAATACTGGATCTTATTAATGTTTTTTTATTCAACAGTGGAAGCGACCGCCCCCCCCCCATTCTATTATTGTGTATGGCAGCGATCTGTTTCCACGTGCTTGGAAGGACTCTGCCCACATCTGGGGCACTTTTAGCACACCAGAACTTTTCTGTTATGTCTCTTTTCAAGCCATTGCCTAGGCTAAGTCTTTTCTAGAATGTTCTTCATTTGCACGTTTTAGAAAGTGCAAAAAGTTACACTTTTTGCCCAACACTAGGTGCAAATAATTGGTCATAACTGTTTGCCTTCAAATGGGTAGAAGGCATAGAAGGACCCTTTCCTTACTTCAGAGAAACATGGTGGTGAGCAACACAGAAAGAGGCGAATGGGTAGCTTAGACATGAGGAGAGCTACTGGTATCTCGAAGTTCCTTGGAAAAGGCTGATCCCAGGTGTTGGGGTTCAGAAACAAGTTAAGGACAGGGACCATTGGACCCTCCACATGCTTGATTCAACATCTCCAGTGACCTCAAGAACAAAGACTAGGTCCTCAGTGTGTCAACCAATCATCCTCATGATTTTGTGTTGTAGGAAGACACTTCTAAAAACTCAAATCTATTTCAAGAAATTCCGTAACAGCACTTTACAGGTAATAAAGTTTCAGTTTCCTGGTTTTCCCCTTCCAAAATGTTTCTCTTTGTTTTCAATTAAAAACATAATTCTGTAAAGTACTCCTTAAATGGAAAGCTTAAATATGTGAGCGGGTTCATTTTCTTGAACTGGTTCATTTTCTTACATTTAACTATAAACAGTACAAAAATGGAGAAGTAAGGCAAGTGGAGAGAAGCTTGAACAGGACAGTTCTGTCACAACTACTACCACGATCGAGGTTGCTTCCTTGATACTGCTCGTATTTTTATACAGTGATAATCTTGGTCAACACACACTTTTACCTCCTGACGTGTGTGTGTGTGTGTGTGTGTGTGTGTGTGTGTGTGTGTGTGTGTGTAAGTGCAAAGGCCAGAGGCTGAGTGAGGCCAGGAGAGCTCCTCTATCACTCTCCACCATGTCTTGAGACAGACTCTTTCTGAACCTGGAACTCACCAATTGGCCAAGACCAGCTGTCCAGTAAGCTCAAACCCCAAGGATCCTCACGTCTAGGAATCTGCAGGTTTGGATTATAGTCATGTGACCACATGCTCAGCTTCTTGTGTGGGTGCTGGGAATTGAACTCGGACCCTCCGGCTTGCGCAGCTGGCACTATAATAAGCAAGCCATCTCCACCCAGATCTCTTCAGACTTAGCCAGTCTCCATAAACCTTGTTTGTCTCTGTTGCTACAGTGTCTGCCTTGTCTACTACATCTACATGACGTGTGCTTGAGCACACGCATGGGACTCGAGTGACTGATTTCCCTCTTCTGGCTCTTTCAGTTCTGCCTTTCATAAACAATTCTGAAACAAGCATTTTCACACACACAGTCCACCCCGCCTCCTTTCCGTGTAAGTAGAATTACTGGATTAGAGTATGGATTTTTGCATGGCTCTTAATGCATTTTGAATTGGTATATTCTTAAGTGTAACCTCATCTGAGCGCTCAGCCTATCTCTGTGTTTTCCTCAAGAGCTAATCATATTACACTGATTTTTATCAGACAATAAGCACATGTTTTTCTTTTTGCCTTAACTGCCAGGAAGCTCAGAGCTAAAGTTCAAATCCAATAATGAGTTCATCTCAGGTGACCTGTAATATGTTTCTTTTTTCTTTTTTCCTTTGGGTCAATTTTCTACTTAGTTGTTCAAAGAAAAAAAAAAGATGCTGAACTTTAAAAGTTCCCTTAAATCCTTTTCAGGAACAGGTGGGCTGACTCTTACTCAAATGCGGAGGTAACATGGGTACATATTGGTTCTATCTAATGCAGAAGCCTGTGTAATTAACACTGTCTGTTCTTGGTTCTGAAGAGTTAGATGGTTCAAGGTTATGCAGTCCTTTATCCATGGAGGCACCAGAGAGGCTCAACAGTAGAACTGGGGTGACAGAAGTATCTGGAGTCTGAGACCAAGCTGACCAGAACCCAGCCCTGCCCGTGTCCGATCCAGAAACAGGAGCACACACAGCTCGAGTCCCTCAGCATCTCTCCTTGTCCTGATGTTACATTGTCACGTCAGGAAGCATCTCTCTACACTTTCCATCTCTTCCCCTTGGATTCCTCACTGCCACCATCATAAGGCCCACGTGACTCCGTTCTTGTCCGCTTCAGTACATTATACACTGGCACTCTGTTAACGCCTCCGGGCTGCCTAAAGGACCACATCCTGAGTAGCTTGATCTACGGAAATGGATAGACTGACATTTCTAGGGGTCAAGAAGTCCAAGAGCAGGAAATGAGCGGGTGTGTTCCTTCAGGGCTCTGAGGGAGAGGCTTCTCTCTCTGGCTTGTAGGTGGCTGTCTTCCTCTATGTCCTTTCATATCAGACTTGTCTCCGTCCAAATGTCCCCTTTAGTGAGGACAGAAGACATACTGACTTAGGACCCTATTACACTTGATTGTTTCTGTAAAGATAGTGTCTCTGCTCACTTCAGTCCTGTGGGACACTGCAAAGGAGTCCACGCTCCTATAAACACCTACTACCCGTGTTCCTGCCAGGAGCATGGACCTCATTGGGCACCCTCCCCCAAAACACAGAGCAAAATGGAAAGGGACCAGCTAGAAAGACTCTGAACCTCCTCAATGGGAGGGGACAAGAGAAATGGGGAATGGATAAATGCTACCAAAATACAGGAAAGATGCGTGTGTGAAGAAGTCATAATGAAATCCACCATGACATATAATTAGCGTATGCTAATAAAGAGTTGAAAAAAAACCGAAAACAAAATCCCTGTCTCCCAGTAAACCAAACCGTGAGGTGCGAGAGTTTGCACTTCACCCTCTAGTGATCACAAAAGTATTTCAACTTTTAAACTCCCCTATTTAAAATTTTCCTTGTGGCAAACAAATTAACATCCATATTCAACTCTTTGGCATTCAGGGTCTTTCCCAACTCTATTTTAAGGTGTGGTCATCATCTCTGTTGTAAAGAAGAATTCTGGGAAGGAGGCTGTGTCTGCAAAGACTGAGCAACTGGGCCTGGGGAGAGCTGCAGTGTGTGTGTGTGTGTGTGTGTGTGTGTGTGTGTGTGTGTGTGTGTTGGGGGTGGTGGGATGTTACAGGTCTAGCATCTAATTATATTTTATCTTAGGCCTGATTCATCTCCCCTGAGAAGACATTTCTGTGCCCACCTATGTCTCAGAACTAACATCTAGTGACAAATAGATTAAAAAAAACCTTTGTAATCTATTAGATTAGCTTACCACTAGCTCCCACCGATCCATAGGCTAAGAATGTCTTCAGATGGCGTCTGAGGCCTACAGGAGAGATTCCCCCCTGCTGCTGTAACCACCTCTCTGAAGTTCCCATCAGTGTGGTTTTCAAAGCCCTTCATTTAACTCTTTGTTCCATTACTATAGAACTCCATGAACCTGCTCCCCCACAAGAACCTGGAACCTTTGGTAACCTAGCTCTGTGGTCCTAGCCCAGGCTCTCTCAAATTTGGATCCAGATAAACTTTCTTTTACTTTAAGATGAGAGCTTTTTCTTTTCCTTCATCATCAAAATTATCCACCATGTTCTTCTTCCCTGAGGTCCTCAGCCGCACTCTCAAATTCCAAATACAGCAGGCAGTAGCTTGCTGCCGGCATTAAGCTCTTAACTCCACCTCCTTCCTCGGGCCTACGTCCCATTTGTTCCCAGTCCCAGACTGAGGCAATGTCTTCTCCACCAGCGTTTTTATCCCGCTTTCCTGGTCAGTATTATTGAGAGCCATGTCCACTGTCTTCAAATGACTTCAGTGTTTCCATTTGCTAGAAGGTATGGTCCAAGACCCTGGGACCTGTCCATGCTTGGGACCTTCAATGCCCCGATTTATTAACTTCCCCCCCTCCCCAGAGGGATAACCTGTTCCCCTCAGGAACACATAAAAGGGGAAGGAAGAGTTATCCTGAAGGAGAGGTCAGTAATAACATTTCAAAGTCATGTGTGGTTATTTCAGTCATGATGGCATTCAGGCTAACAACGCAATCAAACCCAACAAGGGTTAATATAAGGTCTAAGATCCTGATGTGTGGGCTTGGGCTGTGTTCAATGTGTGACAGCATCAGTTTTACTAGAAAATTCCCTTTGTCCTAACCGTTCCCTGCCACCCAAAGAAAATTCCATTAAGCTCATTTCTAAAGCAAAGTAAATATCCAGCCAGTCAGAGGGTTGACCTTTCTCTAACAGAGGGGATGGGCTTGTTATCTGGCCAAATGTTTGAAATTCTTCCACCAGCATGCATAATTGAGAGAAATGTGTTAATTACCCTTACATGACAGCTGGTAGGACTTCCTGAACCAGCTCTGAGAGAGCATTGATCTTGGACTGCCAGTGTAAGTCACTGTACAGTGTTCATGGGAAGACGAGCCCCCCACAGCACGTTCTGAACCGGTGGGTTGACTCGCAGGGTCCCCGTGAACTTGGGCGGCAGGCTTTATGGCAGTGGGCCAACGCTCTGGCAACAAAAGCACCAGTGTAGTGCTTTGTACGACATGTTAGTGAGGAGGGAGAGGGAAATCCCAAGGAAATAATCCCTATTATTACAGCGGCTCTGTGGCTCCAGAGTGAGCTTTGTCACAGTGAAGCCCAATTCCGAAGGGCACGGATCTCTCCTTTACCCTCCTCTACAACTCTCACCCTTCAGAGTCACTGCAGGGCCTGTGATCTAAGGGGCTGGCGCTGCTTCTGGCACAGCACTGCGGGCATTTTGAATAGGAAGCAGAAATTATGATCCTAGCCCTCCAGGACTTACTAGCTTGGCACTGCATGGGAAATAATTTAATTCTCCAAGCTTCCAGACCCAAGGTTTTATGATTCCACGATAAAGGGAAGTATTTTGTCTCTGGACAGAAAAATGTCATGAATATTCTTTTGTTTTAAAAAGCAATTTACATCCACTGACTAATATAATTTGCTACACTGCTGCTATACAAAATCGTTCCATTTTTTTCTTTTTTTTTTTAATCACAAGTTATAAAGGGGAGCTCTTGAACTTATTCTTTCTTCTCTGATTGCTGACTAAAGAGTTTCTCTCTCACCTGGAGCCACACAAGCGCGGGCTCACTTAACTTTTCTGAAATCGAATATATTCGTATTTTAGCTTCCAAAGTAACCACTTTGTTGTCCATTTATACATTTTCTGGAAAAAGAATCTGGTTTTGGTTTAGTCTAGGGAAAATACATTAAATATTTTCCCCTTAAAATGTGTAGAAGAAAAATATACATTTCTTTTAAACAACTGGAACCAATTTATGTCTCTGGCACACAGAGTGAAAAAAAAATCAATTGAAGTTAAATGTTGAGAGGCAAAGAATGTCTTTGCAAGGATCCTTGAACTTGTATCCACCAAGTGAAACGAGAGAAAGGGCCAAAGGCTCTGACAACCAGGCAGGGCACATAATCAGGCAGTAAGTCTGTGTGTGTGTGTGTGTGTGTGTGTGTGTGTGTGTGTGAGAGAGAGAGAGAGAGAGAGAGAGAGAGAGAGAGAGAGAGAGAGAGAAACAGACAGAGACAGACAAAGAGAGACACAGATAGAGACAAAGAGACAGAGACAGAGGGAGACAAAGAGAGAGACAGACAGATGGGGACAAAGAGAGACAGAGACACAGAGAGTCAGAGACAGAGAAAGAGACAGAGAGAGACAGAGTATAGTCCAGAGATTGACACGGAGGTATCTTCCTTAATTTCCTTCTACCTTTTTTTTTTTTTTTTTTTTTTGAGAAAAGGTCTCTCACTGACCCTGGAGTTTGCCAGTTTGGCTAGATTAGCTGGCCTGCTGCACTAGGATTACAGTGCGCACTACCATACCTGATCGTTTTAGTGTGGGTGCTGGGACTGAACCCAGCTTGTGCTTTGTGGCAAGCACTTTACTGATTAAGACATCTTCCCAGCCCCAAATCAATACGTTTTTGTGGAAGATATATTGTGTATCGGATGCTGAGAAACACAATCTATAAGATTATGTCTCTTGCTGTCTTTTAGGAAAGTTATGAAATTAAGTAGGGAGCCCATAGGGGCATGCACAAAAATCCTAAGGTGCTCTACTGATGAGAACTGAGGGTCTAAAGGGCACACAGGGAGGCCTCACAGACACTTCGAAATGTAGACAAGGTTACACCTTCATAAGTTCCTGAGAGTCCTGTGGAGAATCCATTCCCAGCTAGACAGAAACTTACAGTTACTTGGCAACCAATATCTGAGTACCAAGGGACCAGTGTCCAAAGACATGCTTTTTATTTCTTCCTTCCCTTTGCTGAGGTTTGGAATCGTCCAGATTTCTCTAGAAATGGTTACTCCTCTTTCCTTCCCTTAAATGGTGCAAGTTAAGTGAAGACCCCCAGGGAGTAAAACTGGCACTCGGTCCCTGCATTCACACTGTGGCCTGAACCAGCCTCTCATCCAGCCTACAAGTCACCACAATCCAGCACGGCATACCCCACTCCAGTTACAGTGGAGGCGAGACAAAACTGCTGTCAGTTTGTTCCAGGTGACACTGGAAGGCTTCAGAATGTGTACCAGGAGAAGAGAATGCCAGGCTTGACGATGGAAAGAAAACCAGAGCCCTCAGTACTGTTAAATAATGCAGAAAGCTCAAGGAAGATGGAGGTTTCAGGAAAGGAGGACTGTGTGCAGTAACAATCAAGTCCATATTGGAGATCAGATCAAAGGCAATACTGTAGAGCTGAGGTGGAGTAGAAAATCAGGTTGAATGGTTCTCACATCTGAAATTTCCTATTAAATCAGAATCTTCTGGCTGGGGAGGTTGGAGTATGGGAAGAAAAATGAGTTTTAGTACTATAGAGAAAGATGTCCATTTTTCAACCTTTCCTATATGTGAGTAGAAAAGGGGAGAGACGCCGGCTAGTCACAGAGGCTGCTCCATCAGGGATAACCATTCCTTCAATCTGTCCACACACGTGGTTGTGCATACACAGGTGTTCATTGCGCTTTTCACATGAACACAACTAGAAGAATACACGAGAAGCGGAGAACTTGGATCTTAAAGTAATGAGTTCGGCTTTCAAGCAGTCGGTCTAGATTTATACCAACACGACATTGGCTGAGCCCTGGGGACCAGTTCATTGGCTGATTTCTCTCATATTTACGTACATCTTAGATTCCACTCTCATTCCCAAGCATTAGGCGGCACTTAGTTAAGGAGGAAATTCTCCTATTACAGCAATTTTTTAATTACACATAAGAAAAGAGAGAGAATTTGAGAATAGTAGTAATTCGTGCAAAAATACGCTCTAACTATTGGTATTAAATTCAACCGAAGAATGTAGCCAGCACTACTGATAAATGGAGGCAGGAAGCTAAACAGAATGTTATCTTTCTGACAGTTCTGTGAAGGTTATAATGAGAATTTCCTTGCTTTCAGTGAGAGGAAATGGAGACTAAGAGAAGGAAGAATGCAGGCAGAAAAGCCCAACAAGCCCAGAAGGGTGAACTTCCCCAGGCGCCTCAGGTAGACGATCAACATGCAGGTTACAGAGAAGACGTGGAACTCAAATACAGCCAAGGTAAGCAGAGTTGATTTCCTTCCAAAGCCCCCTGCCCAGGAGCAGTGCACAGAGCACGTTACTGTGATCCCATACACTCATGCATCATGTCTGTGAACATTTCTAAGCATTGCGCTTACAGTTTTATGACTGAAGCGTGTCACAACGTCATTTACCTCATGAAAGGTAAGATCTATGGGCCAACGAAGGCACCAGAAGATGCATGGTAACCTGAGCTCAGTCTTGGGACCCATACAATCCCGAGAAACAACTAACTCCCACTAATTGTCCTGTGATGTAAACAGCACACGAGCATGCATGTACACATTCTCTCTCTCTCTCTCTCTCTCTCTCTCTCTCTCTCTCTCTCTCACACACACACACACACACACACATATATGCACACTTGCATACACACATACACACCTAAATAACTTAAAAAGGTAAGCTTAGGATTCAGAACCAACCATTTAGAAAGCTAATATCAGAGCACACAGGTTGAATATGACCTAAGTGCTTGGAACCAGAATTATTTATTATTTCAGACATTTTTAGACGCTGGATTATTTGAATTTAGGACCCAAATATAAACATGAAATTCACTATGTTTTATATGTCTCTTATATGTATAGCCTGCAGGCAGCCTTAGACCACAGTGGGAATTTTGTGTAGTTTCATTGTGTGGGGTTATTCGCTGGTCTCTTCATGTGCTACTTGGAAGGCTTGAGGTTGTTTCTTTGTTTGTGTGTTTGTTTTAAACTTTGTAGATTTGGTACTTGGGGATTAAGAGAAGTTACCCAAGGCTACAAAATCCTTCACCCCTCTGATCATTTTACTTGTAAATGGCTAACAGAAAATGCAGAAAGCAAAGAATATTAGCAAATATTGTTACATGAAAAGTTATCAAAGTAAATACATTTGTCTACACTGTTGACTTATGTAAATAGGTATGTTTTAAATATAAATTTTAACTCAGACAAATGGCCATCATAGGCTGGAAGGAGTAGCTACACTGCTCAGTCCCACGGAGCGGCTCAACTCCTGAGAAGTTTAAGGAGATAAAATATATGATGAGCGGGGCACACCTTTAATCCCAGCACTTGGGAGGCAGAGACAGGCGGATTTCTGAGTTCAAGGCTAGCCTGGTCTACAGAGTGAGTTCCTGGACAGCCAGGGCTACACAGAGAAACCCTGTCTCGAAAAACAAAACAATACAAAACATATCACACACACATGACAATTCTTTCTCCCCTAAACCACCTTCCAATCAAACTAACAAGTCTGAAAAATGCAAATTCTGGCTCAGTCAACAGAAATCGCCAACCAAGAACTCTGAAATCTCACAGAGTACACCAAACAACAGCTTTGAAATCTCAGAGTACACCAATCAACAGCTCTGAATTCCCAGTGATTCTTTGAGTGTGGGCCTAGTAAGAGACACTGTTATAACAGCCGGCAAGGGCAAGGGCATCAACTTCCCTGTCACCTCCTGAGAGAAGGCTGCAAGTTTTGGGAGAGGGCTTTTCAGGTCATAACAGTAGCATTTATTCAATTATGGCATCAAATTCTATCCCAGTGACCCGAAGGAGCTGGTGCATATCCAATTATGCCTAATTTGTACCCTGGGATGTGCCGATTCGGTCTCCATGTAAAATCCTGGTAGAATCGCAATTTAACAAGCTTGACAGGATATCAAAATTGCTATGTTGTCTCCAAACCTCATTAAATGGAAGTCTGTGCTTCCCTATAACGTTCAGTGGGAGTATGAACTATTATTATTTTTCTATTTGTTTATGTAAAGCAAACGTGCAGTAACACTTTATTAGAAAACAATAACCCGTTAGCAGAAGCCACCGCGAAGCAGAGCGTTCTGTAACCACAGCAGAGATGCCTGGGACAGCACATACTTCATTGTCCTTCATGGTCCCAACATTGACTGGAACATAATATATTCCTAATAAGTTTGACATAATCTAAGGCATCATGGCAGCATCCTAAGCAGGCTGGACGAGCTGGCAGCTGGCTGGCTGTGAAGTGCCTCTGCTCTGAGACTTGTTTATGTGTCCTCTACCTTCAGTGTCTTTGACCTTGGCTCCCTCTTCGTTCCCCTATGATGTCAACTGTCCTTCCTCCATCTTCTTTTTGTTTTGCTGTTATCTGTGGTTTCTTCTGGCCTCTATTCATGGGCACACCTTGATCTGACCAGCTCTGGTCCCCTCTACTTGTTGGCCTTTTTCTTGGGGAGCTGGTGCCTGTCACCCAAATCTGCTAATTTTTGTCCACACATAGAAATTTTCTACACCTCAGCCTAGCACTCGCAACCACTCCAGGCTCACCACCCATTACAGTTCTCTCGTTCTGGACTCAAGCTTGGAGCTACATTCCACGCAGTACAGAGAGGCCACCAAGCTCTCCAGACTCGGGGGACTAAAGGACCTGGTTCAAATCCCTTCTCAGCCACCTAGGAGCCGTGGAGCCTCTGAACATGTCTGCTCAACTCCAGAAGGAACGTTTATAAACAGGAACTTTTTCATGAATTGTTGTGCGTATTGATGGCAGGTCACGTAAGAGACCTGGCCTGGCCCTCGGTTAATGTCCTCTGAAGCTCTCAGCCAGTGGTCTTTCCCTGAAGCATCTTCCTCTCTGCCCTGTCCCTGAAGCCAACAGAGTCTGGGCTGGGGACACAGACAAACTCCACGACTGCTCCATGTGTGGACTGCCCCAAGTGTGTCTTGTTTTATCCAGCTGCACTGTGGAACATGATGTAGGTCTCTGCCTACACCAGATCAGGCATGGAGTTCTGTGGGCCAAGCTGCTTTCTACCCCTCTGGATTTCAGACACCTAAAATTGGGAATGATCTCAGGGTTGGCTATAAAGATTGCGTGGCACAGTGCTTTTCAAGAGTCTGGCATGGCAAAGGCCATCTGCCAGCACTCCATAGAGAGCAGTTAGGAGACTTCAGACCTGAAGCCAGTCTGCGAGTCTCCTGCCACACACTCTGCTCAAAGGCCTCTGAGGAGTTTGCTACCCCACCTCAATGAAATCCTTCAGAGCAAATCACTGCTGGAATTCAGCTCCTCCGTATTACAGGAAGCTTTGAGTATTTTTCTGGTAACTCTCTTCCACCTCCTCATAATACTGAGAAGTGCTTACGGCTTGGATGGGAAGACACCAGCAGCCAACACACCGGGAGACCTTTGCTTTCCACAAGAGAGGACTTTCATGGGGAAGAGTTGAGGAAAAAGGCTGATGTGACAGGAAGGAACAGTGACCTCTGAGTGTGTGCGTGAGGGCACTCGAAAGCAGCCCTGGGGAAATCGTGAGGACGGACATTACCACTGGACTGCTAGGGAAAGTGACCTCAGGGAAGACGGATGGAGCCCAACCAGAAGAAATCTGAGAGGTGCAGAGTTCACCGCTGAGAGGCAAGGTAGTTCTGGAAACAGGAAGAATGAAATTGGGCCAGGGAGCTGGACTGACTTATAGGGTTTCTTTTCCCTGGGGCTGAGGGAGAACACAGTACAAGATAAAGCCTGATATAGCACTTCCTGTGGGAAACTCAATCTTCCTGTGCTATAGCACCTCAGACACCAGGGTGACCTTACCCTAAAAGCCCCGGTGACCTCCTGCCATGGCCTCTCTTCTGCCCACTCCACAGTCAGTGGCATCACCGCTGGTTACCCAGGCTGAAAAGCTTCAAGGCACAATGAGGTAACTGGAAACCACAGAGCTCCAGAAGTATCTAAATCTTTTATCTGGATCCAAATCCTGCTTCTTACTTACTTATGTAATCGTGAATCATTAACGTCAGCCATTTCATCTAATTAAAGTCTTGAGTCATATTCATTTTGACTTTATCCACACGCGTGTTTCACTGCATGTGTGTCTGTGAACCACGTGCACGCAGTGCCCCACAGAGGCCAGAAGAGGGTCTTAGGTCCCCGTTGGCACTAGAGTTGCAGATGCTTGTGGAGCCGACATGTAGGTGCTGGGACTTGAACCTGGGTCCTCTGGAGGAGCATCTAGTGCTCTTAACTGCTGAGCCATCTCTAGCCCCATTGCTTAATTTTCTCCATCTGTAAAATCAGGCTATCAATTCTTGTGATATACTGAATTAAATATTCTTGATACATACTACTACTGTCTTTATGGCTGACCAATTCCAGTCTCGTCTTATTAAGGAACCTTCACCGATGCCATCTGGTCCTCACCGTCACCTCTATTCTGAAGCCCCACATAGCCTAATAGGTTGAGTGTTGACTTGGACACATCAACTGCCGCTGTTATTCACTTGTTCTGATAGAGATGTCTTGCATGGTCTGTTGGCTGGGTGATAATTCTAGCTTCTCACTCTATCTCTCATTGTTATGAGTGACCTCTACATTTGTGGGAGCTAAGAAGTGAACAGGAAGGCTCCAGTGAGAGTAAGAGGTTAGTGGAAACCCGGCTTCTTAGTGCTTATAATCAGATAATGTTGAACAGCCAAGGTTGGAAGCATCTCAGGGCTGATGATCTTGGAAGCACAGGATAAAAATATTGTGAAAATAAATGGAAGGGAAGGGCAGTGTTGGGAGAGTTGGCTGGAAGGTCAAATGAGCTCCACAGAGCTGCGGCACTCTGGTCAGACAGGCGAGGGAGTGGGACCCAGGCATAAACTCCTCTGATCACAAGAAGTGTTCTAAAGAAGACAGATAAATCCAGGTCCTCCTTGTTATCACCTCAGAATACAATCCCATGTGGCCCTCTGTTTTCTCTGTGGCTGTGGGAGAGCTACTGATTTACCAAAATGTATCCCCTTTTGTTCCTCTGACAACACAGATGTGGTTGCACATGTGGTCATTTTCCTAGAATTCCGAACCTCTCTAGCTACAAGGGAGTATCCTAGGGTCTGAAGAGCTTCAGAGCAAGGATGTAGAAGGAACCTGGGCTTTTAGTGGTGTAATAGCTAGCATACACCCTGTGATGAGAAAGGAAACCTTCTTGCTTATCCATGTAAGTTATATTATTAAAAGCTATATAATTGTTGGGTCCTCTGCTACTGACATATATACATATTATAACTACTATATGCAGCTATAGCTACATACAGCTTTTGTATTTTAAATACAAACAGATAATGGAAACAATATTGCAGGACACTTTTCATTCTTCCTAAATAATATGCTGTGGCAATTTTTTTTCTGGCCATGTAAGTATATGTTTGCTGTCAATGACAGATAAATACATAAGTAGATTCATTGAATCAGGAAAAAATTGAACTGTAATATAGTATACCTTAATATTGATGAGCTGTGTTTCAGCTAAATAATCCCTTTGTGGCTTCCGCCATTGACTGGATCTACTTCTCACTGTTATCCATACTGTAGGCATGGACATACATATGTCGCTGCTTTGTGCACGTATACAAGTATTTCTCTAGAATAAATCTCTAGAGGTGAGATGGATGAGTTGAACAGAATGACCATTTGATGATAAAATGCGCTTATATATTGTTCTACTACTGTAAAACAATTTCAACCTCTATGATGGTCAAAATAAATAAATCCACAATTCCATATGAAACTTGATAATTCCCCTTAACACAGCATATTAATGGTCTTCACATTTTATTCAGTCATAGGAAAACAGAGAAAAGACATTATTAAATAACAAAATCAATTACAAAAATAAAAGTAGTAACTAAAATAAGTATTATAAGGGACACAATCTATCCATGTCAGTACTTAGTGAAATCTAGAATTACTTGAGCCATTTGGAAAAGCACAAAATTTCCAGTCTCCCTCACCCCATCATTTCTCAGGATGAGAACTATAATTGCTTATTTCCCTAGAACATGCAGCTACACCTAAGTTCTTTGCTTTACTGTTCCCATTCAGTACTATAGGCGTACAGGGCATCTATCTATACACTAGCTACTCAGAAGGACCGTGGGCAGTCGTAAGGGTCAGCTTTCCAGTGCCAGCGAGCTTGAGTTTACACTGGGATGAACAAGCTCCATCGTGTCTTTCCTGCCACAGTGAGGCCATTCAGTCTGACTGGCCTCTCTTGGCACAAACAGGAGGAGTAACTCATACTTACCCTTCCCCACCTTAACAGGTACATGGTGAGTGGACACTCTACTGTCCTACGAACCTTGCTGGTGGGTTACAGAGAGACAAAAGGAATCTGGATATGAGGGTGGCCTGGGAAACTCAGAGAGCAGTTGTAGAGAGGTGCCAGGCAAGCTGGCATTTTGCCATGGTTGATTTGTCATCAAGTTAGGGACATCCTGGCTCTTGGGTGCTTTTGCAACTGCTACTACATCTTGTTAAACATCCACTTTGTCTTCTTTTAGGTAAGGCAGTACCATTAAGTACTGATCTTGTGGCAATATTCATTCCAGGTGCCTACCCTTGAGAAACTTTTGTTTTAGGGGAGAAGGACTGGGGAAAGTTACATTTCAAGATACAGATTCATTAATTAACTCAAGAAATTGTCACTAAGTTAAATCCCTGTCTTAGAGTGAAGAGACACCATGACTGTGGCAGCTCTTACAAAGAAAAGACATTTAGTTGGGGCTGCCTTACAGTCCAGAGGCTTAGTTCATTGTCATCATGGCAAAGAGCATGGCAGCGTGTAGGCAGACACGGTGCTGGGGGAGCTGAGAGTTCTACATCTGCATGCAGCAGGAAATGAGAGACACTGGACTTGGATTGAGAATTTGAAATGCCAAAGCCCACCCCTAGTGACACACTTCTTCCAACGAGGGCACTGCCTGATGACTAAACATTCAAACATATGGACCTCTGGGTACCGTTTCTTGTTCAAACCATTACACTCCACCAATTTGCAACTACTATCCATAAAGCTGAAGTTTGGTTCTTGTTGTTTCGTTGTATTTTGGTTTGAAGATCTAACAGAACTTCCAGAACTGTTTTTGAAGAATTACATGCAATATATTAAAAAGGCTCCCCCCAGCCCACTAGGTCTGGCATTGTCTCAGGAAATGGCATTTATGGCTTCCTTGCTTTCCTGCTCTGCCTGTCATGAACCTATTTACCTACCTACCAACCTACCTACCTACCTACCAACCAACCTACCTACCTACCTACCAACCAACCTACCTACCTACCTTTCTATCTACTATCTATCTATCTATCTATCTATCTATCTATCTATCTATCTATCCATCTATTATTTCTGTGACCTTATGGTCAGTTTAGCCTTTTCTTTTCATGTGGTTCTAAGCTCTACAGCTTCATGGGGAAAACATACAGAGCCACAGTCTTGGAAATGGGAAGCAAGCCTCAGCAGGGGATTGGAAGCTCTGCCTTCTCTATAAACCACAGCACATCCATTAAGCAGTGTCCCATCTGTACTGCTGCATGGTGGTCCAAGAAAGGTCCTCACTGGTGTTACCCTTTAAGTGAAAGACGGAACACTTAAAGACGTGCAAGATACGGGAGACAAAACATGGGGTGGCTGCGGGCAAGCAACCTCCTAAGATTTCTATGTTCCTGTTGAATTCATTTCAACCATACTCTTCCAGTCAAGTTCAGTTAGACATTTCCCCTGATTTCTCTATCTCAAGTCAGAGCTTCTCAACCCCATCCATGTACCTCAACAACACACACTTTCGATCTCACCGATACCCCTGGTAGCCATCCCCCCACCTGACAGCTACCTGATACTCATCTTGATCTCTTGTCAGACTGTCTGCAACTGTGGTATCGTCACTGCTGTACCTTTTATCCATAGACAGAACTTGGCACGCACCAGGCACCTAATAAATTCCCACTAGATCATGAAGACACAGGTAAGGACTCGGGAAGTCCGCGGGGCAAAGGCCCCGAGATAAGGCATAGCAGAAAATGAATCTGTGGAAGATATAAAAGAGCAACCCTGACCTTCAAATAACTTGTATTCAACAAAGCAGGAGCTCGGAGACAGACGGAGCTCAGAATGGGATTCCCTTCCCATCAGAGAAAATGAAATTGGACCCTTGTCCTCTGAAATCCACTTATCTGTCCCTTCATCCACTCCATGTCCAACCAATTAAACGGACCCACTGTTTAAATGACAGTGAGTTTACTTCATGCCAGAGCTCATCAAGTTAACCTTTTCAGCTCTGTGCCTGCACGCACTGTTTCAGTCCACAGTTCTAGAGCGTGTTGGTAGATTTAGCTTTCTTCATTTTCTAGTATGGGGATGAAGATTCCCAAATAGACCATCTCAACTAAAAATAGCATGTGTTCTTCTTAACAGAATCCTTTGCAACTATCTATAAATTTAAATGGAAAAAAAACCCCTTTTGATAGCATCACTTCTAACGTCTTACTCCAACTATAGTTCTATTTATGACGAATCACTGATGGGCCAGGAATAGATATATGCAACCTTCTATAGCAAGTTAATGTATTAAGCTCTGTGGCTCCAAGCTCCAGAGGTAAAAGCGTCTCCTTGGGTGGGAGGCGGACAGTTTCATTAGATTCTTTTTATAAAAAGCACCTTGAAAAAACTTCCTTATATTCAGACACCAATCTTGTTCTGTTGTTCCCTTGTGTATATCTGATTTAAAGGTTAATAAGTAATTAGGAAAAACTCTCATCCCCAAATTACCAATTAATGTGCCATCATTTTCATTAAAAAAATGTGATTAATTATATTGTTGCACCAATGTCTTGGACTGGCTAATAAAAAGTTACCTAGAGCAGTTCTAAATATTCCAGGGAAAGAGAAAAATTACACAAAAATCAATCACTTTCTAAAATTACAATTTGGATCTGAGAGATCACACAAAGGAACGGAAATGAGTGTCTCAATTATTTAGTGTGGATAGACTCTGACAGGGTTCCAAGGTTTATCTTATGGACTGAGTCATTATTACTAAGAAAACCTAATAACATATCTTGGCAGGTGTTTAATGTGCAAGTATGGCAAAAAGTATGGGTCTTTGGTTCTCGTAACATAAAGCAGCTATTTATAAATGAGATCAAACTCTTAAACGGTCCAGATATGGTTTATTGGTTTCCTAGGAGACCATGAATGGAAATTTACGACTACAGTGCATTGAAACTCTGTTCTATACCTTAAATGCCAGTGTGAGTCATGTATTAAATATTCACAGGATTCCAAAGTTGAAGAGTTCATGATTCAACTTGTACCACCAATCCAAGAGCTTGTCTAGATACGACAGCACTGTACACTCCATGGCTGCTTTCTCACCATTGCCTGCATTGATCAAACATATTCCGAATGGGTGCTCGGTGGCTAGGCTGATAAACATTAGGACTGTACCAGTCACAGCTCAACACCATTTTGATATTCAGCAACCTCTAATGGGAATCTTTGTCAGGATTTAAATGAACCAATGTGGTGGCAGGAACCACACAACTGAAATAACCGTTTTCTGATGCATGGCAGATATTTACTAGTTGCTGGGCAACCAAATATTTCGACACTGACGCCAGAGGAAATATGTACTGCCAAGCTAGGATGGTTTGCTTTAGCAATTAGCTCTGCATGGGACTTGAGCGGTGTCTGAGACCAGAGCATTCAGCCCTTCAGGCACGCGTACACACTTCCTTCTCATACTGAGCAAAGATGTATCTTCCTACAAGTCTCCTCCTTTGGCCCATTCTTCATAGAGACCAAGCCTCCTTCCTCCACTACTTGCCAACCCTAAACATTTTGAGAGAGCTATTATATTTTTGGAGTCTTTCTTTCTCTGGAGTAAGCATATGTAGTGTATCCCTTCACTATCACATTTTTTTCTCATGGTGTCTGCTCTCCCTTCAGGATGAATGATACAACTGTTATTTCAAACTAGTCACAGCTAGGATTGGATGTTGCTGTTCATATTTACAGCAAATGAGTTACAGGCCATGATTAAAATTAACAAGGGAATAAGAAGTTAAGGGGCTTGGAGCTTGGACTTTTATTTTTTTATGTTGACTTGAAAAATGCTGTACTTTTAAGATGGTTATGTGTCTTATATGAACCTTGTAAGACAAGTGGAAACAGCCATCAAGACACACATAACGGATTTATACCTGATAGAATCAACTTCAGAGTCTGTGATGAGAACATACACTTGCCCAATGGCAGTGTACTGAAATCACAGAGGAAACTACATGTAAACAGAGCCCTAGAATCCATTCCTGAACCTAACCAATAGGTAACTCCAGAGCAATGGCCCTTGGAGGTTATTGACATCATGGGGTCAGAGAGGTCACGGGGTCAGTATGAAGAACCTCAGCTAAAATCTGCGCAGTTGATAAAGTTTCTTCCAGGTCAGTCTTTGAGGACTGTTACCATTAATATATCTATCTCTTTCCTTGAAAATTTGCTACTAAGTATGTGTATCCAACAGTCCTACATACAAACACAAATGGGTAGGCTTTCTAGTCTATGTAATGCACCAGAGGTCAATGAGCCAGTCTCTTTGGGTGCAATCCTCTATCTGATCTAATGTGGCAATGACTCACCCTGTAGGTTCCCTTATAAAAGTATCCAAGTAAGAACATAGCAATGTCTCAGGTTGATCTATAGCCCGGCATCACAATTACAGCGAGCTTAAGACAAATGACTGTGTGTTGATTCAGGATCAGTCCCAATTTTAAATGTCAAATTCAAAGGAAGGATGTTCACATAAGCTAAAAGTCAATACAGTCAAGTTGGAAATCCAAAGATGGAACAAGATACATCAGGAAAGCATGACTTTTTCTTTTTTTAAGGTAGTAGTTGTAATCTCATGTCATGTCAGTGGATAAACTAAAGCAAAGATCATGCTCATATTGATGTAAGGTAGAACCTGGAAAAACACCATGGGAACAGGGAAACGCCAAGCACAGGATCACGTGGTATCTATAACTCTATGAAAAGTTAATGTTAGATAGAAGACAACATGCATCCAGGAGATAGTAAAGTGTAGTGTGGTGCTGTAGCTCTCTGGCTGGTCTCACATACCAAGACGAATGGTTAGGAACAGGAAGCACTTGAATTACTTAATGACTGACACATTGGCATAGTTGATAACCATACATCTTCAGAGCAGGAAATGTACCTTCTCAGCTATCAGGTGTCATGTACAGATCAATCTTAATCTGCATGGAAACCACTTGAGTGTGCTTCTCAAGTAAAAGGTGTAGACTTCTTATTTTAATGATAAAGTGTTAGAAATTAATAGTGCAACTTCAAAGGAAAAATATCCCAAATGGCTTGCATATTTTAGAAACACCTGCTTAAGTAATGACTGAGCCACACAAATTACCATATCACAAATTAGAGAATGCTATTCAGCCAAAGTCTGTGAGGTATGGCCAAAGCTGTTTTATGTAGTAGATGTGTTTTAAATAATAAGTAGTGGACAAGACTACACATACTACTCAGAATGGGGCAGGGGATAATAAAGGAAAGGAAACATGAGTATAATTATGTTAAAACAAAGCACTTAAAAAGTAATAAATTTACCCTTTTTAGAATTGATAATTAAAATCAAACACAAATTCTTAAGATAAAATAAATTTATCCTTTCTAGAATTGATGATTAAGACCAATCGCAAAATCTTTATATAAACAAACAAATGTTAAAAATTACAAGCCATGCCGGGCGTGGTGGCGCACGCCTTTAATCCCAGCACTCGGGAGGCAGAGGCAGGCGGATTTCTGAGTTCAAGGCCAGCCTGGTCTACAAAGTGAGTTCCAGGACAGCCAAGGGCTATACAGAGAAACCCTGTCTCGAAAAACTAAAAAAAAAAAAATTACAAGCCAGGCATGGTGGCGCACGCTTTTAATCCCAGCACTCGGGAGGCAGAGGTAGGCAGATTTCTGAGTTCGAGGCCAGCCTTGTCTACAGAGTGAGTTCCAGAACAGCCAGGGCTAAACAGAGAAACCCTGTCTCGAAAAAAGCCAAAAAAAACCAAAAACAATTACAGACTTATGTAGAAAAGGTTTCTGATTTAATTATAAGAGGAAGATTAAGACTATGTCAATTGTCAGAAATAGATGCACCAGAAATTATAGTGCCATATACTAACGCTGAGATTGCTTCGTTATAGGTAATCATTTAAGAATGGTAAGGAGCGTGTAACAACTATTTAGGATAAATTAACAACAAATATCCTAAAAGTAAGGTAAGTGACTTCAGTTTATTAAACAAACAACAACAAAAAAGACTAATTGGATTCTCCCGAATATAGAAAAAGAACCCAACCAACTCCTGAAGTGCTTGCATTTCATACTGATGCAAATAAGCTAAGAGTGGCTGGTTATAAGTAAGAAAAATGAAGCAAAGTAATTCAGAGCCCATTTGTTTCAGTTAAAAAAATCAAAGTTGTATGCAATTCTTATGGTATTATTAGATTTTCCTGAATCTCTTAATATAATTACTGACTCTAAATATTCAGAGAGTTGTTTTACATATAGAAACTGCTGAATGTATTCCTGAATTAACTTTAATTCAGAATTAACTCATACAGGCTTGCCAGGTCATTAGCACA
Organism: Mus minutoides; assembly: GCA_902729485.2. Lineage (NCBI taxonomy): Eukaryota > Metazoa > Chordata > Mammalia > Rodentia > Muridae > Mus > Mus minutoides. Next base: position 90,954 of record LR753516.1, on the reverse strand, counting down.
AGGAAATGAAGAAACTGACTAAACATTAATAGCAACTGTGTTAGAAGCTTCAACATTTCATGAAAAAAAATACCACCTTAAGAGTAAAAGCTTGCCAGGCAATGGTGGTGCATGCCTTTCATCCCAGCACTTGGGAGGCAGAGGCAGGTGAATTTCTGAGTTCAAGGCCAGCCTCGTCTACAGAATGAGTTCTAGGATAGCCAGGGCTACACAGAGAAACCCTGTCTCAAAAACAAAACAAAACAAAAAACAAAAACTTTTTTCTATCACCTAGAACAAGTCAAGAGAATGATAAGGAACTGTCCTACTTGTTCTTTATATAACCAAACTCCATCCCCGCTGGAAGTAACCCTAGTCATACCAAAAGAACTGAAATTTGGCAGATGGATGGGTTTCATTTTGCAGACTTTGGAATTCTAAGGATCAAACGCCACACCACTGATACACTCAGGCCTGGGCAGAGGGCTCTCGGGCCTCCAGGGACCTGATGTCCACAGTGGGACGGCGATTGCCACTGGTTCTGCCTGTTTGTTTGCTTTCAAGACATAGTTTTTTTGTGTCATCACCAACATCTTGTCCCCAATGCCTTCTGCAACTTCCCCAGGCCGAGTGGCCTTTCTCAAGCTCAAACAGGGCCACCCACCCTGTACTCAAACCCTAGTGTCAAACCGGAAAAAACTCACTCCTGCATGATTTCACTCCCTCTTGTCTATGTATCTTGTTCCTAGGGGCTGGCAAATACTTCCATCCCATGGGGCCATCTCCTTTTCTCAGTACCTGTAAAGCTTCTTTTCATAGGACATCCTCCCCCTCCCCCTCTTATTCCTCCCCCTCCTCTTCCCCTTTCTCCTTCCCCTCTTGTCCTCCTCCTCTTCTTCCTCCCCCTCCCCTTCCCCTTCCTTCTTCCCCTCCCCCCTCTTCTTCCTCCCCCTCCCTTTCCCCTTCCTCCTTCCTCTCCTCCTCTTCCTCCTCCCCCTTCGTCTCCTCAAGGTCTCAGCCCTGAAAGCAACACATTGAAGGCAGCAGCTCCCTCCTTAGCCAGCACTTCTGCATAGCACTGTCCCTAAGGATATTGTTTCCATTGGCATTCCTTGCTTCTTTTCCATTGCAACAGAAGGTGGGAAACAAGAAATATATTTTCGGAAGGAGAAGAAACCTATATCTGGTTGATTTGTATGTTGCTCCCCACCCCCCAATTGAATGACGACAGTACACAAGGTCAACACACTAATTTCCAGTGCCTGGCTGAAGGGCACCCACACTGTGGACACTCAGTGTTTCATGAATGAATAGGGCCTTTGATACATTATGGTTATTTTCTTTTGTTAAAAAGTAAACCGAGGGACAATAAAAGCTTAAAGAGTTTATTTGGACAAAGAGCAATTCAGTTGCTGGGTGCTGGGATTGGCTGTGCTTGGGCCCCCTTTTGTTTTAGGGAGGCACTTAGAAGGAATGGCGAACGAGCGCAAGGTTTGCTTATGTCTGCAAATCAAACAAAGCCAAGGTCACAGGGAGGGTGGACGGTGTGTCTGCTCAGCAGCTCTTCTGGCCTGGTGTCTATTTCAACCTGTTCTGATCTTGTGTTGGGCTGCTCTGTCATTGTTTCTCCAGAACAACTGCAAACTCTGTGAGAAGAAGGTCCCCAGCTTTTTGTTCAGGAACCCAATACAGCGCTTGGCTCTCTGTAGGGGCTAAATGATTGTTTGCAGAACGCGTAAATGAATACACCTGTCTGAAGTTCTCCAGGAAGTGAAGTTTCTTTGTTCATGGCTTTGCATTCCAGTTAGAACACACTGGTTTGACTGGAATTCATCATTAAGAATGCTGTTACCCAGCATTTTCCAGATGTTGCAGCTTCTGTGAAAGGCTGGGTGCCCAACGGGGATGAAAACAGGGCTCCGTGAATTAGCAGTCTCCAATGAAGCCTGCAGATGATTAATTTTAGATTCCAAGCATCTGGGTCAGAGCTGAGTTTCACAGCAGGTGTGGAAACGATCTCTTTGGTATCATTAATGATTTTCCTAAGGGCTAGGTGCGCCTGAAATATGCCTTCATATGAGATTTGAGTCTGAACTGGATGGATATTTAATAACAACTTACATATATTGCATTCACCATGGGAGAGCTTCCTATTTTTAAAATGATGATCAATGTATCTTCTGGGTGGGATGGGACATGCATGTGTGTGCATCTGCGGTACAGTGAAGGCCTGAGGTTAACACAAAGTAACATTCCTCAATCATGGTTTGACCTTATTCATTAATTTAATTTAACTTATTTGCTTATTTTGAGGTAGGACTTCATAGCCAGTCATTCTGGTGAACTCCTGTCCAAAAATAAATAAATAAACATATTAAATATTCCTCTTTCCACCACCCCATTTTTAGGATTATACATGTTTATCACACCTGACTGTTATACATGGTTGCTGGGAATAACTCAGACCCTCCCTGTTCAGGAAGCACTTCACCCACTGGGCCATCTTCCCAGCGCTGGGTTATTCATGTGTCTTAAGCAGCTAATAACACTATCAGGTCAAAAGCCAGATGCACTATTCTGGTTTTTAAAAGAAATGTCCCGGGTAGATGATAATACTTTAAGCGAAATGAAAACAAGCATAAAGCTGATGCTTTGGCTTTAAAGAGGTTAAGGTCTTGGAAGCATTTTCTTATCCTTTGCCCGCTGGAGATATTTCATCGGCTCTAAGGCGTAATCCCCAGTGTGGGTCTTCAGCCTCAGGTTGTGAGAAAAAGGTCTTGTCAGTCACATCATTAAAATACTAGTCCTTGAGGCAGCGTGGCCACCCTAAGTGTGACTACAAAAAACTAGGCTCACACCTCCTTGCTCCCAGTTTGGGAAGCTTGGGAACCTGAAAGGTCAGCTCTCAGGGGGCGGAGCTGTCCTCAGAGTATCCTGTTGTTCTTGGCCCTGACAGTGCTGAAAGAGAGTAATGCATCTGCACTGTAATCTCTGAGCCGGAAGACACTGAATCAATCCAAGTGGAAAGAATATGCTATTTAGCATTAGTAGGGTCAGTTTATGAGGAAACAGCAGAACAGGTGAAGCTCATCGTTGACGTAGCCGCTGCAGAGCAAGCCTGGTCTCTACAGCTCCAGGACTGTGCCCCTTGGCATGGTATACACTTGGCATAGTCTGACAACTGCCTTAGGTTTCTTGGGCATTTGTTCCAGTATGCAGGGACAAACACATCCCATGTTTCAGGGTCTTTGTAGTGAAGGTAGTGGAAGAGGGGGTGCCTCCCATTCTAAAATGGAAATTTACTGATTTGATGGGTCAAACTGACCTTGTTTATGAACAGAATACTTCCCAAGGGACTTCTAAAGTTCTCTCAGAGAACATGGGGTTTAACAATGATTTTTTTTTAAATAAGAGAACACTTCCAGCATGTGTGACACAGGACGAGAGCTTATGGTGTAGACATTTCATGGCGGACTGAATAGAAGAGCAGATCCTCGCCTTTGAATTCACGGAACAGCGCTCTGTAATAAGAGCTGGGCATGGCTTCTATCCCAGCAGGGCACCATGGAGAAAGAGCAACAGCATTTAAAGATAATGACGCCATGGAAGATAAAAAGAAGCATGGTAATCAGGAAAACAAGAAAAGAAAAAAACCTCAGAATTAAAAAATAACTTCACAGGAAAAACATAGGTCAGTGTTCAGGTTTTAGAATGACTGGTGAAAAAGAAAAAAAAAACATGATTGTGATTACCGCCAGCCTCAGTCTGTAACAAGTTTGGATAACTGTACAGATGCCCCATGGTGACCCAAAATTAAACACTCACTGCCCCTCCCCCTGCCCGTGCATATGTGCATGTGCGTGTGTCACTGGGAATCAAACCTTGAAAATCACATATGCTGTTCAAGCATGCCACCACGGGGCTGCAAACCCAGCTTGCTCCTTCCATTTTAGTAGCTTTTAAATGACACTAGAGTTGAGTCTCCACGTATCCTTCCTGCCAGAACAGATACAACCACTGAACACGATGTACAAGTGTCTTTTGGGATGTAAATCAAAGGGCCATAGTTGTGCGGAGCCTTTACTGCTCATATTTATAATAAATTATGGAGAACTTGGAAAACAGGTAGCCAGAAAGGTTGTATGAATTTTATCAGAATAGGGGAAGAATAACCATGAATTAACTAGTACCCCCTGGGCTCATGTCTCTAGCTGCATATATAGAAGAGGATGGCCTAGTTGGCCATCAGTGGGAAGAGAGGCCCCTTGGTCATGCAGACTTTATATGCCCCAATACAGGGGAACGCCGGGGCCAAGGGGTGGGAGTGGATGGGGAGGGGAGCAGGGCCGGGAGGGGGGAGGGTATAGGGAACTTTCTGGATAACACTTGAAATGTAAATGAAGAAAATATCTAATAAAAATTGAAAAAAAAAACTTGGGGACATAAAGATGTCCTTCTGCAGCCAACAGAAGAAAGAGTTCCCACCTCGTGGCTCCTTCTCCTCTCGGAGAAAAACAGGTAACTGCCAGACAGGAAGCACACTTAAGGATGAGTTCTGTGTTATTGGTGTTATTGTTGGTAGGCCTGTGATATTCACGTTCATGCTAGACGACAGTGAAGAACCAGGCTACAGTTACCCGGATGAAGACCATCCCAGGGGAAAAGAAGAGCTAACTTAAAGGTCTTGCAGAGCAAACACGCCCGTCTGATTGCAGAGTCAACCGGGCTATATATACAGCAGAGTCCAGATTACAGTGGGTTTCAGGGGGCTTCAGACTTCACGGGTGAAGCAGGAGACGACTGGAAACAGGCATACGCGCTATGACTTTACGCTTGTTATGGTAAATGTGTATCGGGAGCAGAAGGGAGTCCTCCTACCGCAATTATAAAGACAAGAACAGGTCTTGCAGTGGACCAGACATGGAAGTTTCTGTCTTAGTGTTCTAATGCTGTGAAGAGATGCCGGGAGCTGAGACTTCTACACCTGGATCTGAAGGCAGCAGGAAGAGAGAAGACACTGGGCCTGGCTTGGGCCCTTGGAACCTCAAAGCCAGTGATACACTTCCTCCAACAAGGCCATACCCACTCCGACAAGGACACCCTTCCTAACTGTGCCACTCCCTGATGACTAAATATTCGAATCTTATGTTACTATGGGGGAGGGGGAAATCATTCTTAGGAACAGATTCAAGTTGGGTTTACATTAAGGTCCGTAATTAATTGACTGAATGAATGATATCATCTGTTGAGAAGGAGAATACTTGCTGGGAACAGACATACAAATGGGGCTGAGGATGCAGCTCCTGGGTAGAGTGCCGGCTCAGCATGTGTTCAATCCCCAGTACCACAAAATAAAAAAGTATGGGAAACAAGGATGTGGAAGTTGACGGTGATACCGAGTCACTCAGGTATCTATGTGGAGAGGGAGGTCAGCAGTGGACTCTCAAGAGTTACGGTAGGAATTAGTTCCTCCCAGAGTTAAGGTAGGATGTAAGAAGTGCTCAGTGAGTCTCCTGGCATTGTATTGGATGAGGTCATATCAGGAGTCAAGATTTCTGGCAGATGTGTGCGCAGGCGCAGGGCTCTAAATGGGAGTGCTCATTCAATAAGTTATGAGAGCAGTAAGTGCCTGTGATGGATGTGAGGGAACCCAAGGATGGAGCATGGATGGATTCGCCCATCTGGAGATGAGGAGGACTTCAAAGGAGGACAGAGGAGCGACCCGTGGGGATGGGAAATCCCAGCCAAGACAAAAGGAGGGAGGGAATAGCCACACAGTGCTGATGTCTCTCGTGCATAAGGGCAGCTCCCAAACTCACTGTACCCGCTGCTCTCTGTGGACAGAAGGCATGGAGAATGGCAGCATTAACCTCACTGTTCCGCAGTGCTTAGCTCACGGTCCAGGTCACTTCATTCAGAGGCTCAGCAAGGCAGTCTGCTGGGCGAAACCTGAATCACCACAGGACAGCAACAGTGTCCCTTTCTGGGTGGCAGCTGGCATCTTTGGAGAGCCTGTGGGCTCTGCATTCTCTATCAGCTACCCAGTCTCTGTAGCATGGAGAGCTGAGGCAGTAGTGTGTGTCATGTTTCTGGTTTCAGTTCAGCTTGCACATCTGGCTGATGACTGAGAATGAGTGAGTGAATGAATGAATGAACCATCCCTCAATGCATGGGGAACAGATTTCAGTAACCCCCCTGAATATTAAAATCCCTAGGCTCCCAAGCTCCTATATAAAATGCATAGCAGCTAAAGCACCCACATCATTTTTTTTTAAATACTGATGCTCTCTATACTTATATATACATCACTGCCTTCCTCAAAATACTTCATGGAACCAAATGTTAGGCACACACTTGTGACATTGTTGCTTAGGGGCTGACAAGATAAAAAGGTCTGCATGGGTTCAGTTCAGAAGCATTTTTTTTAAAAAAAACCTCCAACCCGTGGTTACTTGAATGCCCCTGTGGCTAGGGCAGGCTACAGTAATTAGGCTTGAATCAGGTGACATGTTTGTTTGTTTTCTGAGACAGCATATGTAACACAGGCTCGCTTTGAACTCATTATTTATCACAGGCTGGCTTTAACTTTGCAACAATCTTCCTACCTCAGGCTCCTAAGTGCTGGGAACATGAGGATTACAAGCAGGCGCCACGATGCCCAGCCAGGCTTTCTATAGTGGTTCAGTTAAACTATGCTCTCCCAAAGTGTGTATTAAAGTCAGTCTCCAGTCCCTCAGAATGTGACATTATTTGGAAAGAGAAGTTTCTGATTTAATGCGTTAAAATGAATCCACACTGGAGAAAGTAGAGCCCCTAGTCTGATATAAGGGAGGGCGAGAGACCCTCAGGAAGATACCATCACAAGAAAGTGAGTGGGAGAGCCCACCACATGACTTCCATCTGCAGAACTGGAGGTGCCAATGGGTCACTCCGATGGGGACCTTTACAGGAAAACGGGCTCACTGGAAGAGGCGAGAAGTGAACTCCTAGGTGGGGACAACTTCTGAGAGCCCATGCCTGAGCCTGAAACAGGAAGCAGCAAAACCAACTGTTGGCATCAGAACCCACAGTTAGGGAGCAGTGGGCAGATGTTGGCATGAACCCACAGTTAGGGAGCAGTGGGCAGATGTTGGCATGAACCCACAGTTAGGGAGCAGTGGGCAGATGAACAGGCATCAGGAAGAAAAGAAAGAGCAGGGGAGTGAGGGCAGAGAGTGAGGAGAGCAGGGTGGCAAAAGAAAATTCTAGCATGACCAAGGCTGAGCCATGGTCACATTAAAGACAATGGTGACATCGGGAATGTCAATGACACGGAGGCCACTGGTGGACACCCCGAACTCAGAGTTCCCTTTGATGGTGCACGAATGAATCCTCTACTGGCTATTATAGCATTTCTGCTCCACACCAGACAGAAAGCACACCAGGAGCTGGGACAGGGAGGATGAAATGTTCTCCTGCTGTTTGGGAACTTTGGGCTCGTGAAGCATTGACTTCCAGGGTAGAGATTACTGAGGGGTTGTGCACAGGGTGGTTATTATACTATATTATTATATTATATTATATAGGGTTTATATAATAAATGGACCTTTTTATATAGGAGGTCAAGTGATACCTGGAGTCCCTAAAACATGACATGGAGGGAACCCACAACACTAATATAGTATTTGCATAACACAAAGAAAAAATACCACATGTGGTGGCACACAACTTTAATCCCAATACCCAGGAGGCAAAGGCAGGCAGATCTCTGTGGGTTCAAGGCCAGCCTGGTCTACAAAGTGAGTTCCAGGTCAGGCATGGCTGCATAGTCAGACCTTGTCTAATTAATAATAATAATATCAACAAAACAAAGATAAACAAACAATGTGTGTGCTTACATTTTCTTTATGATTCCTCTCATGTTTAAAATTTCTAGTATATAAACACATTTATTCTTGGGGGCAGTGCATGGTAACATATTTTTCGCTTCAGTGTACTAAACTTACTAAATATTAATACTGTTAACATAGTGGGGATTCTAAGATTAATTATACCGAATTCCACGAGAAGAGCTGAAAAACGAGTGAGTAAATATCAATTTGGGAGTCACTCTCAAGGTCAGGTCAGGTCTCCTGCATTTATAAGTTTGGTGGTCACAAGGGAAATATTTAATTTTTGTATCTATATCCACATGTACCACAATGGCCTAACATATTTGTCTGGTAGGGTCATTTGAAAGTCCGAAAGTTCTATCGTCGGTGCTACATGACTCGAATGATTACTACTGCAAAGTTTAGACTGTCTGAGATGGTATTTGTAAATCGGGTCAAAACTAGGCATGTAATGTGCAGAATACCCAAGTAATTAAGGGAAATAGGTAGCTGGCTGAGAGTCCAGCACTCAAGTTTAAGGTCAAGGTCAATCATATATTTTGTCGTGTTTTAAGAGAATTCTCACTTTTTATTCTGAAATTGTTACCCATGAATTGTAATCCTGAACTGCATTTGCATTAACTAGCTTATGGCTAGTTCCCCATGGATAAAGAGTGAGATCAGTTTTCCTTAGAAAGGTGAGAGGGTTAGGACAAGGCCATGTGGTAACAACACACGCAGCTTGAAAAGCCAATGGCTTGTTAACGTGTCAGCGAGGCACTGTACGAACGTCCATCGTTCACATCTTCAAAATTCCTGCAGAAGGTTTCCTATTCTTAAACTCTCTTGTGATGTTAGCTCCTGGGTCACAGTGCGTGGTACAAGGAAAGGCTGAGTACTGTAAAGCATTCAGCGGACAATTCACATAGATTATAGTAAGTTCACACCCAAGGTACAGTCCACCCTATACCGTCAATCATACACTGCAACCATTGTCTGAGGGGCTGGCATGCTTTAGGGCTGAACATGTGCTAACCGTCCACAGACAGTTAGTGGTCATCTCTTATACATAAGACACCATTCTAGGCTCGGGGACCCCGTGGTGATCTTAGCAGACAAGATCCTCATCGGAACTCGGCTCTGGTTCTCCCAGAATGGAGGAAGTTGACTGGTGAGATGTCAAAAAAGCAGCAGGCCTGGGGAAGGGGTAGTGGGATCTAGGCCGGTGAAATGGCAGAAAGCTTCACGAATAAACTGACGTGCCTTCCACAAGCTGCTAAGGGGTGTGGTGGGACAAACTGCTCACAGAATTTGAGGCAAAAAGAGCTCTGAGCAGAGCAAAGGTCAAAACCAGCCCAGAAGCAAAGCCTGCTGGGCACTGAGGCAGAGCAAAGACCCCAGGCAGCTGGGAGAGTAGACCACTGAGGAAGTCAGGTGGCTTAAGGGTGATGACCTCACTCTCTCACGGCAGGCTCACTGGGATGCTGACTCATGGCAGGATGTGCGCCATTCGATCTTCTGTATGAGACGAGAAGCCACTCAGAGATCCGGAGCACAAGTGTCATCCGACTGAGGTGCCAAAAGAATCACACCTTCTTTCTGGGAACTGGCTTCTCTGTGCATGTAGTGTGTGTGTATGTGCACGCGCGTGTGCACACCCCTGGGATGCCAATATACATGTGTGCCCATGGAGCTTGCTGTTTCAGCTAAACTGGCTGGTGAGCGAGCCCCAGGGATCCACCAGCCTCTCTCTGCCTTCTCCATTGCTGAGGTTATGAGCCACGAGGTTATACTTGGGCTTGGTTTTCATAAGGGCGCTGGGGATCTGATCTTGAGTCCCACACTACCCCCAACCCCTCCACACCCTCCCACCCACAGCCCCCACCTCCGACTATGCCCACTCCCCAGCCTACTAACTAATTTTAATTTAGAAAGGTAATATCTAAGTTTCTAAAATTTGTGTAAACATTTTTCCCAAGTAGTCTAGGAATATTTTCACCCAAAATTAGCAACACGATTTCATTAGCTGGTTTTCCATTTAAAAGCTCTATTCAACTGTTTAAGAAAACTGAAACCCTTAGTCTCAGTAAATATTAAAATTTAATTCATGTATTTCTTTCCAGATGTTCCTATTTACAAAATAGCCCAGATTGATTCCTGACAGTTGCAAGGAAAAGAATCTGAATTCCCAAACACTGCAGCCACAGAAGAAAGCAGCTCCAGGATCGCCAAGTTGACCCTCAGATGAGATGGGTTAACCTTGTCAAAGCCAGAGCCTGGTAGTAGATGAATTCTCTGCCCATAAAACAATTTTGTCCAGCTCAGCTTAGACAGAATCACCCTAACTGGTGAAACAGTATTCCAGAATAGAAAACTGTCCTTCAGGAAAGCATGCGTGCGTGCGTGCGTGCGTGCGATGTTGGTTCTGCGCTGAACTGGACCTTTCAGAATGAAGCCATAGCTGCTGGTATACGCTCACATCGACAGCGTCCGCACAATACAGAAACTCTACTGTCAGAACTATGATGTATTTTTTCCAAGACAACTTTTGTTAAAGCATCTTTTTATACACACTGCTTTGCTTCCAAGTACCTCGGCAAACTCTCTCTCTCTCTCTTTTTTTAATGCCCACACATTTGTTTTAGCATGTACTTAGGGAAAGTTTAACCGTATGTACAAATATAACAACAAGGAAAAGAAGTGTGCGGTCCCTTTATTGACACAGCAACAGAGATTCCTCTCATGGTTACAAACACCCCATGGTGCTTATAAAACATCTTCTAGCAAACGGCATCAAAATCCCAAGGATTATGATTGTTTAATGCCGAGACTGATATATAGGACTGAGGAGCCGCCATTCCTCACTCTGCTCATCCTGACTTTAGACACAGCTTCCCTTTGAGCCTGTCATCAACACCAGAGGCGGTACTGGGAAACTTCTGGAAGGCAGAGGAACAGCATTGCTACCTTCAGACATGCTCAGCCCTGGGTTAGGGCATAAGGATGTGGGGAGTCACTCAGAGGGAATATGTTACCTCAGGAAGTAGGACTGGCATCAACTCTAAATGGGAGGAAACTGAGTCAGGGAGCTAGAATAGCGTTCCTGAAGAGATCGTTGGGGCAGGGAGCAGTCACCGAGAGCTTCTGCCCACTGTCTCTGTTACAGACAGCGTCTCTGGACAGCACTGTCCTGTTTAATGCAGATCTTGAATACTCTGTACCCCAAATGCACTGTCCTGTTTAACGCAGATCTTGAATACTCTGTACCCCAAATGCTTCAGACTACAAGCACACTTCTCCTGATTTTAAATCGTTTTTTTTTTTAAAACACATTCTGACTGTTCCTCATCTCATGAAGTCAGACAGAATTTTCTACTGACGGAATTATGTCAGCGATTAAAACGTTTCGTACTTTGAAGGTCTGGATAAGGGAGGATCAACCAGAGTTAAATGAAAGAAAGATAGGCAGCTTCAGGGGGATTTGCCTCATCACTTCTCGGGCTACTCTTTGCTGCATCTGTAAGCTGTGCGTCCTGTTGTAGGGACTTCTAATCTTAAAAAAAAAAAAAATGACGCTTCAATATGAGCACACCAGTGTGCTCGGGGCCGTGCAGATCTCAGCCATTTGCACCAACGTGTATTCTCACTACTGCAGAGGGCAGAAATTTATAAAGCCATGAATAGCCCAGAGAAGGCAGGGAGGACGGTGAGCAGGCGTTCAGCCAGTGGGCCCTCTTACACCTCTGCCTGGAGGGCTCCTTCTACATTCTTTACAGTTTGATGACTCTAGACGTATATGACATGGCATTCAAATGAATTCGCCTGCAAGTCCACAATTCTCAAACGGGACTGATGGCCTGGAGAAGTACCCTAAGGTGCTCCCACACTTGAAGGAGGGTGCTCCCACACTTATGAAAATGGATCTCAAAGTCTCCTTTCACCTGTCTAATGTGCAACAGCCTCCTGGCTTCTTCCTTGAATTATGTGCTAAACTTAACGTCCTGCATGATTCCGGACCCCACTGTAGTTCTGATGGATCCACGGTGATATGGTGAAGTGTAACAATTAGAGATCTGACTGGGAGGTTTTACTCAGAGATAATCAAGGCGCACTGAGCCTTATCAGTAAGTTTCTTTAACTTTAAGAAACTTACAAAACCAGTAATATTTGATGTTATGATGACCCTAGCAGTTAAATGCTCGTCTCTGTCCTGTCTCTATGGTCTGTTTCCTCCTTCACTGGGTGTTTTTAGTAGTAACATGAAAACAAACTGGCACACATTGACTTAAAAAAAGAAACGAAAACTAATAAACACCAAAAAAAGATGTCAGGAAGGCAAAACCAACTATGTCATCCAACTCAAAAATGATGTCAGGAAGGCATAAGCAAGTATGTCGTGGATGTCAAAAGCATCAGTATAGTTTTCTAGATGCAAAAGCCTAAAGTGTAGCTCCCTTCTGCCATTGGCAAGCTGAGTGACCTTGGGTGACTCACTTGTTGGGGTCCTTAGCAATACCTCGAGAGTGACAGGGATCTTGTGAATACTTCTGAGTATGCATTTGATATGACAGATTTTATATGCATAATGTCATCAGTGGGTGTGTGGGTGGTGTTATCTCCCCTGGGGAATTGAGAAATATTGTCTTATATCTGAAGCTTTCAGAAGCCAGCTTTAAATCTCTCCTGCTTTTACAGGACACTTCCATTGGTGAGGAATGAAAAGGTAAGTTCAGATTGCCTTTCCTCTTTCAATGAAAGGAAAAATAAAAAATACAGAAATGGACTTAAATTACTACAGTTCAGATCAATTATGATTTATCTGTCTAGCTTTTGCTTAGTCTAGTCAGAAAAGCCTTTTCTGATGAAAGGGTCTAAAACAGTGGTAGCCTATTATATGGAGTTCCCATCTGATTTCCCAAGCTTTTCTTCTCTTAGGCTAAAAATAGGTTCTTCTGCTTTTAGTATGTAGACAGAGTTTCCTTTTTCAAGATATGTAAATATTAACATTGGTTTGAAGACATATTTACAAGACTGATAAGTTAGAATTATGTCTTTTAAGACATAATTTGTGTATGTGTGTGTTCCAGTGTATATGATGTGTGTTCATGTTTGCATGTGTGTGTGTGTGTGTGTGTGTGTGTATGTATGTGGTGTATATGTACCTGTATATGGTGTGTGAGTATATGTATGGCATGTGTGTGAGTATATGTATGGTATATGTGTGTATGTGTGTAGTATATGCGGTGTGTTTGGTATGCATGTGTGTACAGTGTGCTCATGTATGTGTGAGAGAGAAGAGAGTGGATTGTGTGTGTGTGTGTGTGTGTGTGTGTGTGTCTATCTGTCTGTCTGTGGTGTGCATGTGGGTTCAAAGTGTTGTTCCTATGCACCTTCCATAGAAGCAGCATCTCTCATGGCTTAGAACCTGCTAACTAGGCTGTGCTGGCCACAGGCATAACCCTCTTCTACTTTCCAAGCACTGACCGGGTACATCCTTTAATTTCCTCATGTGAGTTTTAGGCATAAACCCAGGTCCTCACAAGGCCTTTACAAACTGAACTATTTCCCTGCTTTGAGACATAATTTTCCACATATGATGTAATCGCCTTAAGTACCCAGTCTCTTCAACGCCTGAGAATGGGGTCCATGCCTTCATAGCACCACAGGGCATGGAGAGTACCCATAATATGTTTTTAAAATGGTAAGCATGTTGGAGTTTTTCACATCAAGCTAAGTGCCTTAACCATCACTATGCCATTAAGACTACCTAAGCTGATCTGGAATTCAAAGCAGCGTAATTGTAGGGTTATAGTAAACCTCAGAGAACTCTCAGTCAACTCATCCCACTTCTTCTGAGCATAGTTTTTCATTGAATTCTCCCATTTCTTCAACCAAAACTCTACCCAACCCAATACATGACTGGGGCAGGCCAGCCCCCACAAGCATTGGTCAGGTGGAAGCCAGAGCTCTTCTGAGGTCTCCCATGAAAGTGTTCTGTCTTCCTTCCTGCACCACAATTACTTGTCACTGTGCCCTACTTTCCCTCCAGACATGAGCTCATCAAGTGGACATCTGAGTCACACTGGGTTCCTTCGTGATGTTCCTTACAGAGAGTAGGTCCTCCAAGAACCTAGCTTTGAGGGTGCACTCAGTAATTTCTGCCAGCCATAAAACATTTTCAAGAGAGAATGGAAACACCCTCAGGAAGCATTGTAGGAAGGTTCTAGTCAAGAATGGAAGCCACAAGAAGAGGAACTGAGATGTGAGCCTGAGTGACTGGCACATGAGAGTGACTAGGTCGGCTTCCTCACCTTCATGCAACCCGGAGAAGATCATGTGTTAATAAAACATTTACTGCTGTTGCCAATGGCCTGACTTTGATTTGAAACTCTTGGGCACCTGAATGTCAAACCAGAACAGAAATACACCACCATGTATTTTTAATTTAAACACAGATATGGAAAAAATTTGTATGCCTAGTATATATAAGTTTCAGTGAAAACAAAACCAAAACACAACATAAACTTCCCAGTAGCCATCACAAAGAAGACAGAACCGATCTGAATGGCAAACCCTGTAGAGCTCTGTGCAGTGTTCTCTTGAGAACGCTATGGAACCTGGAGGCGACATGTAAAATGATCATCTTACCTTGAGGGAATCAAAGCAGGCAATTACTCTTCCATTCTCAACCTGGCAACTTTTGGGGGGATGAGCAAACTTGCACTCTTCATCGGAGCGTGAGCACGTTCCTCTCTGGTACTGTCTGCAGACCTCCAGCGTCAGCCACTTGGTGTCTCTCACGGGGGCAACGTTCAAGGCCATGATGAGAACTACTTTGGGCTCTGTTCCTTTCGGTTAAATGTCGAAATCAATCCGAGTCTCAATGATCTCAAAAAAACTGCCGTGAAAACTCCAACATGTAAGCTTGAAGGAAAGTAATGAATTCCTTAATGCAGTCCGATCCGGGAAACCGGGGAGGGGGATGTGTCAGCAAGCAGGAAGTCAGTCACCGATCGACAGGCCCCACTGGAAGACTGTGAGCCACAAGCAGTGGGCCCTCACTGTCATCTCTGGCTCCCAGGGTTCTAGTCTGTTTTGCAGATACACCCCTCCTTAATAAAGTGGCTTTAATACGATGGCACTCTTTGGGAAAATATTAGTTCTGATGCTCACAGCTTTGGAGGATGTGGGAAAACAACCCTCTTAGATCTTTGTATTTAGCAGGATGGCGCTTTCCTTTCTTCGTCCTCTTTAAAATCTGAAATTAAACGATTAGCAAAGTCAGATCATTTCATTCACTCAAAGGGTCAGGGTAAAGTACATTCAACGAAAACCAAATAACAAAACAAAAAACCCAAAACCCCAAGAGCTGAACACAAGAAGGACTCCTTGAGGGCTGGTGCCAGCAAGAGTGATCTCCGGGGCAATTTTAAACCACAAACCTGCAAAACAGTATGACATCGACTTGTGTCATCTGTACTTAGAGGAATCAAACACTTTACCTGTCCACTAAGCTCAGATATATAGTTTGTGGAAGTATAGTTTAGACCACAGAGCTTTCGGTATCACAAGGAAGGTGGTACAAAGTGGAGGAGGAGGGGGGAAGGGGGAGAGGGGAAAGAAGAGAAGGAGAATGGGGAGGAGGAGGAGGAAGAGGAGGAAGAGGAGGAGGAAGAGAAAGAGGAAGGGGCAACACACTCAACACAGACTAATCTAGGCAACACTCCAAGAGTTAGGAGTGACTCAGACAGATGAGTGTGGCAGACACAGTAATTAGGCCCTTTGAAACAATTCCATCTAATGTGCTTAATCACCAAACAGTGTATTAGAAATGTGGCTCCCAATTAATTTCACATTTAGGTCATTGATTTTATTGTTGGGAAGGCTATAAACAACTGTAGGGATGTGTCTCTCCTACAAAATGTAGATAATATTATTTTGGGTGAAGGATGCTGGGGTTGATAGCCCGGGCCTCCTGATATCTGCTCTCTGAACTCTCAATATTTCTTTGCTTCTGCTGTTTGCTTGGTGCCTGCCTTCCCTGCAACACGCTGTTAGGTTAAGGACAATTCTTTGAAGTTCCTGCCACCCAGATGCCTTAGTTCATGGTATCTATTAGGACCCCGAGAAGTGCTCCTTGACCAATTAAACTTAGGATCTGATGAATGCAAGTTAACTTCCATCAGGTTCAGCTTAGCTTTAGTTGAGACACAACCCATTATCCTCTCCAGGCTGGGAGATGGGTCAGTGGGTAACAACATTTGCTGCCAAGTCTTACAACCTGAGTTTGATCTCTGAGAACCGCATTGTACAAGGAGAGAACTATCTCTGGAAGTTGTCCTCTGACCTCCACACAGCCCTCATACAGAGAAGTTTAAAAATGTAATGAACTTAAAAAAAACTGTTCTCATGTATTTAGAATGTGAAGATTAAATTGCATGCCTGTAGCAACACTGTAAGTTAAAGCTCAGCTGTCTAAGAACAGCAGATTTCAGCTGTTTTCATTCTTCAAAGATCATGAAATTATTAACATTAAAATTGAAGATTATAAAGATAAACACAAAAGTAAATTAACCATTTGCAGGCATTGTATGTAACATAAGCCTTGATGTCCTTCTAAAAACTTATAGCCAAGGGTACTTCATGAAGCCTGGAAATAGATTAGTCTTGCTAAACCCTTAAGGAGGTTTCTATAAGTGACAGGCGACTCATAAGACATTGTCATCAAATTGGAATGGGGCTTAAAGGTTCCTGTGGCTTGATGAGGTCTTGGTCACATTTAACTTCCAAGCACAACTTTACAGTGTGATGTGTTTCTCATGGGTTTACACGATCCTGGTACAAACAAGCCCAGTACACTACACTGACTGTCACATGCAAGTATATAGGTTTGCATGATCCTAGAATAAAAGCCCAGTACACTAAAGTGCTTGTCACATTGAAGGAAGTATGTAGGTTTGATGATCCTGGACATACAAGTCCAGCACACTACACTGCTTGTCACATGGAAATACATGGGTTTGCATGATCCTGGACATATAAGTCCAGCACACTACACTGCTTGTCACATGGAAGTACATGGGTTTGCATGATCCTGGACATACAAGTCCAGCACACTGCTTGTCACGTGAAGTCCAGCATTAACCCTTGATGGTGGGAGAGTCTGCCACTGGGCTTGTATTCACCGCAGCACAGGTCACTCTGGAATGCTCTCTTTGTACACTGAATGCCACGTTTCCCAGCAGTCAGTCTCAAACTGTTTAACACAACTCTTGATTGCATCAAGAGGTCACATCAAGTGACTGACCTACATCATCTGGGCTCGCTTGCAAGAGTACCTCTGATGACACTGTACAATGGGCTCACCCAAGGATGAGTTTATCAGAATGTATCTCATCTCTTAGTGACACTGACTTGTGGTTCAAAACTGTGCGTACCAAGCAAGTTCAGAGGGCAGTCATAAAGAGGTTTACAATTGTTCCCAGAAAAAGTGAGTCCCTGTCCTGGGGAAAATCAGTTAGCCTATGCAGACCAAGCCAAACAGACGTCTCTGCAGTTGGGCTCCTCCATCCTGGAGAGAGCTGTTACCTCTCTCACAGGGGAGGGAGGGATCACAATTGTGTCCTGTAGGCTTATTTGGTCATTTACCTTGATTGAGCATTGGGATGCTCGGAACTGCTTTTTCACCTGTATCGCTCTCCGATTTGTTTGTGAATGTGCCACTGTAAGTTGTACACGTGTGTGCGTTCAGGGAAACAGGCAACAATGAAAGCTGCTGCGACACATCGCTGACTTCAATTATAAGATATTTGAGGGAGCTAGGCAGGCTCCTGCTTGTCTGTTTGCCAGTGTGTGTTCACAGCAGCAACATCAAGTAGCTTAGGCTAGCGAGCTTAAGAAGATGAGTCTAATAACCAAATTTACTCTGTATCAGGTTTCACCAACTGGCCCGGACCTGCAGCAGCTTCAACACCTCCAATCCACCTCCAAACCTGGTGCAGAACAAAGGACCGGGGAAGCAAAAGCCAAGAAATGTTTCTGCTCATCAGTGGAGACAGGGCATCGGCGATAGAGGGGCCTCAGAGTACGTTCTAGACACATTTAGTTCCTACTCAGAAAACATCATGCAAAGCCCTCTCTCTGTTAGGCAGGTTTCAGGATGTCAGGGAGGAGGGACATGCTGTCCTCAAAGGCAGCAGAGCCCCATCTCCAGGATTCTTAGGTAGGACAGAAATAGGCAAACCTAGGCATTCCTTCACAGATGGCAAGAATAAAGGTTCAACTGTCTTTATTCACAGAAGCCACACACGGCGATGCTCTCAGCCCAGAGAAATAGCTTCCTCTTCCAGTTTGATAAAAAAATGCAACCAGAATTTGGGTTTACAGACTATCATGACAATCTGGCCTCTGGACATACTTATTTTCACTGGCCAATGAAACAATATATTCATGGAGCGTAACCAATGTCTTAAAACAAGTGCACACTCCAGATCATCTACTTCAGGTGGCACTTGCCACACATCTCTGTTACTCCGGTGAGGACACCTAACTGGCAGCCATTTTCAACTATGGCCACGGCATTATTGAACTTACCACCCCTCATCAGATTTCTCGACACCCCGTTCTACAGTTCCCTGGTTAACACAGTCTACTTTTGGCTCCTAGACGTTCTCGTTTGTAAGGGAGGGGTTAAGATTCCACATATAAGTTATTTTAGGATCCCATATGTAAATATTTAACATAAACTTGCTTTTAGGAAGACAGCAAGCTTTTCGATGACAGTCACTTTATGTCAAACAAAAGGTTGTGCTCCCTGTAACAGGAACACACTGCTATTTTAAGTCTGTTGTTGTAAATCTGTGGCTTGTGTTCTTCCAAATATGCTCTCTGTTCCTGTCCTAGAGGTTATGTCTCTAGTTATGAAAGGCCCAGTCTCTTTGTGGTGTCACCAGTAGATACAAGAAAGCAGCTGGGGGACCCTGGGGGACAAAGCGGCTTGAACTGGGTTTGGGTGAGGCCGTCATAGCTGATGAGCAGTAATGACAATGACGATGAAGAAGACCAAGTCTTAGCTTGTTGTCAAGGGCCAGGCTGGCTGTGCCCACACAGATCTCGTTCCATCCTGGATCTGCTAGGCTTCACATAGTTGGAAGAGCAGATGTGTGCTGGGCTGTGCCATCCAGGATGGGAGCCCCTTCCATGTGGCTACGCGACGACATTTAAATCTCTATCCTTACATTTATGTTCAATTTCAAATTGACCCTCCGAGTATAGCTATTGGAAGATGTTCAAGTGTGACTGAGCCAAGTTGAGTATAGGAGCACCCCGCGCCCATCAATCTGTAAACCTCTATGCAATCTAAATACACATCACATATACACAATGAAAATTTACCATTCACTCTTTTACATTATATGTAACCAGCGTCCCTGACCCTCTATTCCTGGTAAGTCAACTACTTCCTTCAGTTTCTCATATATGTTCATGGTGGCTACCACAGGACGGGTTATAGAAATACAAAATCTGAAAGCCCCTTGTAAATAGTACAGTGTTCTCAATGCAAGGTGATAAGAAAAGGCCTTCTCTAGACACACATTGATTGAACCCACTCTCAAGTCTCTTCCTCCACACAGAAGCTCCATCTAGAAGTCATGATTGAGGCTGGGTGGATTCATCTGCCCCAGCACTGATTTTTGGGAGCAAGACAAACTAGTAGATGATGCATGACTGTATGGGATACAGGGCCCTGTAACCTACAACAGCCCTCAAGCCTGGCCATTTATTTTTAAACAAGTGTCACTACTTCTTAATCCAGAAGAACTGTAAATACTGATAAGACCACAAACTTATCCACCCCACTCCAGTGGAAACTCTTTCAGAATTTGCTTCATGTGTATAACGCATCTTGGTGTTATTTCTGAATCCCTTGAATTCAACACAGCACCTAGTCTGTAGGAAACACTCTATATGTTTGTTGAATGAACTCCTGATCTGCATTTTAATACAGACCAAATTCAAAGCTACAGAAGTAAGGTTTTGAAGGGGTCGTTTGGCTACAACCTAAAGGAACATTCCAGGAGGCACCCTGATTCATTCTGATGTGGTCAAGCAAACTGAGGCTAGGCAGCTGACCCAGGGATGAACAGCTCAATCTCCATGCCTGCTCTCAGCCCAGTGATTGTCAAAGAGCAGGACCTGACGCAGCAGCACTGCAGCCCTTTGCAGCTTATGAAGAAATGCAAACTGTTGGTGCTGGCTAGCATCAGGACCTCCCAAACCTATGACATCACAAGGCAACAGCATGACTTACAGACCTGTTACCAAGACGACAGCTATCATATTCCCAGAATCCACTTGGCTCACCTCCCACCTTTACATGCATTGTCATTTTCCGTATAAATAAGGGAAACACCCCTCCCTCTCTCTCTTTTTCCCTTTCCTCTTTCTGCTGCCATCTTCCCCCCCCCCCCTTCTCTCTCCCAATAAACTTCTTACACATGGAGCCGTTTGGCCCAGTGTACTGTATTCAGACGTGAGCCAAGATTGTAACACATTAGTTGGGTCCTCCCAGAGATCTTATATTGGTTGCTCAGGGCAGGACAGCCACCTGTGTTGAATAAACCTCCGGTGACCTGTGCCAGCCTGACCAGCAGTCCTTGGGGGTCTGCAGTATGCTCTATACTTCTCTTGGATGCTGAAAGAGCAAAGTTCAGCAAAGATGGCCGCTTCAGGTTACCAGAGAATCTCTATATTAGCACATTCCCAGAGAAGCAGCTACAGGAGGTCAGGCACAAGAGTACCTCCCTGGCTTCATGTCTGACCAATCAGAACAAAGCCAAACTCAGGAGCAGAAGCACTCAAGTCTCTGTTCCAGGTCAGACTTCTGGGGGGGGGGGAATGAGGGTTCAGACCTACATGCTCACCTCAGGGACTTTAAAAATGTAGGCCTTGGGGGAGGGGCGTAGCTTTGTAAAGGACTTTCATCTGGTGACACAGTTGTCAATGGAGAGAAAGGGCTATTTTTTTAAAGCACACTCACCCATTGCCCAATCATTTCTAAGCCCAAAACCCAGGCTCCCTATCTTCAAAGGGAAGACTTGCTCCAAGTTCAAAGATAAATGGCTTTCTATAGTATTTCTTGAAATTGAGAAGGCCTTTCTCATTCAACTCTACACACTAATGTCAACTATTTTTAGGGTCCTTTCCTCACACGGCACTGCCATTTTTCAAAATTTATTTAAAATTCTTCTAGGCGTTAGCTTTTTCGGAGAGCTCTGACTCTGGACATATAAAAGGATTTGCTACTGAGATGCTATGATAATGGTTAAATTATACAGCCAGTAAGCTGGGAATGCCTGGCCCTCTGCTGTGGGAGAGGAGGCTGGGAATGCCTGGCCCTCCGCTGTGGGAGAGGAGGAGGCAGGTGGCACCCCAGCTTTCCACACCCTCAGACAAGCCCAGGCTGAGGACCCCCAGGTGTCCCACTTTGTGGATAATTTGCACATTTCTGAAGGCAAAAACATCCATCATGCCCAATCTTGAGGCAGAGATTGATCAAAATTTAAGACCGCCTTAAGGGAAACAGCTCTGAGCTGCTGCACAGCCTTCCTGGTTCACTCCTGGTCACCTGAGCTGCCTTAGCTGTGGGCCAGATGAGGCCTCCTGCGGCACTGATTAAAGGATTCTTGCAAAACAAACCGGTTTCTGAGTCAGCCAGTCAAGGACTCATTAGCCATTGAGTAAGGCGAGGAGAGGATAGATGCCTATAATGTTATTTTGCATACATGTGATTACAGTGGAGAGCTCTTGTCCCTTGGACTTCCTAGTTCTCATTTTTTACAATCTTTGGGTTTTTAACACTTAAAAAATTAAAATACGCATTTGTTTCTTGATTTGAGAAGGGGTATCTCTATTTCCTGTGTAGCCAGGCCTAGAGCTCAAATTGACTTTCCTGCCTCAGCCTCTGGCAGAGCCCTTTGACATCTTGTTGAGCTTTTTGTGGGCGGCCTGGGAAACAGGGGTATTCTTTTAGATAGTCTCTTACTCTTTAGCCTTGGCTAGCCTGGCATACACTATATAGCCCAAATGGGCTTTGAACTCTGGCAATTAACCTGCCTCAGTCTGCCAGGACTAGGATTATAGGCTATGTCATTGCACATGACTTAAATATATTAAAAGAAAATTATCTTTCCTTCCCGGGAGTAGCTTGATATCTGGACATGCCCTCCGCTATTTCCATAGACAACTGCTCACACGAGCTCGATCCACTAATAAAAGAATTAGCCACATCCCGGCCTATCAGGTGCAGACGCAGCAAGGATGGGAGGAGAGCCTGGAGGAGCCACCAGCTAAAGTACCAGGGCTGAGAGACACTCGACTCGGAGGAGTTGGGGTGACACTGTCCAGTAATCACTACCTTGGAGATGAGATGTCAAACCAGGCTTCCCTCAGACAGCTCGGTGGGCCAAGAGGCTTTGATGGTCAAAGGAAAGAAATAAAGAGCCCACCGGGCTTTTCACAGAAAACAAAAGGACGGCAAGCATTTGTTCTCCTAAAATCCTGGAATTCAGTTGCTTGCTGACTTATTAAAAGTATCTATAAAATGGTGCTTTAAAAGGTAAGGGGTGAAAACCATCTTCGCTAGCCTGGCTTCTAGTCTTCCCTCCAGATAAGTGTGTGAACCTCTTTGAGCTTGACAATCAAGGGGGTGATAAGAACTAGTCCATAAATATCTTCTGGACCACAACATGATTAGTAGTAACTTACCAGGTCTCTCTTTACGGTAGCTAATCTATATTCATTTAGATTCTTGGAGATACTTACATTAAAATTTAAGTTTTAATTTCTAAGCTGTCTTAGTATTACTAATGTTTTTAAGAATGAGGCAGTTGGGGCTGGTGAGATGGCTCAGCGGGTAAGAGCACCCGACTGCTCTTCCGAAGGTGATAAGTTCAAATCCCAGCATCCACATGGTAGCTCACAACCATCCGTAACGAGATCTGACGCCCTCTTCTGGAGTGTCTTAAGACAGCTACAGTGTACTTACATATAATAAATAAAAAATAAATCTTTAAAAGAAAAAAAAAAGAATGAGGCAGTTGTATAAACTGGGACAAGGGTTTTTCATTAGCTTGTTGGAACATCACCAGAAAACATTGGGATCTTTGAAAAACTATGTTATTGGGTGTAATTGTGTTAGTAAATGCGTGCACAGAGATGCACAAAGAGAGGTGGAGATATCCTGTATCTTTAACAGTCTTGAAAGCCAATGAAATATATATTTAAATAAATATGTATATGCATATATATATGCATATAGATACATACACATGTGTATATACATGTATGTATGTATGTATGTATGTACATGAAGAACTCTCTCTAGGATGAGGCATACGAGCATGGAGTTCCTTCTATAATATGAACTCCAGAAACCTCTGACAGATCCTCCTCTGAACGACTCCAGGCCATTATTGAATGGGGACAGAGTTCTGACTGTCGATGGCATGTCCATTTCAGATGCTACTCAGATATTTTGAACACACTTTCTGCCGAAGGAAACGAGGCAGGCACCCCCCCACACACACACACACACACACCAGGGTCGAGCAATAGGTCACCGTTATCTATGACAAAGGCAATAACGGAAAAGAGTCCCAGCTAATGTTTTTTTTTTCCTCTGTGTCTTAAAGTCTAAGTGAAAAAGTCATAAAAATCCAGGGTTCATTTTAATATCTGAACATTTCCAACTGACTTTCATAGCCAATTCCAGGAACACACAGAGACAGAAATCTCATCTTTAATTAGAAGAAAGAAAATTTCTAAATATACCCCTAAACTCACAGCCAGAGAGAATATATTCAGCACATATTGTATTCAAATAAAAAATTATTTTTCCATTGTGTTTTCTACACAAATACAATTCAGCTAGGAGATGCTGTGATTGGAAGGAGAGCAACCACATTAGATAACATTCAGCATAGAGCGTGTCTCCCTCCCGGTGGCCCACGGCTGCAGCCAGACAGAGTGACAGAGACCCACATTTCTCCTTAGAAAGCCCCTTTTCCTTCCCTGGTCACAGTCTACAGTGAACACAATGTCTCCCCAGCTGCCCCTTATCCTTTTCTCCCGACCCTCTTGACGCCAGCCTGATGGCCACTCCTTTTGCCTGCTCTTGTGGCTTGGCTCTGCATATCCCCTATATATGCTTGTTTTCAATGTTTTCTCCTCATCTGGTGGTGCTCTTTTGAGAGACCATGGGACTTCTGAATTGGCTCCCAAGGCTGTTGTGATCTGAGCAGACTTTGTCACACACTCCTGCCTTCCTTAACTGAGAGATCCACCATGCTTTCCCCACCAAGAGGTATTGAAAGGCCTCTGGAACCATGAGCCAACTTAACTGTCTCCTTCCTTAAGCTGTTTCTATCAGGTATTATAGTTACAGCGATGCAAGAGTTATAGATAAACATGCCTACACATGCCAGGACTCCCCTTTGACATAATACAAATGGAAGAGATGCCTCACGCAGCCAACAGACTTACCATTTAAAACAATCAATGCATTGCTACAGCTGTAGGTAATCAAGCTATGAAGGCACATATGTATCAGAGTCAGAAACTCACGTCTGCATGGATGTGTGAGAGTGCATGGATATAGCATCTGTGTGATACAGATGGAAAGATACACATGTCACAAGCATGGCCAGTGGCACAGTTTTTCAAAGATGCACTGATGTCAGATGGGACTTGGCAGCTGTGTTTCTGGAAGCTCAGTGTCGCCCACAGCAGTAAAAGGGGGAATTGGGAGAGAACCTGGAGGTGTGTGTGCAGTACCTGCTTCTGTTTGCACAACTGCTGTCATCCTTAACAACTCATAACGCCAAGACATCCCAGAAGTAAAGCTTGATCTAGACAAATAGAGCAGGTCGTGGCTTCTATCACTGTGATTGGACTTCTGACATTATAACTGTCTGCCAGGACACTTATTGGCAATGAATGACCCTGGCCATTCTTCATAGAGTCATGCAAGATATCAAAGCCTGTTCACTCACATCCGGTAAGTTCTAGAGCTGTGCTCTGCGGAAACGCAGAGCACCTCAAGGAGGGGTGATCCTCATGGAAAAGAGTGACAGGGGTCTCCGGATGTCCAAGCACACTTGGATGCAATGAGCCAGCATAGTGAGCACCAAGGACCTCAAACAGAACTCTAAAAAGGATGACCAGACTGCCTGGAGAAGACTCCCTAGGGAAGCACACCTCTCAACACTTATCCTGGAGGAGTTGGTAAGAAGTAGGGGATTGTCCAAAGGCTGGAGCAATGGTTGAAGAGTAAAGGGAAAACCCTGGGGAAAACTCGGCTGTAGTGATGACTGACAAAGAAAGACCACATACAGATCCTGGGTAACCTTTGGGGGTCCGTGGGAACGGGAAAGAGATAAGGCAACAGAACTTCAAAGGGTGAGTTCTGTGTGGGCAGAAGGACCTGATGCTGTGCTCCAGTGAAGAGTGTCCATCAAAAAGTCAGGGCCATTTGGAAATGGGGTATGGAAGCCATGGCCACGAGGTGAGATCTAAGTTACTCAAAATGGCAGCTCAGGCCATGGGATGGTTAAGAGACATACACACTCCCCAAGCGAGAGCAAGGGCAAACCAGACTTGTGTGTGTCTCTGGGGGACTAAAAGACAACCTGAACAGGACTGGGCACAGTTCACTTAGCTTCTTAGTCCTGACAGAAGAAGAACAAGGCAGGCCACAGAAAAAGCAAAAAACCAATCAACATGGCTGTCTCTTAACCATCCAGCAGAAAGGGAGGAAGAGGCAGAGCGCTAAAAAGTGGGAAGCCTCCACATCCGCTGTGGCAGGGGCAGCAAGGCGCATGCGTGGACCGCTGAGTTGGTGAGCTAGAGGTGACCGGCGAAGGAAGGAGGAGAGAAGACATCAGTTCCTGGGACGAAAAGACAAGTTGCTCAATTCTTCCTCGGGGGTAGAAAGAAGGTGGCTTGAAGCCACACAACTGGAAAATCAACTCTAGGTAGCTCGTTGTCTCTGCCACTTCAGTCGGGTCAGCTGTCCACCCACCACACGGGAGAGGTGGGGCTGGGCCCTCTGATGCCACCAAAAGTGAGAACAAGGATGTCAGTAGTAACGCAACACAGGAGGAAAGCAGAGGCAGAAAACAAGTGTGTTAGACAAAGAGGCTTCCAGGGAGAGGCAGCCTGGATAGAAAGAAGACTCTGGTCTTGTGTCTTTCTTTTCCCACTCCTGGCTGGCTTAGAGCAACGATATGCGAAGAGAGATGCAAACACAGGTTAAGGATTTCGAGATGCAGTGTACACGACCCGGAAGTCCAAAGGCTGAGGGAGATTAGCGTGCAGGAGGCAGCAGCTGAGGTAGGTGGCAAGGGTATTCTCCCCCTGTAGAAACGGTGTATGGCACAGTCCATAAATATCTCCATATGTGCATATGTGTGACTGCATACATGCCAAGCCACAGCAGTGAGTGACGTCAGAACTGGGCGTGGCCAAGAACGGTCAGACCAGGGCTCAGCACACCACAATGACACGTCCTCAGAAAACACAAGAGTCAGCAGCTTTCCAGAATTCTACCCACTGCGTGGCTGCTCAAAAGGTGCGATAAGAAACACACACAGGTGTCACCTAGCGAGAGCCAAGAGCCGGACAGCCTTGGAGGAAGCACAGCGTAGAACCCACTGACATTTAACAGCTCTCAACCTGGGGTTAGCATATTTAATGGTGAGATAAGACCAGGGTGGCGCTTAGAACAAACATTTACTGAGCATCATTTGCGATGAGGCTTTTCAGGTGGAAGGTAACACGGATGAGAACTAGGACAGAGTTCGTGCCTGGTGGCCTGTGCTCTTTGAAGGAGGAGGCGGCGGCATGTGGGAGCCAGAAGGGCTGATACAGGCGCACCCTGCAATGCTTTCTAGGCTTCTGCTTAAGCACTCTTCTGTCCAGTTTTATGGCTCTAAACTCAGGCAATGTTTATAGCTTAGACAGCTATGTCTCCCACAGACCCATTCCCTCTGCATCTCTCTCTCCTTTGTCCTTCTCTTCCCCTCAGATGCCCTGAATACAATACACAGGTGAACAACATGGATGACCCTTCCTAAGAGATTCGGGATCTGGCAGTTCCCCATCTTCTGTGCTTCTCCATCACCCAAACCACCTTTATTTCTGCTTTTATTCCCATCATAGGCTCTCAAGACATCTATTCGGGCTAATGCCCACCTCACCCCTACTTCCCACCTCACCCTTACTTCCCACCTCACCCCTACTTCCCACCTCACCCCTACTTCCCACCTCACCCCTACTTCCCACCTCACCCCTACTTCCCATCCTCACCCCCACTTCCCACCTCACCCCTACTTCCCACCTCACCCCTACTTCCCACCTCACCCCTATTTCCCATCCTCACCCCTACTTCCCACCTCACCCCTACTTCCCATCCTCACCCCCACTTCCCACCTCACCCTTACTTCCTATCTCATCCCTACATCATCACACCTTACCCCTACTTCTCATCCTCACCCCTACTTCTCACCTTACCACTACTTCCCACCTCACCCCTACTTCTTCTCATCCTCACCCCTACTTCCCTTCAATTAGCACAAAGGAAACTAGTCAGAAATATAAGCAGATCAGCCCTCTGCCCA
The DNA here is from genome assembly GCA_902729485.2 of Mus minutoides. Classification (NCBI taxonomy): domain Eukaryota; kingdom Metazoa; phylum Chordata; class Mammalia; order Rodentia; family Muridae; genus Mus; species Mus minutoides. The sequence continues at coordinate 63,449 of LR753516.1, read as the reverse complement.
ACTACATGTGACAGTGAAGAGTCTTGACATAGTCAACAATGGCTTCATGGTTGGTGCCATGCCTTCTCTGACCAACAATCTGCAACAACCTTTGTGATTGGCCCCACAGATTCCCTGGTAACCTCTCTCCTCCGTTCCTTCCTCCCAGCCATTCTGGCCTTCATCTGGGTCCTAGGGTGACCAGCCCATCCTGCCTCCACGCTTTAATCTCCTGGATCCTTCTGCTGGCAATAGTCACCCAGACAGCCACGCCTTGGAGATCACCCTATGGGGAGGCCTCTTCTGATGTAATATTGCGTCAGTGCCCCTGCTCGTGCTGCCTCACCCTGCCTGCCGTCTTCCCTCCAAAGTCCTCATCAGGACTCAGTGCTCACACATTTATTTTACAACTGGAATGTAAAGGGACGGGATCTGTTGTATATCCCATGGCATCTAGCAAAACACCTAACTTTGGGACCTAGCAAACACTGGACAAATCCCTGCTGAATGAGGAGTGAACACATGAATGGGGAACCCATGGCTGGACAAGCTCCAGAGCTCAGTCTGCACTTTGTTCCATCTTCAAGATGAGACTTGAAATAGTCCTAGGCCTCTGTTGTTCTTGCTATCATTTCTGCTCCCCAGGAATCCAGTTTGTGAGCTTTAAGAGGGAGGGGCTTGGCAGTTTCTAAAGCCACTTCTGTCCTTCAAGTTCTGTGGCTGTTCTGTGACTGGCAAGGCTGATTTAGGGAGAGATGTATTTTTAGGGACTCTTGTGAAAATCTTATCAACTCAACTGCATTTGACCTAGATTCGTTAGCAGGCCCTCTGAGCCATGGGATCTAATGGGAGCATATGTCACGGGAAGGGGGATGTTTGCAGAGTGCAGACTTGGGGAATCTGGGAGGATTAGAGGTAGCGGTGCTATCCTCTGGCACTTGGCAGGTAAGTACGGTCAGGAAGGAAGAGAGTAAAGAGGACTGAGAAGGTGTGAGCCTCAGCTGCTTGAGGGACATGGCACCTCGATGGCTGAATTATCCTTCCTCCTGTTTTTTCTGCCACCAACACAGAGTCCGAGCTGTTTCTCAAGCCAGGTCTGAGTGGCAGCCACCTCAGACTTCCTTGTGGAAAGGAAGAAGCTGTTGAAGGTGCAGACCTGCTGGCGGCCAGTGGTGCTGGTGCCTTGAGCTGTCTGGGGAAAGGCTGTTGAGCCTGAGAGGCTATGAAGATGTCCTTAAAAGATGGTGCTCCACTGGCCTCCCTCTTTGACTTGTCTTATTCTAGCAAGCCGAGCAACAGCTCAGAATAACTAACACCCCAGCACTAGCGCATCCCTAAGGACACCTCAGACAGTGGCCTCCTGCGAGGCTGAGCCAAAAGTGTGCTTTCTAAGGCAAGGACATCAAGACACACTGTGCAGAGAACATTCCAGCTCTTGGCATTTCTCCATTTCTGACCAACATTCACTACTTGTGAAGGACATAGCCACCCTGGAACAGAACCAGACATGACATACTGGGAAGGAGAGTTCCATGAGTTTCTAACACCTCAGAAAGACAGAAACCTGCTGGCTTGCTTGAACCCTATAGGTGTCAGCATGGACAGACCTGTGACCTACACAAGACATACTCCATGAATGGTAAGAAGAGCAAGCCTTCCTCATGCCCTACTGTGTGCACATGAAGAGCAGAGCCCAGGAGTTCAGGAGCTATTGACAATAGCTCAAAAACAGATTTTTGCTTTCCAGAGATTTTACTCAACTCTAGAAGATGAAGCGGGTGTCTGAGGGGAGGGCTGCGATTTCCAGCCACACTTCTTTCAACTGGCATTGACATGGAGGAACTCAAGCCTTAAGAATGCGTGAGTGGGCTACCTAAGTGGTTTTGAGTCAACAACTTGTCTTATCTTAAAGGAAACTGAGCTGTCTGACACTGAAATCAACAACCAATATTCCTGTGTTTAAAGTCCGAACTCTGAGGAATAAAATGACCCAGGCAATTATGTGTAATCTATAATGGAGAAGCCTGGGCACATGTGGGCACTACAAGATTACGTCAGTGTTCCCTGTGGGGTGGAGGGAGCTCCAACAGCGGGCTCCTTGCAATGGGCACCTCTGTCTCCTTTTCTTGGGCTCAATTCCTTTTGTCACTTTTCCTAGGAGGCTAATCACCACCTAGCTCTGCTCTCCTGCCACCACCACATCATTTCTAAGCAACTTGACCAGGTGCTGTGTCACCATGGTAACCATGGGCCCACAGTTTGCCACTGAGAACCAGGGAGAAAGGAAGCAGCTACGGGCTGTTCTAACCCCGGTCACCAGTCACATCTGGATACCAAACAGGCTTCTTCCCATTTTATGGAAGGGGAAACTGAGGAACAGGTCTAGGAGGATGAAATCTATCCATGGATGATGAAAGCGCCAGGGCTGAAGAGTGCGCCCCAGGACGCTGTGTCCGTTATTCACATTTAATGCCATTGCAACAAACATATAGTTCTGAGCATTAGAGTTATGTCCAGAAACCAGGAACCCTGTAGATTTGATTCTATTGCTCTTGGCACAACTGTCTGCACGCTCCATTTTCCAATACACACTTTGTACCCAGGTACAAGCATTTTGGTTTCCCAGGCCTACTGGCTGGTGGACTCCATTTGGCCTCAGTATTCCCTCCACCCAGGACTCTGTATACACACACACACACACACACACACACACACACACACACACACACATATATATATATATATATATATATATATATATATATATATATATATATACATACACACACACACACACACACACACACACACACACACATTTCCTTTAAGATTTTTTTTTAAAGAGACACACTGCCGAGCTGGGAAATTAATAACCCTGCATAACCTGTGATACCACTCTCAATACAAACTCTCAAGTCACTTGTTCATTATCTTCTGAAATGATTTTATCATCCATGTTCCCATGTGCATACTTCAATTGCTCTTCTAAGCCTGCTTGCTACGCAAACTGGTCTGACCTCTTTCTCAAGAGAACCAATGGCATAGAATCAAACCAAACCTGACAGAGGGAGGGATAGAGGTGGGGGTAAGGGAGGGAGGGAGAGAGAAAGAGAGAGAGAAAGAGAGAGAGAGAGAGAGAGGAGAGAATGAGAAAGGCAGGAGAGAATGAGAAAGGCAGGAGAGAAGGAGAATGAGAGAGGCTGGAGAGAGGGAGAAAAAAGAGAGGGAGAGAGAAATGAATCTGAATAATACTTTTTTTTTTGACATCCAGATTATTCTATATAAGCTACTTAGTGAAATGCTTTGGATATGTGTCTGGCATATCCCAAAAACCAAAATGGTTCACTTCTGTCTTGTTTTGGTCCTTGGCACATGTATGAAGGGTACCTTGGCACATGTATGAAGGGTACCTTGGCACATGTATGAAGGGTACCTTGGCACATGTATGAAGGGTGCCTTGGCACATGTATGAAGGGTACCTTGGCACATGTATGAAGGGTACCTTGGCACATGTATGAAGGGTGCCTTGGCACATGTATGAAGGGTACCTTGGCACATGTATGAAGGGTACCTTGGCACATGTATGAAGGGTACCTTGAGCAGGCAACACTCTGTTGTTTTTAAAGGGTGACTTTGCTGATAACGTCTATTTTTAACTAGCAGCAGAATGTGAAGCAATAGTTATGATTACAATAGGGCTCCCGTGTGTGTGTGCACATGTGTGTATGTGTGTGTGCATGTGCATGCCTGTGTGCGTGTGCCTGTGTGTATGTGTGTGTGTGTGTGTGTGTGTGTGTGTGTGTGCATGTATGTGTACATAATGGCATTTCACTTACTGAAAAGTGCCTTCTTGGTAGGGATCAAAACACCTCACTCCCACTTTACAGGACTCTACCTCTGATAAGAAAGGCACTGCTTAATTCAGTTCACAGCGCTGAGAGCCAGAGACACAGCCCTGGACATCCATCTACCTTGAAACTTCACCAGCTGAGAGCTGAGCATGGAAATATCTGGAAGAATTAAAGACCACCAGGACAAGGCATTGCTGAGTCTGGAGCCATGGCAGGGAGTGTGCAACACTGATGATGGAAATGCTGGTTTAGGTCACTGATGAGCCCTGCAGCAGCAGGCAGGAATGGAAGTCTCTGCCGGCTTCCACTTTTCCAGTAAGAATGACTCATCAGTTACAAATACTCTGTAAGCCTATCTACCGGCTCATCACTGCCAGCTGCTGTCACTGGACCTCCTCACTCAGCCAGCAAGCATTCCAAACTTTTGCAAATTATAGTTCTTTTTGTTTTTAAACCAATCAGATAAGGCACATGACCCCAGGCTGGTCCACTGTAAGGATTCACTGCTCTCTGTCCTGTCGTAAAGGGATGGCTTAGCTCTCCCTCCCCTGCCTTCCAAACAAGGAGTCCTTGGAATGTGTGTGTGTGGGGGGGATGGTGAGCACAGACTCAGCCGCCCTCTTCCTCCACCCCAAGCACAGCTCATTAGGTAGGAGGCTCATTAGGTTCCAGAGAGAAAAGGCGGCCAGCATTTCTTCCTCCAGAGTGCAGAAAGTAAAGGCCCTTCCTTCCGTGCTTACAGATCGCCCCCTCTGGGAGTAGTTTGTCTATTTTTCAGAAAATGGACAGAGTTCAAAGAATAGTCTTAACTTCTGTAGAGATCTGGAGCAAGTCGCAACTGCCTTCTCAGCCTCCGTTTCCCCACACACAGTGATCAGCTTAGAGAAAGCAGCGGTTGCCAGGCCCAGATCAGGCAGTTGAGAACCAAATAGAAACACTGTAGCCCTCAGGAGCATCGCTGTTGTTGGTAGCCCAAGAGAAAGTGAAACACTTAAGTGGCGAGTAACTTAAAATATATCTTCGATAACACCATAGCCAGTGGTATAGCACAAAGTAAGATCTAAGAAGAGCCTTTGAAAATAAACGAGGAGGTTTGTTAACCCTTCCAGCCCCTAAGAGCACAGAGCCTCTCCCTGCTGCTATGTGGACGCTGCTAAAGGAGACACTTGAGAAATACTGATCAGCAAGCTAAGCCAGGCTCCTTCTACCTCTGACATGCTGCAGCAACTGTGTTTCTTGCCTCTTAGCGAGGGGCAGATCTCCAGGGAGATGCCTGTGACCCGTGGGGATCTATCTGCTTTGCTAACCCTGGAGCAGAAGCCAGGGTTCATTATAGCTAATAATCCGTCTGACTCTCTAGCCCTCCTCAGAGGAGGTAATGTCGCTGCTTCTGAGCCCGGAGCCTGCAAGGCGCAAGAGAACACTCTGACATCACTGCTACCACCTCAGCTGGGAAACCCATGCACTAATTTATTTACTGAAAAATAAGGAAATCGGCTGTGTAAGCCACGGCAGAGCAGTGTGCTGTGGCTCTCAGTTGTAATTGCTCATCTTAGAAAGAGGCATGATTGCTTCCCAAACACCCATATTTATCTCTCTTTAAAACTTACACTGTCTGAATACAATACAGTAAATTAAAAGGAGATTGAGAATAGTAGAGGCCCATGTAATCCTGCAATCTTAAGAGTCAAAAACAAAGCAGAGGGCAAGCAGATAGAAAAATGTCAAAAGGGAAGCTCAAATTAAATGTTTAGATTTTAAAAAAAGTATTTTGGAAACACGTTTCAAAGCTATAGTAACTAGAACTGATTTTGTTTCACTGAAACTTTTACAAACAAAATCCTTTTGGTCTGACTTCAGAATGTTGTTAACCACTTTCCTTCCTTCTAGTCATTGTATCTAAATCCTTCCGTCTGTATCTAAAATTCAGTGAATTGCGGTTTATTTTCACAAGAAAAAATCATAATTATTATCAAATTTGGAAATGATTTGTTCTAGTTTTCTTTTCTATATCTGTGATAAACACCACGACCATAAGCAATTCAGAGAAGGAAGGATTGATTAAAAACTTACACGTTACAGTCCAGCATGGAGGGAATCCAGGGCGGGAGCTCGGGGCAGGAGCCTGGCGGCAGGAACTGAAGCAGAAGCCATGGAGGAATGCCGCTTACTGGCTTGCTTTCTTATAGAGCTCAGGCCCACCCACCTAAGGATGGTGCCGCCCACACTGGGCTGGGTCCAAAGAGGGAAAAAAAAAAAAAGGAAGGATCACAGACCAGACGTGTCCACGGGCCAATTTGCTGAAAACAGTTCTGTAACTGAGACTCCTGCTTCCCAGATAAGTGGATCTCTGTGTTAAGCTGGCGAAAGCTAACCAGCACATGGGTCAGTTTTATAAAGTTGTACCTAAATATCTAAATGCTTCTTAGCAGCCTTAAATAATTAAAATTGGACATGTCTAGAAATTTTAATGACATGTTAATGCCATCTCTAAAGAGAATGCTATATGTCACTATTCTGTAAGGTTTAAAAAAAGAAAGAAAAAGATTTTAGTAAGAAAATTATTAAACTTGAAACTTGTTTAAAAACTCTCTATGAATAATGCCAAGCTTTCTTCAGATAAGATACTTTGAGGCCCCAGGAAGCCAGGCCTCCAAAACGTTAATGGCAGCTATGAATAAGAATACCTTATGTTTTCTGTCACGGGTGTCTCTAATGTATTAGTATTAATTGGAACAATCAGAGTTTCACGAGAATGTATGTTTTTGCTTGGCAACATTTTTCAACTATGAGCAATTTGAGACAAAAATTTTGCAAACCCAACTGCACATTCCTAATAGGAGTAGACTAAGGAAATGTAGGATGTTAGATGGATGGTCAGACGGATAGGTGGACAGATGGACAGATGGATGGATGAATGGAGAAATGAATCACAGCAAGAAAGGATTATTCATCTTTAGTTTAAGTGTGTATCAAAATCAATTTTTTCTTTAAAACACAGCATTTACATGTAACCAATCTGACCAAACTACTAGAAACTTCATTTATAACATAAAAAAATCTAATAAATATGTAGTATTTAAGTAGATTTTAGCAAGATGAAAAAAAATATGATGCTGGTCTCTGATTCATTAAAATCTCCTGGGGACACTTGTAGCCACTCTACAATATAAAACACAAGCTGCTCACAACTATACAAAGCCAAGCTCTGGGGCATTAATATGTAAAAGGAATATATGACACAGCTCTTGGACAAAAAGGGACAAGTTTTCATCTGAACATGATCTGACTATAAACCCTGAAAACCCAAGAGAATTTAATTTAATTCTCACATGGAAAAAGTGGGCTCAGTCGGATGGCTGGAAATGAGATTACTGAATGACCTTCGAAGGCAGCAAGTGGTTTCTACCAGTGATCAGGTAGAATATATAATAAAATATCTAATTTATGTAGCTTCATAAACATAAAAGAGCTGGGAATAATTCTAGCTGAACAACATACTGGACAGGCATAAGCATGAGTGAGTTTCACTTCAGATGTGAAGTGATATTTGAGTACATTCCACACAGGTGTCCGTTAGCTCGCTCTCTCCTGTCTGTTGTTTTTCCATTTCCTCTTGGAGCAGAGGGACTCAAATCCAACGCTAATAAAGGGTTTGTTGATTTTTACTGTCTCCGTGCTAGGGACCGAACCGAGGGGCTCACATATACCAGACAAATTCTTTCCCCGTGATCTCTTTCTCCAACTTTATTATTTTTATTTAAAATGGAGAAAAGGCTCAGCAGTTAAGGGCATCTGCTTCTCTAGCCGAGGACATGATTTGGGTTCCCAGCACCCAATCCAGGAACCTCACAACTCTAGTTGCAGGGTATCCAAGGCCCCCTTTTGGCCTTTGCTGGTACTCAAACACATGTGGGTGGCACACACTTACACAGACATACCAGCACATACATAAGTAAAAAAGTAATTAAAATTTTAGTTATTAATCCAAATTGTAGACTCAACATAATTTTATTAAAATCTCAGAGGTTGTTTCAGTGTTAGGGAAGGTTGAGTCAGTGTGTACGTTTTGGTATTTCTCTGAAAGAAGAAACAGAATTGAACAGGGATTTTTTTTTTCTTTTTTAAAACAGTAATCATAGCACATGGGAGAGGTCTTAGGACATAAGGATGCTATTTAAGCCAGTAAGAGCCACACTTGGTTACTGCCGAAGGAACAGAAACATAAGTCAATGGACTCAACTAGAAATTTAAAAAATTTTTTAAATGTATTATGTGTGTACACGGGTGTGCATGTGCCCACCTGTATCATAGCACAGCTCCAGGGACTGCATCCCCGCTTTTACTGGGGAAATGAACTCAGGCTGTTAGTTAGGCTGTGCATGCAAACCCTTAAACCACTGAGTCCTCTCACCTCAACCCTGAACTCAAAGTCTCCTGAGCAAGGTCTCTGTGTGTGTGTGTGTGTGTGTGTGTGTGTAAGAGAGAGAGAGAGAGACAGAGACAGAGACAGAGAGGAGAACTTAGAGTGCAAGATAACAGAGCTCTTAGTGTGAAGAAACAATATTTGCTTCAACAAGTATTTCTTTGAAAATTGCAAAATACAAAGAGTGAATTAATATAATCTGCCCCAATAAGTCACCACCTGATTGGATTACAAATATAATCAAAGTGTGGGGGGATGGGACTCTCTTGTTGAAAATGGGCACACGTGTCCTACTGAGAATCAAAATTATTGCAGGGAATAAAAGTGATATAAAAGTCAATGTTTAACGTTGAAACTCTAGGCTTCTGATTATAGCTGAAGTCTGTTTGAATGCTAGGTAGGCCTAACTTGTCCTACAGAGTCTTCAATTCAAAGAAAACTCTAAGTTTTATTAGGAGCTGCGAACAGCACAAGTCTTGAAGTCTCCATGCTTCTCCTGGTCACAACGGAGGCAAATCCCTCAGCTTTGTCCAGCAGCAAAGGCAAATCAAGAGCTGACAGCCCGAGGGTATCACCTCTAAGTGGCAGAGGCAACAGGAAGGAGGCTGGGCTAGGCATGCTGGTGAAGTGAAGAAAGTTACCCATGACAATATGCAACTCAGCAAGGAGGACATATCTGCCAGCTGGAGACACCCACGGGGCCACTGTGCTGTCTGAGGCCGCTGCACCATTGAGCTGAGTCAAATCACATCAGGGGATCTACTTAAGGCTTTTGGGGAGATGGAAGATGTGCTGCCCTGGCTTGAATCCAGGGGAGGCAGGTCTGGGCAGGTCTTCATTCAGCAGGAGTGAATAAACAGAAACAAACGCTAGGAAGGTCTGGAAGGGCTGAGCTGGACATGCCCCAAACCTAGAGGCTTGAGGGGAGTGCACAGGGTCTGTTGTTACACAACAAAACTTAAGAATCAGTCATGTTGCTACATAGTTTTAATTTTCAATGAAGATCAGGAAAGCTGAACTCAGGAAAGATAACAGAAAGAGAAGAGAGGTTGCAAAGGAAACAAAGGGCAGAGCAAGCATGGTGGTCCCCTGACACACCATAAAGAAGGGGAGGCCACTGATATTTTGACTGGAGAACTAAAGTGAACTTGATAAAATGCGCTATCAATGTTCAAAGTAGAATCCATGAGATAGAGATACATAAATTTATGGGCTACAGAGCAGAAAAAAGAGGAAGAGATTAAAGTAATCCAAGAGCTACCAACTGATATGGAAGTCTGAAGACAGACCCCATCAGGAACTATTAAATGTTCATGCATGGAAAATAATGGAATGAAAGAACGAATTAAATCCAAGCAGTGATTCGAGGAAGATGGGAGGATGTGGATACCTAGAGGTACAGAAAGTATGTCCATCTTGGCGACTCCCATGCACAGTTTGGGGGGGCTGCACTCTCCAGCAATCACGAGGAAAAACAATGGAAGATCTATAAATTATTGAACTCCTCTGTCCCAAAATTAACCACAAACCAACAGTTTCCAGTTTCTCTCTGATAACACAAAATGGTAGAAACCAATAACAAAATGTCTAAGCTTTAAGGGAGAAATGTAATTGCCATTACTAAATAGTCAATCACATCATAGTTCTAATATGTAAACAAAAGTATTTCATGATATGTAAAGGATTAAAAATAGAGCATTTCCTCAAACTCCACTTTGAAAGAAAAAGTCAGAAATTAGAAATTAGAAAACTAGAATTTATGTGTTTAGATTATAACCACAGCATAATGTATAAAATCAAACAATCTGAACCAACTGACTTAGTATTAAGTCACAAGATCTGTTGAAACAAATATGGCCTCAATATGCTGGAATTATAAGAACAGTATTATTAAAAATTTTAAAGTGTATTTTCTAACCTTGTAGAATGGCAGGTCCAAATACTTACTATACAATTTTAAATACATTTTTCTTGAGGAAAAAAAAAGGTTTTACTCTCAGAAAATAAACTGAAATATAAAGAATTTAAGCTAAAAAAATCCTAAAAATTCTCCTCAGGCCTTTAAGCTTACAAACATGTTATTTTCTCATTTTCAAAGTGAACAGTAGGTCTAATGTTACTAGCTAGGATCGGGGGATGGCCATTTTTCCAATTTGGATGCACCTTCGAGAACTTCAGAACATTCTCAAATGAAAGAAGGTGGGAAAATAGCAAAAATATGATCTCAGTAATCCTGGATACAGTTCTATTGTTGAGAGCCAAGCTCGCTTAGACGTCACAATAGGCATATTAAATATCATGGTCTGTTGTCCAAACTGAGTATCAGAAATTATGTGTTATTGAAGGAACGAGTCACGAGGTAAAATACAGTTTAGTATTTAAACAAGGTGATGATAATTTGGATAATTCCGATTTACAGTCAATGGGTTGGGGGGGGGGGTAGCCAGTGTTTAAGAGATCAAATAAAAGAAGCCAATGGCTTGCAAATTGTAGCTTTCTAATAATAGTGAAATTTGCATAACACTTTTCATAGGCTTGGCATAAAATGTTAAATTATAACTGCTTATTATTGTTTCTAATAATAAAACATAACTAATATAAAATTAACCACAAGTGGCAGTCAGAACATTTCATGAAGGTTCTGCCCTCAAGCCTGTTACTTGCTCTCATAAGATCCCAGGAGGAAAAGAGTGACTCTAAGAAGGGTCTTATTTTGATTCTTTTATTCTCACAGCAATGACTAATACACAACTTCTGATCTTTCACGGTTTACACAGAGATACTGTGCTATGGTGTGGTCTTTTTAGGGACCAGTAGCAGCCCATGGTTTGGAGATGGGTGGCGAATCCTGTATCTGGGCTATCAAGGACCTGTAACCACTGTTTATTGCTTCAGCCAATTCAGCTGGTCAGCCAAGTACAGGAGCCTCAACTGCAGCTACAAAATATTAAGAAGAATAAATTGTTCAGGGAAAAAATGAATAATTACATGCTAAATTGAGGAGTCATAAATACCAGAAGGAGCTGCTGCCAAGAGATACTATTTCCTGTGGTGCATGAAAACAACAGACAAAAACAAGGCTGTCCCATAGCAGAGGCAGGAGGTTACAGCACGTGGTCAAAGAGTTGCCAAAAATTCTGTTGTTTTAGTTTTTGATTCAGTATTTTCTAGATTTTAGGTAAACTTATTTGGGAGGATAACATTTACAGGACTATCAACCGACTAGCCTATAGATTCAAATATTATCTATCTATAAAAGGATTTAAAATAAAAAAAATAATGCCAATGAACCAAAATGTTTAAAATGTGGAGTGACATGGTTAATTAATTCCCTTCCTTCCTTCCTTCCTTCCTTCCTTCCTTCCTTCCTTCCTTCCTTCCTCCCTCCCTCCCTCCCTTCCTCTCTCCTGTCGTCTGTCTTCTTTCTTAAAGCTGTTTAATAAATGAACGAACCAAAGCATCTACACTCCTAAGTTGCTTTATTACCAACACTACCACCGTCCTAACTATGGCTTGACAGCACAGCAGGGTCAAATGACCATGCAGAATTTTCAAAATAGAAGTAACATACCCTTGAAAGGGAACAGACATTTTTTCAGGGCAGGGGTGGGCAGACAACTTTCAGAGGACAGACATCTTTCAGGACTCTAATACTGTGAACACAATATGAATCTAGAAGCTTATCCCTCTATGAAGTCTTAAACAGAAAGGAACAAGCACACTGCCCTGTCGTGTTTTAGTGAATCATCCTTTCAGAAAAGCACACTGGGTGCCCTGGGGCTCTCCTCACACAGTTACACAGATTTTGTTCATATAATTATTACCATGAATATTATCAGGTAATGTTTACAGAGGGTTTTACCCAGCGAATAAGGAAGCTTCTAGCATGCCTATCTGCTAAAATTCCACAGGCAGACAATAGGCATTCAACAGATGGACTGTGACACAGTCGCAAAGAATTCCAACTGCTAGCGTAATTCTTGAGGTTTGACTACACTTTCTCCCCGAGATTACCAGCATTGGTGGGTCCCACTGTGACCCTATAAGTGATTCAGATTTATGATCCACCCACCCCCGTGCTATTTTTGGAACAGCACTAAGTGTATTAGGACAATCTCCTGGCTCTGTGCTAAAAACAGACTGTTAGCAGCTCATAAAGCCAAGGTCTGTGTCCTTCGGCAGGAAGGAAAACGACATTTGGGAGGCCTGTCTTCAAGTGTCTGCACAGTGGGTCTTTCTCTGCACAGGGTCAAAAATTCAGCAAGAGAAATTAATAAAAAGAAGGGAGGGAGGGAAGGGAGAGAGAGAGAGAGAGAGAGAGAGAGAGAGAGAGAGCGAGCGCAGACGCAGTAGCTAACATCTCACACTGCTGAGTTCTTTTTTACTCAGTGCAGAAAATGTCCCCTGCAAGAGTCCTGTTAATAGTTAGGACAGATGACATCTACTTAAATCTAAGACTTCCATTAGATTGGTTCTAATGTCAGTTCACAATGGGTAAATAGTCAGGCTTTAGAAACCTTGTTTTTCAGGTCCATATACTAGGACAATAATATCCATCTCTTAGGTCGCTGACAGCATTATACTTTTTAAAAAGTTAAAATTTTTTTTAAATGTTTTTGAAAGTAAACGTTGAAGTCCTAGACACTTTAAGCGTAGTCCCATATTTTTCAGTCTTACATGTTATCTATCGTTTAGCTTCAAGATGAAAGAAGGTGGTAGTGCTCTGTGGTCTTGGTCTGATCTCCAACTTTATTTCAGTGGAGGGAAATAAGTGCTTCCTCACTCTACCTCAAAAACTTAGATAATAATTACACTTGAATCTACTGTGAAACACTAAAACACAGTGTCCCAGGACCCATCTCAGAGTCACAGTCCTCTCCTACCTTAAAAACAAACAAACAAACAAACAAACAAACAAACACAGTCAAAAGAGAGTTACAAAATCATTTTGTTCTGAAAAGGAAGTAAAAATAGAAATGCATTCTATGTAGCTAAACTCAGCTCAAATGTTCTTCTCCAAGGAAGACATAAATTAAGATACTTAAATAGCTACCACTCCTGTAGGAAAAAAAAATCGCTATCTGTTGGGTCTTGAAGACATCCAGAAACAGTGTCAACAGCAACACATAAGTCATTACCACGTCATAGGTAATGGAGATGATTCCTGAGAATGGCTTGGATGACCCGTTGCCAAGGTTAGTAAATGAACGCCATCTGGTCCTCCTGCTCCCCCTTCCCTGTCCCGGCAGGCATCACTAAGCGATCCCAGCTTCTTTCCCCCTTCAAACTTAGGCTTGGCATCAAAGAACATCTCACAACAAACTTCCAGGCAGACAGCCATCAGAAAGTGATCAGAATTCCCCTATGAGTTGAACTGCCCCCAGACTCGGTCAAAGTTTACCTCTGAACATTTATGAAATTAAAACCTATAAAGAGCTTGCCTGGTGAATAATGAAGTCTTAAGGCGACATAATTCTGATGTGAATATTTACCCTACTTACATGACCAAGCTTCTCAACCATCTCATTAGCATTCATTTAGATATAAATATCTTAACACCACTTATAAATCATTCTTATCTCTTCATTAGTAAGAGCTTCTTAAGGGTCATTCTTAGATAAGATAGCCTTGGCCAGCTCAAATTGCTGTATGTTACTATAATTAATAAAACTGCACATCTTTATGAATTATGTATAATTCAGGTTTTTCAGTAATTAGGTTGAAATACAGTCTTATCATATGTTACTTTACTTTACATACATAATCCTCCTCCAGCCTATATGGCACCGACTGCCCGATACGCATCTATTTTTATGAGCAGTGTGAAGATGTACCCAGAACTGATTTCTTCAAAACAAGCACCATGAAACAAATGCCTGATTCTTTGGCCAGTGTACACCAGCCTCAAAACAAACAGGCCATTATATGAGGGGCAGAGAACTGAGATTACAAAGCCAACGAGAGACAAGGCACTTTATCAGCTGGTTTCCATTGCAGAACAAAAGTCACAAAAGCACCAGCACCTGAAAAAGCCAAGTTTCTAAGTTTCCTGCAGCCTCCAACGGCTTAGGGCAGTCATCCCGAATAGAATACGCCTTCCCCCTCAGATGCAGTCTCCCCCAGGTTCTCCCATTTTGGTCCATTCAACTATGTTACCAAGCTTTGATCTAATTCTGTCCCCTGCCCTTCTTTTTGTTGTTTTCAGACTTACCGTAGCCTGCGTTTACTCAGAACAGCTACAAAAGTCACGGTGTTTGAAATGCAAGAAAACATGAACTGCAAATACTTTATGAGCCGGCTTTTAAACTTTTTGACGTCTGGTACTATGTGAATAAACTAAATATAAAAATTAAAAAAAAAATCACGTTGGAATTTTCCAGGCAGTCGTATGACCTCACCCTGCAAATTAGACTAACCGAGGAGGAGTTTTGAAACCAGCATTATTCAATGCCATGTGAGATGTTTTTGTTGCCCTCCCCCTCCCCACCCCACCCCCCCCAGACATTTCTAGTTTGAGGGAAGAGCAAAATCCTGTTCGCAGCATGGCCACGAGGAAGGAAGGAAGGACGGAAGGAAGGACGGACCAGGCTGCTCTGCAAGCTTTTCCCCTGCTATGGAAGAGTCGGTGCGTGTGGAACAAGCCAGGATCCAGGCCCAAGTTCCCTGTGTTCTTTTCCCCCACAGTCTTGCTGAACAGTAATGAGAGCAGAGATATGTGCCAGAGGTAAACATGGCCACTCCCAGCCCTGTCCGCGCCGCAGCAGAAAGCACTCTTGTTTCTTCTTACCTTATTTGCTGGCAAATTTAACTCTTAATTCATGTGGCTCTCCCCTGAAAGAAGGAAGGAGCAAGCGGGGAGAAAGCAAAGCTTACGGCTTAATGCTCAATTGCCCGTTAGTTTATAGATGAGACTTGATATGTCCCAGAAGCAAGTAATTAGAAGGAATTTGTTAATTAGAAGGACTCTAATATTGTGATATCCTTCTCCCCGTTTCTTTGCTTGCTGCCCTTCAGCACAGCCGTCAAACCTCCCTTCTCAGAAAGAGCAACCTGCCCTTTGATCTGCTGCCCAGAAGAACAACCACAGCCACCCATGCTGGTCCCTGTCCCTTCTAACCTCACCCTCATCTCCTTGAGGTTGACTGTTCTGTTCCCTGTTTACAGCTGGAAGATTCGCCAACTGACCTTGAGGCCAGGCAAGGGCATCTCTGTGGCCCAGCACCCTGAACAGCGTCTGACACAGGCTGTCTGCCCACCTCACGATTGTTAGCTGAGAACCATCAGATGGAATTTTATAAGAAAATAAGGACCAAGACTGACTGTTCTACCATCCAGGGCAAATGGAAATTCACCGGACTTCAACTGCACTGGAACTTGGTGCATTCAAGAAATAGTGACTGAATCAGTTTTTCACCCCTACACACAGTGTCCGTGGGATTTCATGGGCCACAGCTGCAGACAGTCCCCTGGGGAACTCAGGGGAGGGGACCTGACTATGTCAGAAACACAGACCTTCTGCAATGCCTGGGGGTGGGGGTGGAGTCAACAGGCAAAATGGCGGGTTCTCCACAGAAGGCACTCGGCCTCCTCCTCTGCTTTCATTTTCCCTCTCTCAGAAGCTTTCAGAGGATGATGTCAGTGGAAAATGACTCCACCATGCAAGCCAGTTATAGTAGCATCCTCACAGATCTGAGCTTAACTGTACTCAAACTGTCAATCAGGCAACATAAAGCAGAAAAACAAACAAACAAACAAACAAACAACCCAATAAGTCCTTCTCAATCTAAGCTCTTAAAACTCTGAGGTGTCTCCAAGCCCTATCCTAAGGGCTTCAGAGACCGAGGTAATTCATGTATTACGTTAACTGGAACATACAATCCTACACCTCTGTTACACCCCGGTATCCTCCAGGACTGAAAACGGCTAGTCTCTGTGGTTTCGGACAAGCCCCAGGCCTCACACTGTGCCCTACAAAATTACATGCTCTTCGTGAACACAGCATTTCTACAGAGGTCAGGAGTGCTGGTGCCCTTACCGTCCAGCCAAGAGGCCTGAAAGTGAAGCCTTCCTGAGCCAATCACTTGGCCTCATCTCTGGTGTTTTGCCCCTCAATAGAGAGCTCAGGCTCCTGAACAGAGGGCATGGAAATGGCTGAGAGACCCTAAGCAAAGAGTTAAGTATATAAAGAGAGCAGACAACTGCATCCATGTACTCACTCCTCACTACACACACAGCCTAGGGAAGAACAAAGGAAAACCCTTAATAATTGTGCCTGGTGTTCCCAAGATGCAGACTGTAATTGATGGTTCTGGGAAGTCTGGGAATGTGGGTGGATTGGCTCAAAATCCCACCCATTTCCTTGCAAATGGGAAGATACCATCTCTGGTCTGTGAATACAGGTCCAGCCTTTCCTTGGCAGCTTTGGAAGGCATCAGAAGTGTGCTGAACCAGGCAGGAAATCTCCTCTCGGAGGAACTCCATGTGTGTACACAGTAGGAGCTCATTTCCTCCTATTGGCATTTGTTCGAGCAGTTTCCTTTAACAGAGGATGTATTTGACTCTCTGGCTCTGCTGTCTATTCCAGGTATACTACTCAACTCAGGCAAGGCCTACTACAGCTGCAGTTAGACCCAACTCTCCTACCTTAGCTTGGCCTTCCCGTCTTCTCTATTTTATGTGAAGCTTCACCTATCCGGGATCAACACAAATAGAGTCAGTCAGGCTTCTCCGTCTTTGGCACACACACACACACACACACACACACACACACACACACACACACTCACACGTGTATGTATGTGTGCACGTGTGCATGTGTATGTGTGCGATCAAGCGTTTGTGGGTTGATCCGTAGGCGTTATTTCTGACTTCTTGATTGGCTGTCAATCATTTTGTTACACTTTCTTTCCATAGTAACAGGACATATAACAAACAGATATTAATCCATATTCTCTAAAGGGAATGACTGGGCTTTGTGAAGATGATTCAGAATGTATTTGAAAATCTTTCAGTTATATTTTGATTGGGACATTTTTTGAAAACCTTTCTCAAGTGAAAGCTGAAAAGACTTTAGGTCCCAGGGTATTATGCACTTCCGTTTTTGCTCCCTTCTCTGCTTTTGAGTGTCTTTCCCACTATTCTGTCTCAGTTTCCCCCTGTGTTTTGATCAAATGGATTCTAACCACACTTTGTCCTCTGTTTGTGCATGATCCAAAGTGTGTGACCCAGAGCTATTGGCCAACGCCTAACTTTTGAAAGTCTCTCTGCTATTGATGGGCTCTCAGTTTGGGGGGACAGAGGTGACTACTTTTAACACAGGCAACTGGGTCACCACATTCAGGAAGGAAGTGGGGTCTGGTTCCAGGAAGCACCTGGAAGCAGGAACCCTTGCTTATTCTTTCTCTGGGCAGCAAAGCCGTTGACCATCCTCGAGGACTCAAATACCAGAATGACTGACTGACAGATGCCACCGGAGTATTCTTAGCTCCAGAGAAAGTCCTGAACTCATTCATTCATTCATTTCCAAAGTTTAAATTCAGGAGTTAGGTCCTAACATGGTCTAGTTACCATCTGCTTAAACAACCTAAAAACAGGCTGAGTGGAGACAGAATTAGTTTTATCTGTGCCAAAACAGCTCAAGGCCTGGCCGACTGTGGAGACTGTTCACGTGCTCCATTCTCACACATGGCACTGTGTGAAACCCTTCAGATATATGCCCTCCTGTTTCCAAAAGCAACTGCATTTCAACTATGCTAGAAATACAATGATCCCTTTAGTCTGTGATAACATGTTCCAGGGTCTCACCAGTTCCACCAAATGTAAACATACCCCAAAGCCTAGCATAAAATTCTTTTTGCACCATGTAAGGCCTTCTGCGTTCTGCTGAGAGAACAACGGGCTCCTTGTGAGGGAAAACAAGAGTTGAATTTGCAAAAATGCTTGAGCTGAAACCGCTGACCATCCTAGAACTGCTTAGAGGGCTGTAGACCCACCCCAGAAAACATATTTTAACCATGATGCACGTGATCTTTAAAATTGGGTATGCCTTTTATGTAGGTGATCATATTTAATCCTACTCATCAGAGAAGTAGATAACGCATCCTATTTGAAAGATGGGAAAATGAAGTTCAAATAGATTAGCACAATTGCCTACAGTTGTACATCTGGCCTGCAGGAAGGCCAGTGTCTGAATGTGGGGCTTGTACAGGCTCTAGGAATGAGAGCTAGGAGGTCTGTGAAGAATGTGTCTAAATAGCTGGATTCTTCCAATAAATGGAGACTCATGAGCTCCACCCCAGATATCTCAACTCAGCGTCTTGGGGCACAGGCCAAGAAATCTCCTTTTGTTTTTTTGTTTTGTTTTGTTTTGTTTGTTTTGTTTGTTTTGGGTTTTTTGTTTTTTAATTCAAGTTTCCAAAGGGTTTGAGCTGCCAACAAAACCAAGTTTGAGAGCACTATGATCAATCATCTTTTGAAATGGGGATGAGAAAAGTGATGTCTTTCTTCTCCAGGAGTCACTGTTAGATAAAGCGGATATGTTATAGATACTTGGCCCTGTCACATCCTTCAAACCTCACTCTGGCCTTGACCAGAGCGTGCTTGTCTCTGATTTGGTTTTCAAGTGGCTAGTCTCTCAAAGGGGAAGAAACTGGTCAATCCATTTTGTGAGTTGTTCCTCTGCAGAGGAACACAACCAAAAGTGTCACTCCTGTGTCGATTAAGCAACTAGAACTTGCTTCTAAAAAAAAAGTCATAGACACTCTAGACCACTCCCAGCTCAGCATTCCAGCCGCAGCCTTTCTCTGACCAAGCCCCTCGTCCACCAGTATCCCTCTGTAAAGTTTGAATAAATAAATAAGTAAATAAGGTCCCTAGTTGAAGATTCTAGGGCCGAGCTGGCCTCCCTTCAGTATATAAAGCATTGCTTCGTGGGACCGTGTGCACTTCCAGGGTGACAATGGATTCAGTTTGCACTGCAATGGAAAGTTCTGCCTGTGTTGGGCGGATGACGAGGCACGGATTTGTGCGAGTCTGACTCACAGTTAATCCTCATCTAAAGAAATGTCTGCCTTGATAATAAAATACTTCATTCATTCCATCTCATTCTGAAAATATTTGTTGTGGTTGTACTGGTTGCCAGACAACAGCTTATATATGCCATACGTGAGGATTACTGCAGGGCACACTTAGCACCGTCCACATACACATCTCTCACCATAGCTTATAGTAAGTAAAGGAACAATGCTCCGCCCGGGAGCTGTCCTTTGCTAAAACCCAGGGAATGAGCAAAACTCAAGGGAAAATAACAAAAGAAAGACAATGTTGCCCCACCGTGCTGACAGCAGCCGTGTTTCTGAGTCGTTGCTAAGCCTGTAAATGATACAAAGCTCATCTTCAATTAGAAATGGGGATAAGAGCAGTCTGCTGGCCTCTCTCTCCTCAATACACTTATTCTGATGAGAACAACTCACGTCCGTCCAACAAAACCCTGGGTGCTTCCTGGAGAGGCATCGAGAGATCTCGATTCAGCACCTGCCATCAGATCTTTCTGACTCTTTTCACCTTCCCCACCTTGGAAGAATCAACCCTCTTCCTGTAACTGCTATCAGGCTCTTTCTTCCCTGCGGCTTCAGGCACTCCATTCCCAGAAGCTGCTTCTCCTCAAAGGTCAGCAGTGTCCTCAGAGGCCTAGCACACCTCCCCTCAAGTCCCACCAACCAGCTAACCCTGCTGCCTCTCCCTGCCCACTGCCCCTCTTTTGATTGCCATAAACACCACACACTTTTCAACAGTTATACATTCCATACTTGCAGGAACTTGTAGTCCAGTGTTCCACTCACAATTCTTCCTAATGTGTTCCCAAAGGCCAGGCTTGCCTTTTTAACCCCCCACACGCCAGGACTACATGCCCAGCTCCCATCTTTCTCAAATTTCAGAACCTGCCATTATTTCTCACAACCCTTTGGTTCTATAAGCCCTTAATGCAAGGCAAAGTGGATAACACATCATCTATTATACAGACTCCAAGGTACTGGGAAATGTCACAAGGTCCACACACCTGTGCCGAGGTACACTCTTTGAAGTGTCATCATCTGCTGTGATTGTGTATGTCCACAAAGAGCCCAGACCATCCCTTTAAATATGCATTCTCCGAGGCTATGCCGTCAACTTTTTTTCTAGATTACTTGTGTCCTTAACAAACTCCTGTTCTACTGTTTTCATCTCAAATATCTGCCTTCTGCAGATAAATACCAAATTCACACCCCACCAAGCCTACACCCACACTTCTCAGAACACCTGGAACCCCAGCCTCCAACCCCGTCTCCCCATCCACGTCACCGAGCATTGCTGGTATCTGTTTGTGTCTCCAGGTCCTCTCTGTCTATTTCCCTTACCCTCCAGTCAGTCCCACCCAAGCCCCTGGTGCCTGGCTCTGCATCACTTCCTGGTTCTTCAACATTCCAGCTCCTGGAGCCTTCAGGGCTCACCCAAGTACCCATCACCTGGGTCTAAATCAGCCTCAAGCTACGACTGATCCTATCTCACATCTGTTCAAAAACACCTGGTGGCTGCTGCACTCTAATGAAGTCTGAGGCCCAAGCTGTAGCACTCAGAGACATGCAACTCAGTCCATGCCAAGCTCTCCTGGGCAGACAGGCTGTGGTCCAAAGAGGTACGTAAGCCTGGGTGCTTCTGAAGTGCATGGCATGCCATGGGACTTTCTGGAGGCCACTGAAGATGTTGTCTCCTCCAGGAAGCCTTCCCTGGCGTGTTTGGATGGCCCAGATCTTCTCACAGGAGGCTTTGTAACCCAGGTTACACATGGAACCTTTACCACAGTGACTTGACCATCGCGGCTCCTCCACTCACCCACCTTCCCTCTCACACACTGTAAAGACCACAAAGGGAAAGGAGAAGGGAAGATCTGAGCAACACCTTTCTTCTTATGCCTTTCTTGTAGTATATTGTTTCTGTAGAGCTTTTCATAGTCAACAGAAACTTCGAGAAGTAGAAAGCAATGATATTGGAGGCCAAGGCTCAGTGACAATGCCATCAGCACCAGCCACACATCTCGGGCCCTCTCTGTGGGCAGCCAGCACTGTCTTCTCATACCTTCCTGTGACTCTAGAGAGATAGCTGTGATCGTTCTGACTTTTAAAAATCTTCTGTGTGTCCATGTAAGTGTGTATATGTGAGTAGATATGGATGTGGGTGTATGTGAGTGTGTATATGTGTGTGAGTGAGTATGTATATGTAAGTAGATATGGATGTGGGTGTATGTGTATGAGTAAGTGTGTGTGTGTGTGTGTGTGTGTGTGTGTATGCTCATGTATATGTATGTATTCATGTGTGTTTTGTTGTGTGTGATATCATACACACACACACACACACACACACACACACACACACAGGGACTAGCGGTCAATCTCAGGCACTGCCTACTATTTTATTGAGACAGGGTCTTTCGTTGACCTGGAACCAAGCAGGCTAGAGTAGCTTGCTGGTGTGCCCCAGGGA
This sequence comes from Mus minutoides, assembly GCA_902729485.2. Taxonomy (NCBI): domain Eukaryota; kingdom Metazoa; phylum Chordata; class Mammalia; order Rodentia; family Muridae; genus Mus; species Mus minutoides. Next base: position 41,675 of record LR753516.1, on the reverse strand, counting down.
TACGCCAGTCTCTGCTTCCCTAGTGCTGGGATTACAAGAACACATTGTCTCGCCATGTTGTCTTTTATGTGGGTCCTGAGGATCAAACGAAGATGCTCTCTTACTGACTCTGCCATCTTGCCAATCCTATATTTAATTTAATTTTTGAAATACATACTCCCTCCACCTAAATAAAGTAACAAGAACTAAGAGCCACACTGTGAAGGATAAAAGACAAAGGGCCACAATCTGAGGGACCTCCTCTTTCCTCTTTCTACTAATGTTAAAATCCAGACACTAAAATATCCTAAAAACTAAACTTTCACGTATTTGAATAAAACAAAAATGGAGAAAAGGAGATGTTTGTGTGTGTGTAAAATAAAAGGGGGTAGCAGTAATAATCATGGCAGTCTTTATCATGACTGAAGATTTCTTTCCTTTTCTAGCTTGAAGCATTCATTTCCTCAGGGCCCAGGGGTGCATGTCCAGTTGAGTGGCATGGTCTTTTGCAGTCCTGGTTTCTAGTGAGATTGGTGGTATTTTGAGAATGTGAACCACCCACTTGCAGAAGCCCAAAGCGTAAGGAGAAACATCATTGAGGCAGGAGAAGAGGCCCGAGTGGGAGCAGAGGTAGCCAGCAGCCTTCTGCATGAGCCTTCTCAGTATTTTTAATAGCCGGCAAGTAAAAGCCAGCTATACAATCTTTTTTATTAAAGACAGAAATGGCCACAAATCCTAAATGCTTAGCCTACCAGATCGCCACAAAGCCAACACGCACCCAGACGAGGAAATCAGACACAGGCAGGGTTCCAGGGAGCGAGCACCTCACTGTCTCCTTGGTCCTATCATTCTGTGAGGGTGACCAGAGGGTGACCACGTTCCTCTGATGAGGCTGGCTTGTTACATTTCAAGCTCTGTCCTTGTACTAGGGTGGCTGCTTTCCCTCCAGAAGCCTGTTCTGGCAGCAATTGCCTTTTCTAAGCAGGAGGGGGGAAAATGTGTGTGAGGGAGTAATTTTGTGTGTAGGAGAAAAGTGTTTCTAATTTTCAGTCCTGTGAACGTGAGGGGAAGATGGAAAAACCGTGAGGGAGGGAAGCGACTCAGTCAAAGCCTTCCTGGCTCCACTGCTCCGGCCAGCCGAGGCTGGAACGAGTCCAGAGCCGGGCCGCTCTGAGGACTGGAGGCTGAGGTCCTTCCACATATCTGGATAGGTGAATAGGCATCAGTCGTCAGCAGCACGGTCCCCAGGAACCTGCTCCTGCACTGAACAGAAGGCTTATCGCCTTCGGTAAGTTACCAACCTAACTCCAGGATTTTCTGAATTCTGCCAAACTGTAACAGGAGCTTCTCACCTCAATGGCTTTGGAAGTCCGGGAGGACCAGACCAAGAGGGGCCACTAGCTGTAATACACTCAGGCCCTCAGACTAGCTCTACGGTGGTTTCCCGACAACATGGGCAAGCCATGTTGTTGATCTTTCTTGCCTTTTAACTCCTTACAAGAATAGCGACGAAATTCTACAGCCACAGACATTAACTTGAGCGTTTGCACACACCTGGGGAGGAAAACTCGGCCAGGTATCAAGCCGCAGAGTGTTGAACGGTGACATTTTCCAAGTCTGTACATTGGGTTTTCCCAGCCCCTCAATGGCTTTTTCTCATCAATGATTTCATCTGGTCTGGGTTATGCAACACACCTTTTAGCCTAATATAGGACTGGGAGTGGACTCATTCTACTTAGTGGTCAGTGAGCAGATTGGTAATTCTCATTGAAAAGGCAAAATTCCTCTATGGTGGAATGTGGGTGGGGTCTGTTATGCGGAAGATAAAACCAGCAGTGGAGGGGGGGGAGTGGGAGAGGAAGTAAGGGAGGGAAGGAGAGGAAGAGGGGGGAACACTGGCAGAGAAGGAGAGGGAAGAGGACAAGAGAGGAGGGGGAGAGAGAGAGGAAAATAGATGGAGAGGGAGGGGAAGGGAGGGGAAGGAAGAAGAGGGAGCAGAGTGGGAGGGGAAGATAGAGAGGGAGAGGAAAGGAGG
>LR753516.1:4846-39561 GCA_902729485.2 Mus minutoides | reverse complement strand
CTAGAATAGAGGCCTAGTGATCTTCAGTTTAAACATCAACCTAATCGTTTCCCTAAATGAGTTGGGCTCAGAACTAGGCCCAGGGCTTGCAGCTTGCCCTGGTTTTCTTCACATTAACACCTGGTCTAGGGCAGGTAGCCACTGGGCACTCTCTTCTCTCCCTCACTCTGTGTAGGCTCAGGTGTAACTGAGGGTGAAAACCAGAAAACCCTTCCTTGTTCCTCCCTCAGGAAGAGAGGGAAGGTGGGCACAGCCTGCTGCCAACTGGAGCTGAGATTAATTAGTTCTTTCAGTGACCTTGGCACCTACCTACTGATGGTGCAGGGGCCTCTGAGCGTCTGAGGAAGAGGGCCACAGGCTAGGAGGACAGAAATTATCACCATGTGGGTGGAGGGGAGGGAGGGTGAAATGCAAAGAGTTCGAGGCAACCAGAAATCTGCAACTCAGAGCTCTCCCCTCAGTGCACCAGCCAGAGTGTCTTCTGTGTATACATCAGCATCTGCTGGGACAGCTATCGGTTTTTTTAAGCCAATGTCCAGCATGCTAGTAGATGTGCCGGGGGGGGGGGAAGGGGGGCATACAACTGGGTAGAGGGTAATCATTGTGAAGTCCTGCGGAGTATCCCTCTGCTTTTCCCATTGCATTTAGACCTGAGCGGAAGTGAGGAAACTGTTCACCCCTTTATCTATCCTGGCTGGCTCAGGATTCTCTAGGATCCCAGGCTGCCTCAGTGTAAGTACCACATCCTCAATAAGGGAGGTGCCAAACTGAGCCTGTCAGAAACTTCCAACCTTTACTGTGCAAAGGACTGGTCTTCCCTGGAGACAGATGGCACTGGGGGTGATGGGAGCACCGCTTCTGTTTCAGCACCAGGGGGCTGAGGGGGGGGGGAGCGGTTGTCTAAGTGAACACGGTAGCTTATGTGCCTCTGGCTTGTGCGGGTCTACTTGCTGGCTGCAGACATTAGAAATGGTTTGTTAGAGCTCAGGGAGAAGGTGGATATGGCCTCTACCAGATCAGAGACTTTCCCTCTTGGGGTCTCCTCTGATTTCCATCTGTATGGCAAGCAAAGTGCTTGCCCATTTGAGTGTTTCTCCCCAAAGCCCTTTCTCCTCTTCTAGTGCATGAGAGCCCATAACAAGCTGGCAGTAGCTGGAGGAGTAGAAGTCCTGGGAAGAAAAGAGTTTAAAAAAAAAAAAAAAGACCAAAGCTGTCCTTTGGCCCTAGCAGCCCCAGAGGCAGCAGGTCCCTTTGATCCTGCCTCTTAATTGCAGCCTAGTAGCACTGAGAACTTTAAAGAAAAGGAACAGAGAGACTTAAGAGATAGGGCTTGTTTTGTTTCCGGAGGGGATGGTCTTCCTGGTGGCTGCCAGGAAGCTGGTACTCCATGGCTCAAGTGATGGGTTTCCTAAGCAGGACTGCATCCTGTCTCTCAGGCAAGCATCTGACAGAAGAGATCTCCAGGAATACCATACCTATGGAGGCCCCTTGGTAGGGATGCTAGGTGGGAGATGAAAGAGTAGAAAGGAGACCATGGCTTAGAATAGCAACACACAGAGCAGACTGCACACATCCCTGAGCAGCTAGCTACACAGGAGCAGTGAACACCCTTGGAGAAGGATAGAACTTCCAGCAGGAAACATACTGCACAGGTGGGGAAGCTGAAGACAGACAGTGTTCCTAGCCAAGCCCAATAGCCAAGGCCTATGATAGTAAACACTAGGAAGACTGAGGCACAAATACTAAACTCAAGGCTTCCATGGGCCACAGAGTGTGAGACCAGACTGGCTGTTTTAGCAAGACCTTGTCTCAAAACTTAAAGTAGAGAAAGAACAAAGGATATAGCTCAACGGGCTCGTCCCTGGTGGGAGAGGCCCTGAGCTCCATCTCCAATAATTCCACAATGCAACAGATGCATTTCTAGGAAAATCTCTCAGGTAGAAACGTCAAAACATCACAAAACTCCTTAGACTTGCCGGGCAATGGTGGTGCACGCCTTTAATCCCAGCACTTGGGAGGCAGAGGCAGGTGGATTTGTGAGTTCGAGGCCAGCCTGGTCTACAGAGTGAGTTCCAGGACAGTCAGGGCTACACAGAGAAACCCTGTCTCGAAAAACAACAACAAAACAAAACAAAACAAAACAAAACAAAACAAAAACCTTAGACCTGAGTCGGGCTCTCTGTCTCTCCTCTCTGTGTCTGTGTCTGTGTCTGTGTCTGTGTCTGTGTCTGTGTCTGTCTATCTGTCTGTCTGTCTGTCTGTCTCTCTCTCTCTCTCTCTCTCTCTCTCTCTCTCACAAACACACACACACATACACACACACACCTGAAAAGTAACAAAAAGGACAAGTAATTTTCAACAAACAGTAAAGATGACCCCCCTGGCCATGACCTGGTTCTATACCCAGTTCCACCAGTGGCCATTCCTGTCGGCTGTATTTAACTCCTCAGGGGATACTATGGCAGGAGCATTCTCTAAGCAAGTTCCTTTTGCAGTCCCTACGGAGGCATTCTTGACAGAGGAACCACACTCAATCCTACCAAGGTGTGTCTGGCCTTTGTTTGGCTCCTGATTAGCTTGTGACCTTGGGAGATCACATTTCCTGTGCTTCACTTTCTTCTTAAAACATTTTAATGGAATTGATGAACATGGCTCTCAACAGAAGGCTGGCTATATATCAGACATTCGATAAACTCGATAAACATTTGCTCTGTTTCACTCTTAAGAGGTTATTGGTCAATTAAAAAGCATGTCCACCCCACCAGGCCTCATCCCTGTGCGGACTAACAGGCATCAGGCAGGAAAGACTTCCCCTAAATCAGTTTAGCGCCATTCTTGGTTCCAGGAGAGAACGAGAGAAAGAGAGCCTCATTGGTGACAGAAAAAGAGGAAACATCCCAGAGGAAGAGGAAGATAAAAGATCTCTACTCAGGCCTGGACTTCTCCCAGTCCTCTCTGATGATGTCTTTGTATATTGATTGTAACTTAAATGTAGCTGTACTATGAAACTGATGTCATGCCAAAGGCACGTAACACATCCCCATGTCATGCTAAAGGCACATAACACATCCTCTTGCCATTCCAGGTACACATAACACATCCTGCTAACTCCTCAAGCCCTTTCAAGAGAATGAGGAGAGAAAGCTATTATTGGCATCTTAAGGAGTGAGTGGGACTGGCAGAATCCCCCAAACTCATTCACTGGGTGTTTAAGGTCTATGTAAACAGACTATTCTTACAGATTCGCACATTAAACTTCTGGCCTTTAAGTCCACTCACCACCTAGCAAATAAGTAAATAACGAAGTAAATAAATAAAGCAGGGGGTATCTAAAGCTGAGTTTTAAAACATGTGTTTCTTAGGAAAGGAAAAAAATCTCTGAAGCTGATACATATGCACAGAGGCCTTACTTGGGTGTAGGTACCAAACTTCTGCAAGTTGTGAGTCTGTGTCCATGGCAACCACAGACATCTTAGGCATAGGAGATGTCCACAGTTGGGCTGCTGACAACCCCGCCATCACCTAGCTGGGCTTCTGTAGATTGGGAGTCAACATTAACATAATCTGACCTCTAAACAAAACTGGTATCCTGCAGCAGTCTCCTGGGCCAGTGGTGCTGCCTCCAAGGCTGCACGGCTCTTTGGGTGAGCCTGCAGACCCATCATCCACTGGCACTCACATTTCTGCAAAGCTGCCCTAGTGTTCCAGATCCTCCCTATTGAACAGGATGTATGGTACCATCATCTTTATCCTCTGGGAGCTTGTTAGGAAAGCAGACTGTTAGCCCCACCCCAGACCTACTGAATCAGAATCTACATCCCTTATAAGATCCCCAGGTGACTAGCAGCTACATGCAAGTTGGAGCAGTGCTGTTCTGGTTTAGTCCTTAGAGACGTCAGCAGGAGCACACCAACTACCTCCAACCACACCAAAGACTTTCTCATCTTGAGAATTGCTTCCAAGTAGTCCTTATGGCTGGGTTTAAGAGAATCTGATTGACTCAGGAAAAACAAGACACCCAAGGTCTGGTGACATTTCACTCTGGAATTACCACCCCAACCAGTCCTGCAAATAGGTATCTTAAAAGGCAGATGCAAAAGTCTTGATAATTTTGCTTTCAACCGTTCTGCCTCTGAAAAAAATGTACTTTTAAGTCACCTGTACGTATGAAAGATGCAGCGATGACTGTTCCCGCATACGCCTACCACTCTGTACCTTCAAACATGACTATGAACAAACGCTTGCCTCCAGCAGGATCACTGCCAGAGCCTGGTGCTAAGGAGGGTGAAATACGTGTAGGAGGCTGTGATCGTTAATTTTGATTGTCAACTGGATGGGATTTAGGATTACCATGGCAACAAACCTCTGGGCCTGGTTGTGAGGAGGTTTTAAGACTGGATGAACTGAGATGAGAAGGGAGACCCCACTCTAAGTGTGAACAGCACGGCTCTGAGGATGGAGGGGTCCTGAGTGAATAAGAGCAAGGCTCCGGGCTCCAGCTTGTCTTTCCTGTCCCTCACTGTGGATGTACGCAAGCCAACCTGCCAAGGTTGATGGACGCACACTCAAACTGTGAGCCAAAATAGCGTTATTTCCGCTAGGTGCTTTCCTTCAGTATTTTGCCCAGCTACAGGAAAAGTAAACAGACTTCTTACGGATTCGCACAGACTGGGATACAGTCCTCAATAGTTTTGCTTACTTTATTTTTTTTCAAAACAACTATTTTCTTCTTTTATGTATATCTAGTTTCCTGATTCTTTTCGACCTCCTAGTTTCTTCTGGGCCACTGACTATTTTTTTTTTCAAAGCTCGCCATTGGTCAACTGCCTGTTTCTCTTTACGCTCGCTCTCTCTGTGTGGTGTCTCGGGCTTAGACACTGGCGATCTGGGAACTAGGTTGTCTGCTGCCCCTCCTCTCTCTGTCAAGTATAGATATCTATATCTATACGATAACTCCACAGGTACATCCCACTGTTGGCTATAGTTCGAGGTTAAGAAAGCTCACGACTCACTGTCTCCCCTCCTCCTCTGAACTTCTTCCCACTGCTGGTCTCTTGTTCTTCCTAAGGTCCCTTTCTAGTCACACCACCATCAGTATTATGTCTTGTGATAGAAACCATAATGTATTTCTGGCACTTCTGAACTCTTGCGGCGTCTCCTATTTTTCTACTACAATGTCCTTCGGATCCCTTTCCCCTTTACTCTCCTCTATCTCTTGCCTACATTATGCCTGGATTATTGTCAATTTTTTCTGTCCAGTGGCATCACTCACGGCTTTTCAGCTCTACCCTACCTGATTGATTCCAACTGCTCCTGTGTGGCCGCATTCCTCACTATCCCCTAACACTGGCTCCATATTCTGTAGTCAACGCTCCTTGTGGTTCCTTAACCTCACTGTCCCTCTTCCCTACGTGTTTTTTTATCATATGCTCCTATTATAAAGTATTTTGTAAACCAGAAACAACCATCATAATAATAGTTCCTCATTTGCAAACGGTATTCTTATATAACAATGCCAATATGATCTATACATCATCAAATACTCATGACAATTGAGAGTTCAAAGGGATACACTAAATAATAGGTAAGTTGAGCTCTCTACTTACTAATAAATAATCTTATCCTTGGCCTGGGGTGCAGACTTTTCCCATTAGAAAGACTGATTTAGACATAATGTTTGCATGTAGAGCCTTGAAGTCCTCGCTACCATCTGACCCCAACACAGCTTTTCTTCCCCAAATTCTCAGAACTTTAAAGCCATAAGAACTAAATCATCTATATCATATAAACCTCCTCAATGCTTTTAGTATGATTAATTGAAGCTTGCATTTAGGATGCCAGAAGTTTATAGATTTTTTTTTTAGGATAATTCAATCTCTTAATTAAAAACATTACTGTTCTTCCCAAATGGCTAGGGTTGAGCTCTGCTCATCTGTGTGACATACATTATACGAAAGCTTCAAGTTAGACCATGGTGTGATTCACTTAGCTCAGTAAGTATCCTATGCATAACTTTCTATAGGCTTGGGAAGTAACTTCTCCACTTTGGGGTTGCTAAAACTTGTAGTATGTTAACCTCACTCAAACCCTGTTGTCATTTGATTTGTTAAACAGGAAGTGGGAATTCTGACCCCCAGGGAAACAATAGACAGAAAACTTAAAATAGCATATGTATTTAAGATGCTACTGCAACTATTAAACTCAGAGCGTAACAGAATGGCGACTACACACATCTGAAACGTCTAACACGATTCATGTTTCTACCTTGAAGCTGCAGTACTTTCTATAAGTTATTTTCATCTCTCTTACTTATTCAGCTCAAACCTACAATGCTGTCTACCTGTAGGACTTGAGAGCCTCGGAGGCCCGAGTTTACGTGGTAGCCAGGCTGGCTTTCACTGAGACATGACTGTTACCAAGTCTTCGGAGAGTTCTTTTCCTCTACCAGCAAGCAGAGTGCTGTTGATTGGGTCGGGCTCTAAGGACCTTCTAAAGTTCCAACTGTACAAGGTATGTGTAAGGCAGCTTGCTTGTAACGAATGCCCCTAAGATAGTCATTTCCAGACTCCACATCCATCTTTCTACCAGTTTAAGAGGCTCGGTGAGAGGCTCTCGGGGGAGCAGAAGGTCATTGTTACTGCTGTCTTTGTTGACTTGGTTATTCTCTGGCCTGCAGGAGATTATGAAGTGTTCATGAAACACCTAACAGCCACGTGCCTGGGTTGGGGTATAGGGTCAACTTTGGCTTTATCCTGAAGCTTACCCAAGCAATCCAAGCTGAGAATCTACCTCTCTTTTTGCCACCTAGGTCTAAATTGAATACTGTCTAAGAAAGTACTTAGGTAATGACATGACTCTATATCCTCACATCTGGCACCTGGGACATTTACAAGTTTGTCTTGTGCTTTCAAAATCCAAGTCAATTAACCAAGGGGGTGGGGAGAACACACACACACACTCACACACACACCAGATGGCAGTCCAGGCTGGTCTAGAACTCACTATGTTACAAAGCATGACTCTGAACCTCTGATCCTCCTGCCTATAGTTCTTGAGTGCTAGCATTACAGATGTGCTCCACTACACCTGGTAGGAGGTAGAGAGTGAAACAAGGCCTCAGGCACATCAGGTATCACTCTGCCAACTGGGGTATCCCCCAGCCTCCTAACAAATAAAACTTTTAAAATCAATAACTCATCTCCTGGCGTTTTAGCCAGAGTGCCTTAAACAAGGCTACCATTCGGTAACTCCCCCTTTAAGCTGTTAATGAAGCAAAAGCCCTTGTCAAACACAAGGAGCCCCACATCGTTCTCTATTGTTCTGGAGACAAGTTGTGCATTGGTCTCATCTTGTCTCCTAGCTTTTGTGCATTTTGGACAGATCAGAAGAACCTTGCAGGGTTCCAGGGCATTTCCCACTCCCTCCTGTTTCTGTAAAGGTGACTTATACCCCACAGTACTTCCACAGCCAGCTCACCATGGATGTTCCTAACTACAGCCTAGCTCCTCTGTCAATGCAGACAAGGGACTGATTTAAAAAAAAAAAAAAAAAAAAGCTTAGAAAAGTCTGCTTTACCAGCCTCCGCTTTCAGGTCTGCCCCTAACTACATCCTTTAGCCTCATACAGTTTGTGTCTGTCCAAAGAAGGAATGTTCTAGCAGAGGCAAAATCCCCCAATCACTACCATCAAAACAGCTTAAAGTTTAGAGGGGAAATCAACTAAAACAAAACAACCCCCTCCTGCATTTATGAAAGAATGTGGGGAAGTGTAATCCCCCGAGGCAGCATCGGGTTTCCTCATAATTGCATCATGGGCTGTTGGGGGCAGGCTGAAGCTCACAAGTGTGAGCAGGTCTAAGATTTCCCTTTGTTCACTGGCTGGCATTTAAGGCTTTATAAATGATGTGCCACAGCCTTGCCACTTCAGGCTGAGGCTACTGTGGCTGAGACTCTGAGTGCTAATCTAATCTGCATGTTTCAAGCACTCTGACACACGGGGGCTCACCTCGGCTTTATGTTAATTAAACAACAGGAGCCCGCCCCCTAAGAAATACAGGAGGGGTAAAGAAAGAAAGGATAGATATTTAAAATCTAAAAAACCTTTTTATTTTAAATGCGTTTTGTTCATCCTCTAAACACCAGAATCACCTCTAGATTGAAATCAATAACTGATGGTTACAATGCTAGCTTAATATTAGTCAATAAGGATGTCTTAAAGCCTTTGAAATTTAGGCTTTTATGACAGGTGTGTTTTTACTGACACAGGAAGGTAGGTAGTAGCTAGCCTGAAGTCCTAGCCAAGCCCAAGACCCTGCCCAAAGGGCGCCTAACAAACACTTGTTGACTGATGTTGGATTGCTGACCCAAGAGACCTTAAACAATGAATGCTTTGTCAAAACAGTAAAAGCACGTTGTGGGTCCAAGACTTTTTTTTTTTGTCATAGTGAGGGGGCGTAAGTGAAGGTCAGCTGAAAGCTGCCCACCATCCAGGAGCTCAGGCTCAGCACACAAAGCTGGGGCCTTACTGAACAGACCTGTTTCAGCTCAGCGCTGCAGTGGAGGGCGGGCCTAGTACTGACAGCCTGGAGGACTCCTCACTGAGGTGTTACTCTTGCCGCAAGGGACACTTTGTATACATTTTCAAGAAGGAAAACGAAACAAAACAAAAACTGGAGTAACTAAATGATGGAGACAGACAAAACAAGCACAAGCAAAACCAACAGCAAAACGGATCCACCAAGGCCCGGATAAAACCCACTTCATCCTCCACGGAGGGAAATACCAAATCCACAGAGCGGCAAGTAGCCCTTTCTCTAGGTGAGTGGTTCTTTCCAGAAATGAAGCTTGGGCTCCTGACTCTTTATTATTAGTCTTATTTTCTGCAGTCTCTTTCCTTCCTGTCTCACAGGACTTCAGGCTGAGCCTCCGCAGCTTTTGTGAGAAGGAAGAAGTGTCCTGTTCTCTGTGGGGTCATGACCTTGGAGTCCTCCTGTGCTCACCTGATGGACTTCTGACCTACTGATCTGCCATGATTCAGGCTCCTGACTGCTTCCCTGTCTCTGAAACACCTCACTCCAAAATGCCCATCGACTTCCTCATTGCCAGATCTCCTGCCTGACAGGCCAGCAGTAGCTGCTAACCTCCCAAGGGCCTCTGAGGGGTAGCTCTCTGTGGAGGTGCTAAAGGCACCCAAAATGTTCTCTACAACTCCCTCTCGGCTCAGTCCCATCTCTTCATTAACTAAAATCCTTCAACCACTTCAATGCCCCCAACTAGCTTCTGTATTGCTACTGTTTCGTTATTTTGAAAAATGTAAATGAGTCAGCCTGCCTCTCTTCCCACATTTTTTTTCATTGCTGATAAGAGAATGCAAGAAGAAAGGAAGAGATAAATGAGTGTCAGACTGACCCAACTCCTTCTCCAAAAGGAATTTGCTTGAGCTCCGTATCTAAGTCCCCGGCTCCCCATTCCTGCTTGAAATCCAGAGTTCCTGCTCTTGGATCTCCATGGTGCTCCCAGAGCTCAGGACTGGCTGGGAGCCATGTGATATTGATTTGTTTTCGCCATGGCAACAGCAAATTAAAACAACAAGCAGAGCGAAGGCAGGCTGTTCAGCAGTAGAGCCGCATGACCAGGATATTTCACAAGCACCTTTTCCTCCCTTCTACCGGGTTTTCGCTCTCCTTCCCTCCACAATCGTAGATTCCATAGAAGAGGCAAAGTAAAAAAGAAAAAAACAACAAAAACAAAAAACAAAAACAAACAAACAAAAAACAGCACTGAGAACTTCCGCCACCACAGCTCTAGGAAGCCCACTGCTGGCAGAGGCCGGCCTGCCCAGCAGCTTCTAGAACATTAGGTAAGACCTATGGAGGAAAAGCTAACAACCATGCCTTGACTTCCTTGGAAATTTCATTTGTTGGCTTAGGCATCTTTAGAAAACTTATAAGAAAACAAGAGAGCCTGGAGGGTTTTGTATTTTGTAGCCTTAGATCTAAACACCCCAAGACTTTGCCCACAATGTTTCCACACAGAAGCCCCTTCCCTTTGTACTTTATGCAGTGAATTGTCCCAGGAGACAAACAACTTTTGTTACTGTTGTTTGTACAAAACACGTCCCTAGAATTCTAGGAGAGGAAGTGTAATAAGTATTATGTCCCTGAAGAGAAACTGAGGTAGGCACTTACTCAAGGCCACACTAAGTGGTGCAGGAGGTCAGCTGGGAGTAGGGACCACAGGGATCTCAAGTGTGCCCTAACCCAAATTCTTTCTTTAAAAGGAACCTCAGTAAACACTACTTTCTCCAGATGCGGACAGTCAAGGGTGTGCAAGAGGAGTGCCACCTGTGACACAGGGTTAACAGCAGGCACTATTGTATTTTATTTCCTTTGAGCCATCTGCCTTAGGACACGGTGCTGTATCTATGAAAGCAGCTGTCACCCACCATCCAATCAACCTTGAACTTGGTAGCATAACCTGGGCCTTAGGTAAAGTTTCCAGGGGGGCTGGGAATGCTCCCCCTGGGGTAGGACCCCCTGGGATGGGACCCCCTGGGATGGACCACACAGGTAGCCTTACTGAGCCACAACACAGAGAGAGATAGACCAGAAAGAAAGTGAAATTTGGCTCCCTGAGGTGGCCATGGCTTTTCACTAGCCAAGCCAGAAGAAGCCTGCAGAAAACCTGGGCAGACAGGTAGGTAGGCGAAGTTGCCCTATTTGGCTTGTGAGGGGGGATGGATGGGCTGTGGGTTTAAATAACTCAAGTCCTGCCAACCGGGAGTTTGAATGTTCCTGGCCTGTACATAGAGAAATATTCCTCTCCACCAGCTGAATAAAAGAACACACAGCAGAAATAGTTGGGGGATGACGTCAGGAGTTCTGGGCTAGTGTCCTGCACTTCTCCTTGAAAGTAAAAACCGAGGTACGTGGCATTGCCCTTATTTAAATGAACACTGCTATCCCTCAGAACGGAGCAAAAGAGAGGAAGAAACTTCCTCTTATATAGATGGTAAAATGTCTCTAATTCAATTTTTGTTCCTCGTTGCTGCCTAAATATACATATGCCCTAATAGACATTTTCCGACTTAATCTTTGTCTTTTAAAGAGACAGTAAGGCTTTTTGAAGAACGTTGGGACATTCACGGAGGTGGCAGTTAGGCAAGTTTTTCCCCCTTCGCTTCAGTGCTTGCTAACTATTCTAAAAATGTTACACATTTATTGTAAACACATGCTTCCAAGGCCTAACAAAAAAGCACGGTTTCCTCAAGCCTGGCAGAAATTTAAAACGGAAAAGGGCAGAAAGATTTCTTTAACACAGAGAAAGCCTTTCCTTCTCCTGGGTCAAGTGTGTTAAAAATAAATCTGCTTCAACCTTTCTAGCCGCTGCTTCTCAGCAAGAAAGTTGATCTGGCTGGGCATAGCGCAAGCCCAGCTTTAAAAGCTAGCCTGCTCTCATTAAATTATTCTGCTGGCTCTGTGTTCTCATTAAAAATGCATACAGATCAGATAATTGCAGTAAGCATTATTAACCCAGCTTTACTTTTGAATATAATGGTTCCACTTTTAAGCTGGAAACAAAGGCAGAGGCTGCCAGGAAAAGCAATGTAAACATTGAACTACAGTGTATAAGACTAGCCAGGAAGCCACCTCTTCTGCCGTGCTGGTGCTCAAAATGTGCTTCTGAAACTCAATTAAAGCCGTTGCCCTGTAGCACCAGGGTGGCCCCCAATTTCCAAGAAACAGACATATTTTGGTCCCAAACGTTTAACCGATGATTATTTACCATATATATTTTTTAATTCTTAATTTCAAGTATGTTTTCAAAGAACAGGAAACACGTAAACTTTATTCTGTAGCCCACTCTGGCAGTAAAAACCTCCATTATCTTAAGATAATACTGGCCCGGATCTTTCAGATAATTAAACATAATAATAATAATAATAAACGAATCTGTCCTTTAAATAAATAAATAAAACCTCGGTTTTTATGCCTCACCCTAAACGGGCGGCGTAGATTCCAGCTTTGCCATTTCTTGTTCTCAAATCCGAATGTTACGTAAAACTCCAGGGTTTCCTGCGAGTATGCCGTTCGAATTAGTGGAATCGGTCTCCCTGGCTTCCCTAAGCACACACATGGAATGCAGCATACTGCAGCAAACTCTTTAAACATTAAAAAAAAATGGGGGGGGGTTGTTTCTCCTACCTTGTTTAGCTCTGCTCGTCTTCCCCACGTACAGTAACCCCAGGAACATCTGGCAGGACCGAGTGGCCGCGGCTTCTCCACCGCATCATGAGGAAGGGGGGTCCATGCAAATAGTTCTCCGTCCCTGTTTATTGTACTCTGCGAGCCGCCGGCCGTGGCTGGAAAATTTTACCTTCAGATGATGAAGCAAAGACAGTCTAAACTCTGTTGCTGTGAGCTGCAGCCCTTCCTTCCCACAGGCCCCGCCCAGGCTCAGCCGGCCAATCCCTGGCCAGTTCGTCAGCCCTCCTCGTCTGAAACTGGTCCTCATAGGATGACTGACACAGCAACACAGCGCTGGCAGGCTCTGAAAACAGTGCGTCCATACTGATGGAAGAGGGATCTCCCTCTCCGAGGAAAGCAGTCATAGCTCCGAGACAAAGTGGCTCATAATTGGCAGAGCACAGAGAGGGGTAGCTCAGACAAATACGCTTCGAGACACCCAGCCCATCGCTGGGAGTTGCATCATAAACACTCCGGGAATCACGAAACTCCTAAGATGGCCAAGATATCCAATTGGATTCCAAACTAAAGTCTTAGGGCGTTTGAAGAAGCATACTGACATAGATGTACACATACGTTTGTGAGACAACAATTCAGTGTTTTTCATGCAAAATAATACCTTACAAAACATTTGCAGGCAATTTCCATGACAGAGGGAGGCTATAGCCAAGTTGGAGTGCACACTGAAGACCAGACCATGCTTGAAGCCCCAGCACACAGCTTTTCTGGAGAGCTGTCATTTCAGTGGCTACTTACTGGAACCCATATATTTTCCATCTAAGTTTCCAGAGCACTAGAGACTTCAATTAGGGGATGCCGAACGACAGAATTGATATCTCTACATTAAGCTTTGAGGCTCTTGGCCGGCACCCACTGGGGGATTAACTGTGTCTTAACCTTCTTAGATGCCATTTGATAAATGCTCATACATTGCCCATCCTGTCGGAGGGCGTTTACTGCTGAATACACATGGTGCTGACCTAAGGGACACCCTCCATTTTCAATCTACAAAGGTTGACCCACAGATGCCAGACGTTCCCTAAGATAAAGCATGGAAAAAAGAACAGAAAGGGTTATTTTTCTTCTCCCCAGTCAACAGTATTTCAGCATGCTTTGAAAACAAAAACAAAAACATATGGCATTTAGAAAACACAATAAGCACACATTTTCCTTCCACAAAACATAACATTTTGGATCTTAAAAATTAAGTATGATGGTCCCGTGACTAACTCCAGGCAAGAACAAAGATCCTATTCATCTGAAAGATTGAGCCTAACTCTCTCTCTCTCTCTCTCTCTCTCTCAGCAACTGTTTAATGAATGCATCTGGAATGAAGCAACAGGGCAGAATGTAATGATTTTGGTGTTTTTTTAAAATTTTGCAATTGCATTTCTTGTGACTTGTGGAGTAATTTTCTTCAATAGAATATCTTATTTTATTCCTCTTGACTTTAATCCCTAATACTTATTTTCATTTCTAGTCAATATTATCTTTGGTATGCTTTGGTTAAAAAGTTAAATTAGCTACATTTAAACAAGTGGAACTCCTTTTAAAATATCAATACACCTATGCTCACATACCTGCATGATCGCAAACTTACCTTCTTCCCCATCTCCTCTTACTTTTGACATGAAATCCCCATTTTGTTTTACAATCTTATTACTTAGACTTTAGTCCCTGTCAAGCCCGTTTCTCACCCAGAGACATTAAGTCTCTTAGTGTTCTCCTCCCAGCTCATCCAGAGCTCTGACCTATTCCCTGCATGATACAAAAGCTAATTGATAGCCTCTGGTCCTCAAGGCACTTCCACTCTGGTCTTCCTTGTTGCCAGACAGGTTTTTCTGAAGTCATGTAAAGTCATGTTCCTTTTACACTCAAACCCATCCCTCCATAAAATCCAAATTACAGACTTTCAAGGTCCTGCTAAATATGGCCCCTGCCTTAATAGTCCACTTTAAGTCTGCCATTTTCCTAAATGAAGCTCCCTGCTCTCTACCCCATGTTCACTTCCCCTCCTTACACGCTGTACAGACCTCAGATCACCTGCCATTTCTTCAGCTATGCCAGCCTCACCCACATCAGCCTCTCTCATGTTCAAAAGTCTTCTGTACTGGTCGTTGTCCCAGACTATTTTAAGCCCCTAACAATGCAGCCTTTTGTAGCTAGCTTGCCTGAGCTGATCTTGCCATTTTAGAAGGCTAGGTCTGTGTCCTACATTAATTAAGAGAATGCGCAGGAAGCATCGCTACAAAGGCTGGTGTGAGAGAGGTGCACTAGAGGATGCCTGTCGTTGGCGTCATTTCTGTGTTGGACAAGAGGCCACACACAAACATGCTAGTTATTTGGTATCACAAGAAATGTCACACTTACTCATTTGTAAAACCCCAAAACCTGACTCTTTTCTTCACTTCCCTCCCCAGCTGTAACCTGAAATCCATTGTCAAAGTCTGTTGAGTTTAACACCTGAATATTCAGAACATTTTACTTTGTTTCTTCCTGCCAATGTCCTTCTGTTCCTGACATCCTTAACTCTTAAAATAGTATCTGCTCCCTGAGGGTTGTGTCTTGCCTTTTTCTTTTCTTTCCACTACCTTCATCTTGTTTTCTCTTTTCCTCCTAGTCCTCCGTTTCTTCTCCCTCCTCTTCTCTCTCTCTCTCCCTCCCAAACCCTCTCTTTCTGAACTTAGGATGTCCTCCACACATAGAGCGTTGCATATAGTGTGGGAATTCTCCACCACTGAGCTATATGTAGTCCAATCTTTTATTGCCTTTTTTTTTTTTAACACTTTGACAAATGATGTTACTATGTTTCCAGGGTGTGGGCATCGCCCTCTATGGCCCAATCTGTGGTCTGTGCTCCTCCCACCCTCAGTCTCCAAGGTAGCCCTGCCTGGGAATATATCCTTGACCCTCTTCAGGACGTTCAGAATACTTCCTGCAGAATAATAACATATTTTTTAAATCTTATTTTTCATATTTGTTGACTTAAAATTTTTTAGGGACTGAAGTGTTCCCATTCCCTACCCAAACTTTAGCTACTGTAGAGCTAACCTTGCAGGATGACATTTTGAGACGGGCACTTGGGTAGTTAGGTTCAGATGATGTCACAGGGACGGGATCTTTCTGAATACACTTCTGGTTTTGTAAGAAACTATCCTATCAGAGAAAGGGCTATTTCTTTTCTTCTGACTTGAGAGGACACAGGGAGAAGATGTCCTTCTTCAAGCCAGGAGGAGAGTCTGCCCTTACCAGATGCAGATCTTGCTTGGACCTACCCCTCAGAGCTCCAGTATTCAGTTATGAGAAAATAGATTTCTATTACATAACTATATCATTTTATGGGATTTTGCTATGGCAGCAGTCCTAAGTTCAGATACCCAGAGCCTATGTAAAAGCCAGCCGTGGCAATGTGTATCTACAAACCTAGGCTAACCCTAACCTAGGCCAGATGGCAAGGAAGGACAGGAAAATCTTTGGAAGCTGGTGGGTCAGTTAGCTGTTCAGGTCCATGTACACAGCAGTGAGCAGCAGGAAACCCTGTCTCCAACAATGGGAGAAGACTGAGACTCAAAGTTGTCCTCAGCTCTCCACACACATGCTACTGCATTCACATACTATACTCACATGCTCCTACAGATTTGAACACCTATGGCCACATCATGCGCACGCACACACACACACCATACATATACACACATATACTACACACATACACATATACACACATATATACCTACATCTCTCTCACACATATACTACACATACATATACAGACATACATATCTACTCACCCCCTCTCTCACACACACACCTACCACACACACACAAACACATATCCCCCACCATACATACATATATACACATACACTACACATATATGCCACCTCTCTCTCTCCCTCTCTCTCTCCCTCTCTCTCTCTCTCTCTCTCTCTCTCTCACACACACACACACACACATTACACATACATACACATACACATATATATACTCACCTCTCTCTCTCTCACTCACACACACACTACATCATACACACATATACCACATCACACACACACACATACATCCCACACACACACCATACATACATACATATACACTACACACATATATACCATCTCTCTCTCTCTCTCACACACACATTATATATATATACATACACACATTATATAAACACACACACATGCACACACACATTATACACACACACATTATTTATGCATGTGCGCACGCATACATGCACACATCTTTGAATTGCTCTTAAGAAAAATGTCTAAGTTCTTCCCCTGCCTTCAAGGACTCCATGGAGCCTCTGCCTTTCTGACCTAAACAGAGGCCATCTTTGCTGGGGACTGTTCCTTGACCCACAGGCTGAACTTAGGTCCACCTGTTGTTTTGTCTCCAGGTCTGAGAACTAGAGAGCCATGCTTCTCAAAATTCTATGGTGCATGCACATCCCCAAGGGATCTTGTTAAAATGCAGATCCAGTCTCAGGAGTTCCTGGTGGATACTGAGACTCTGTTCTTCTAACGAGCTCCCAGGTGAGCGTGCTGATGCCTGTCCACAACTTCTCTTCAAACAGCAAGATTTTACGGATGCTTTTTGCTCTGTCGCCCTTACTATGGTGTGTGGTTATACATTAATTCGGTTAATTATTTATTTCAGGTTTACCTTCCCTGTCAGCTTGTGAGCACCAGAAGGCAGCAAGTTCTCCCATGCATCTAATCTTTTGTGCGTAGCACATGGGAGAAGGTGATCAAAAAGGATGCATGTTAACAGGACACACCGACCACTGCAACTGCTGGAACCCGCCGGATTTCCCTGTCTTCTGCTTCCTTCTTAACCCTTCCACTGCTTCCTTCTTAACCCTTCCACTGCTTCTTTTACTTTCTTCCTCCCTTTTATAACTCAATATTAGTTTCTCAAAAGTGTATAAAGAAACTGAATTGATGTATAAAAAACTATAATCTTTATTGATGTCATATATTAAGGAGAAAGGAGAATGAGCAAGAAAGGAAACACAAGACATATCTAGATGATATCAGTCCTCAGCACACGCCTGTAATCTCAGCCTTCTGAAGGCAGTTGCAGGATATTATCAGGTCAAGGCCAGTCTGGACTAATTGGGCTATATAGCAAGATTCTATACAAAACAGAAAAACAAGGGCTTGCCTCACATACATCAGGTTTCCTGTCTACACTCTAAGGAAAGAAGATTGTGTCTAAGTAGAAGAGAACAGAACAATTAAAATAAAAGCTGCATTTGGTCTGTCCAACAGCCACTGTCAGTGGCCATGAGTCACAGATCAGCATGTCCATGTCAAATACACAGAGAATGGTCAAGAAACCAAACACAAAATGAATAGCAAGATGATTATTGGCCACACTGACACCTATCTGTGATCTCTTGGCACCTAGGCTCCACCCCTTCTAACACGTCCCAGAGGTCACCTATCCTCACCTTGTCTCTCACTACAATTATTTTGATAATGTTTTTGTTGAGTTAGTTTTCCTTTTACTGAAAGACATTTCTCTTACACATTTCCTTTCTGAGATAAGTGTGAGGGGTTAGTGATACATGTGTGTTAGCACTTGTGTCCTCAGTTGATGGCACTGTTTTGGGGAGGTTAAGGAACATTTAGCAACTGGAATGGTGCAGAGAGATGTATCTCACAATGGAACAGGCTTTGAGGGTTTCTAGACTGACCATACTTCCTGTCCCCGCCCCCTTTCAGCCAGCTTCCGGTATCTGCTGCCATGTCTTCCTGGCCATGGTGGACTTCATCCCCTTGGAACTGCAAGCGAAAATAGACTCCTTTCTCCTCTAAATCACTTTTGATCGTGGCCTTTTTATCCTAGCTGTAGAAAAGTAACAAATACAAGAAATGAGTGTGCATTTCCTGTTGGTGGTTTATCCCTATACTGACAACATGCAGTGGTTTAACAATCACCAGTGAGAAAACACAGGATGATGCCACGGAGGTGATGGGGCTAATGTGTAATATATTGTGTATAGACAGACAGACAGACAGATAGACAGACAGACAGACAGACAGACAAGTAGTATAGGTTTCCTTTGAGTATCAATGCATTATATATAGTACTATATCCATAAATTATTTATGGTACACACACACATAGATACAGACAGACAGACAGACAGACAGACAGACAGACAGACACACACACACACACACACACACACACACACACACACACACACACACACACACACACACACACACACACACACACACACACACACACACACACACACACATATATATATATATATATATATATATATATATATATATATATATATATATATTACAAGATTTATTTGGGACACTTATAAATGAAATATATCACATATATGTATCTATATGTCTGCATGTGTGTATATATCTACTGTGTGTGTTTTATAAAGTTTGGGTAGAGGAAGGAAAGCAGACGTGATATTGAAACTAAGAGGCCTTGTGCACTGTGAGTACACCTCCTTTGACAATCAAAACAAAGTCAAGCAAGTTTTCAAGCAAGGAGAACATGAGTTTTGGATGATGTTTTGAATGGTGGTGAATTCCAGAGTGTCCTGGTTGGTTCTTTGTCAACCTGACACAAGATCGAGTCATCTGAGAAGAGGAAAACCTCAGTCTCCGTAAGATGGGCTTGTAGGCAAGTCTGTGGACAAGTGTTTTGGATTAATGATTGATGTAGAGAGGCAGGTCCACTGTGGGTGGCAACATCTCTGGGCAAGTGGTCCTGGGCTGTATGAAAAAAAGCAGACTAAGCAAGCCAGGAATCGCCATTCCTCCGCGGTGCTGGCTTCAGCTCCTCCCTCCAGGAACCCTAACCTAACCCCGTCTTAGCTTCTCCCCATGATGAGCTGCCGTGAAGCGTATAAGCCTGTAGGCCCTTTCTTCCACAGGTTGTTTTTAGACATGCTATTTTATCATGGCAACAGAAACCCTGGCTAAGACAGAGAAAAAGACCAAGGTTTTCTGTGAGTGCAAAAATGTCAGGCAATTGAGGACATATGGAAATATTTGTTTTCCACACCAGAAGAGAAGCCAGGAAATAAGTGACGGTCGTGGTCTTAGCTAGGGTTTTACGGCTGTGAGCAGACACCATGACCAAGGCAGCTTTTATAAAGACAACATTTAATCAGGGCTGGCTTACAGGTTCAGAGGTTCAGCCCATTATTACCAAGGTGGGAGCAGGGCAGCATCTAGGCAGGCATGGTGCAGGAGGAGCGGAGAGTTCTACATCTTCACCTGAAGGCTGCTAGCATTAGACTGGCTTCCAGGCAGCTAGGGTGAGGGTCTTAAAGCCCATGCCCATAGTGACACACCTACTGTAACAGGGCCACACCTTCTAATAGAGCCACTCCCTGAGCTGAGCATATACAAACCATCACAAAAGTTGTCAGCCATCATAAGACAGAAAGAGTGTGGCTGCTCTGTGACTGCTCAGTGTGAGGCCCTTCCTCTTTCAATGTGACACTTCTAGCCTAACCCTTCCCATTTAATATTTTATCATATACTTTTTAATTTATTTTTCTTTGCTTGTATAAAGTAGGCTGTAAGCCCACTGAGAGAAAAGAAAGAGCATGCATTAATAACTTATATCCATTACAATGTGTAGTATGGGCATATCACTGAATAAATTTTGGTTGCTAAATTTCTCTTTAAAAATATGAAGAAAGTTTACATTCTATAGAAGGTGCTGTGTTTTTTTTTTTCTTTTTTTAACATGTGTATTTTTGAAAGTGTGCATGCACACAGACACACAGACACACAGACACACTCCATTGAAAAATTAAAATCAGGGCTGGAGAGATGGCTCAGCGGGTAAGAGCACTGACTGCTCTTCCAAAGGCCCTGAGTTCAAATCCCAGCAACCACATGGTGGCTCACAACCATCTGTAATGAGATCTGACGCCCTCTTCTGGTGCATCTGAAGACAGCTACAGTCTTCTTAGATATAATAATAAATAAATCTTTAAAAAATATTTTAAAAAAAGAAAAATCAAAATCAGAAAGCCATAAAATACAAGCAAATAAATAAACAGCACTATCAGACAAAATACATCTAAAAATACCCCTGAGTTCTTTTTGTGTTGGCCATCTCCTGCTGGGCATGGGTTCTGCCTGTAAAGGTGATTTGTATACCCAGTGGGACTTCTTTGGTGAAACTAATTTTTCCTTTTCTTTCTTTCTTTTTTTTAAAGATTTATTTATTTATTTTATGTATATGAGTACACTGTAGCTGTCTTCAGACACATTAGAAGAAGACATCAGATCCCATTACAGATGGTTGTGAGCCACCATGTGGTTGCTGGGAATTGAACTCAGGACCTCTGGAAGAGCAGTTCAGTGCTCTTAACCATTGAGCCACCATCTCTCCAGCTCCTGATTCTTATTTTCAAGCAGTTGTGAATAGGAAAAAGAATTCCTTGTTGGGGAGAGGAGCTTGTGTTCACTTCCACATCTCAGAGCTGGAGCCCTGTCTGCCTTGGACCTGTGAGGCCCTGAGCATAGACTCTGTGAGTTCAAATGTACTCAATCCTGTTGTGTCTAAAACTCTCCTTTTTGGTGTCTTCTACCCCTCTGGCTCTTACCAACTCTCTGTCTCCTCTTCTGCATAGTTCCTTGATACCCGAGGGGGAGGGCTTAGATGAGGATATCCCCTTTAGGCCTGAGTGTTCCAAGCAAGCTTTCTCTTGCTCTGCACACTGTCCAGCTGTGGGTATCTGCACTGGGCCCTTCTTCTGCAGGAGGAAGCGTCTCTGATGATGGCTGACTGTGACATGATCTGTAGATATGGCAGGATACCATTAAGAGTTGTTCTACCGCCGGGCGTGGTGGCGCACGCCTTTAATCCCAGCACTCGGGAGGCAGAGGCAGGCGGATTTCTGAGTTCGAGGCCAGCCTGGTCTACAGAGTGAGTTCCAGGACAGCCAGGGCTACACAGAGAAACCCTGTCTCGAAAAAGCCAAAAAAAAAAAAAAAAAAAAAAAGAGTTGTTCTACCTTCCCTTTAGTAGAACAGTAGTACTTGGGTCTTGCTCAGGTCTATGTGTGACTGACTTCGTCTCATCCTCTGTGTGTCTGAGCAGTGTCAGGTGCGAGTTCCATCTCTCGGAGCAGACCTTCAATCACGTAGAGGTTGGTCATTCCTATCGTCTCATCCCCTGTGCGCCTGAGCTCCGAAACACGGAGTGGACCTTCAATCTCACGGAGTGGACCTTCAATCGCGTAGTGGTTGGTCACTCCTATCGTCTCATCCCCTGTGCGCCTGAGCTCCATCTCACGGAGTGGACCTTCAATCACGTAGTGGTTGGTCACTCCTACAACTTTGTACTACTGCTGGGTCAGGCAGCTTAATCGCCATTGTGTACCCAAGGGTCGGCGTCACCTTGCTCCTCGGGTAGCATGGGTAGTTCCTTCAGTATTATGAAGACTAGGCAGAATGCACGAAGGCTCTTGATGGGTGCATTTGCTGAACGGCTACAGCCTATACTTTATGTTTCAACAGTTAGAAGGTTAATGCAAAATATCTGAAAGAAATAAGTATTCAACCCCAACTAGTTATTACTGGAATGTGTGTATTTTTTTAATAATTAAATAATTAACTTTGCATCCTGACTGTAGTTTCCTCTTCCTCCTCTCCTCCTGGTCCTCCCCCATCTCCTCTCTCTCTGCATCCACTCTTCCTCCCTTTCTCTTCAGAAAGGGGGGGGGGGGACCTCTTATGGATATCAACCAACCTTGGCATGTCACATTGCAGTGGATCTAGGCACATCTCCTACTGAGGCTATATGAGGCAGCTCAGTAGGGGGAAAGGGCTCCAAAGGCAAGCAGCAGAGTCAGAGGCAGTGCCTGCTGCCACTGTTTGGAGTTCCACGTGGACCAAGCTACACAGTTATTACATATGTGCACAGGGCCTAGGTCAGTCCCTTATAGGCTTCCTGGCTGTCAGCTCTGTCTGTGTGAGCCCCTATGGGCACAAGCTAGTTGATTCTGTGTTTGCTCTTGCGGTATCCTTGACTATTCTGCCTCCTTCACTCCTCTCTCCCCTTCCTCCACAGGACTCCTCAAGATCCACTTCATGTTCGGCTGCATCAGTTTCTGCCAGTTGCTAGGTGAAGCCTGTCTGATGACACTATGCTAGGCTCCTATCTGTAAGTATAGCAAGATATCATCAACATGTCAGGGGTGGGATCCCTCTCATGGCATAGGTCTCAAGCTGAACCAGTCATTGGCTGGCCACTGCTGCAATCTCTGCTCCATCTTTGCCCCTGCATGGATTGTGATTCTCGATTGGGCATATGCTGCATAGAATTCGTAAAGCTTGAGATCTGACTGAAACCAGTACTCCTATTTCTATTTCATGTTAGCTTTCGTATTTTGCATATTAGATATCTGCTCGTTGTCTTTGCAGCTGTTGAGGATCCCATTTTGCAAAGATAAAGATCATCAGAAGTAAGGTAGTATAATTCTGATACAGAAATTGCAGATCACTATGGCTTAGCAGTTGGCAGTCCTCAACATTAGTCTTATCTTGACCTTGAAGACAGAAAGCAGTCCACAGATCCCTGTGAACCCCCAGGGTTTCTGGCACCATAGTCTGGAAAAAAGCAGTCACGCAAGAGCTATAACAGACTGGTCAATGCCAAATTGTCCCACTGCGTTTGTTTGTTTGGTTTTTGTTTTTTTGTTTGTTTGTTTTTGTTTTGTTTTGTTTTGTTCTGTTTTGTTGGCATGGTTGCATCAGGCAACCTGTCCCAAAGACATTTAACCCTGTCCCAAAAGACATTTGAAGTTTCAGAGAAAAGGTCAGGCCAGAAGTTATTGAACATGTCCAGCCCTGAACCTGAGAGCATTGAAATTTCACAAGTTTTGAGACATGTGTAAAACTATGGTCACAGATGCTTGTGACCCAAAGGGAGTACTAGGTAAGGCAAAGGCAGCTGGGTCCTGCCAGCTCATGTGTCTGGGGAAGCTTGTAATAAGCTCCAGCTTCCTGCCTGGAAAGTCCTGATGGTGATCACCAGCAGAGAGAATGCTCCCAACTGGCCGCTCTCCGTAGAGGACCTTGCCCATCCTGTGGCCAGTTGGGGAGCACGGAGCACCCCTCTCTTACTGTTGGGTTGACTCTTATTTGCAGTATGGATTGAAGACTCCTTACCACTAGCTGGTCCTTCGTGTTTCTCAAGAGTCCTCCAATTCTGGATGCTATGTTTCAACCGTGTGGTTTTTCATCTTCTTCATCTATAACCTTGCTCATTCCTCTGTGAGCAGCCAGGGTGAACATGGGTGGATGGTATACTCACCTGTCGGAGGAGGCACTCCCTCCTCCGCTCTTCCGTGGCACTCATCTCCGTTTGCCACAACCTATAATCTGTTTGGTATTTATTGGTAACTGTCTATCTGCTTCTGGGGAAGGTCAGTACCTGACAATCAGGGTCTTCATGTATTTTTTGTTGATGTATGGCAAAGGGCAGAGTAGGACTGATAAGCTATTGTGTTTGATGCCCAAGGGCAGCATCAAAGCCGGACAGACCCTTCCACAGGGCACTTAGAGAGTTACTAGAGCCAAGTGTTTGAATCCAGGGTCAGGGCCGGGTCACAAGTTCCAACTCCAGGACAGTCTATGCTGCTGAGGAATCGGGTCTTCATGTATCTTTGATGTTGGATGAACAGTCCAGATCCCTAGAAAGTATCTTTCATGCAGTGAGGATAACCCATTCTTCAAAAGAGTTGGAATTAAGAGGCTTTAAAAAAGGAGATCTTTGTGTGATCATGGCTGAGCTCCTAGGACATGAGGCAGTAGAGGCATAGACTGGATTTGGTCCTCATGGCTTTGACAATCAAAATGCAACTGATATTGATTTGGTCTAATGCAATATCCCTTCTGAAAGACTTCAGGCTATATTTCTTCCTACCTCCAGCTCTTCTCTTTTTACTAGAATCACTACATGGTCCCCCAGCTACCTAGGTTCTGTGACCTATTCATAATACACAAACCCCATCTGATACCCCAAGATAAAAGATGCATTCCACAGAGATTGACCCCAAGAGTTCAAGCATTTCACGGTGGTCCCAGAAGCGAAATGAAGTAATTGATAAGTGTCTCCAAATGTTCTCGCCGGACTGGATCTAGGCTAAGTTGAAAGTTTGAAGTAATAGGTTTTATGAGACTTCTTGGAGTTTTGATTTTGGGAAAGTGCTTTGTAAATCTCCAAGAGTATGTAGGCCACTGTGCTTGAGAATTTATTTCACCACAGACACTATTGTTCAAAACACATCTAATTATATTATGTAGCTGACACCTTTGGGGCCTTTTTAAAAAAAAATTATTTGCATTGCCTGTAGATACGTTTTTCAACTTTTGTGCTTGGTCCTCAGTATGGTCAACGACTTGCAAAGTATACAGTATCTCAGGGGTACATTGTCTACATTTGGGGAAACACAATTAAGCTGGAGGTTCTGTGACTCCAGCCTACTTTGTCCATCAGTCTTTTCAGTCCTGAGGGCCAATTTGAAGATTAATTGCCCAGATTTTCCGACTAGCAAAGGGCCCCCTGGTGGCTGGATAGTCAACTACACACCTAGCTGTCTGCAAATCATAATTCTTTCTAAAAATCCAGTCTTCTAATAAAATCTCCAACTTCTGGAAAACATGCTGCATTTCTTTTTCCTCTGCTCTATAGGATGCATGCTGATCTATGGGGTGCTCCTACAGAGAGGGCACAGGGATAGGTCATCTATTAAATATTTACATATCGATTATTGTGTGTCTAGCACAGCACCACCAAACACATGACCCTACTTTTGTCTTTACTTTAGACACTAGAAAATAAATCCAAGCACTGAGAAATTCCCAGTAGCGTGTCACTAGTGAAAAGAGGAATGTGTTTGCTCAGCAGATGGCCATTGAGTCCGTGCACTTGACTAAGAATCATGCGATACAGTATGAAAATTACTAGGCTCGTTAGAAAGGATGGAGCTGAGAGATACGAGGAAGTGGGACACAGAAAGCAAGCCTGGGCATCTGAGGTGGAGTTGTGAGGAAGAGTTGCTGTGTACTGGTGAAAGGGCCTGTTTCTGAGTAACTCTGTATCACTTTGACGATACTCAACAGAAACGTCTTAAAACAGGGAGTATTTATTTGGATCATGGTTTCAGTCCCTCATAGGACAGCTCTGTTTCCGGCTGTGGGAACACACCACTGAGGATGTCAGTATCAGTACAGCAGGGACAGAAAGCAAGACAGGGAAGTGGCCAGGGATAACATCCTCCGAGACGCACCGCAATGCACCATTTCCTCCAATTAGCTACAACCTCTCACGGCTACCAGAACCACCCCAAGACCCCCAGTCGTGCCACCAGATGGGGGACCAAGTCTTCAAGGTATGAACCTGTTGGGGGACATTCCCGATCCAACCATGGTAGCTCCTTTTAATCAAAGGTCTGTGAAGATGAAGGACTCGGGCTCCCCGAGACAGAACCCAGAGCAGCTCTGGGAAATACAGGGGGTGTATCACTGTTCTTACTCCAGGGACAAAAATTCCTGATCAGTAGCAATTGAAGGAGGGAAAAGTCTACTCCTTCTTTCAGTCTTAGGGGGCACTTTCTGCCCTGGTTAGGGAAGCATGAAGGCAGAGCAGAAGACGCGGCGGCTCACACATCATCCCTTCAGCCAGAAAGGAGAGAGAAGGGACAAGAAGAGAGGCCTCTCTACAGAACCCCAAGGCCTGCCCGCAGTGACCCACTGTCTCCAACCAGGGTCCACCACTTAAAAGTTTCAGAACCTTCATAAATAGTGTCACCAACTGGGGCCCAAGTGCTCGAATGCATCTAACTATGGAGAACAATCACATTCCAACCACGGTGGGAAGTGACTTCAGAGTTGAGTTGCTCTGATTCCAGTTCACTTCTAACGTGTTTTAATCTATCTGTTGGCCTGTCACTGCGGCGGCGGTGCAGGTAGAGCCCTGGCAGGATCTCTGCGTCAGGGCTCCCTTTCCTTCCCGTTGCTGTCTTTTCTGTCAATGACTATGAATTCTTGGTATATTATTATAATGTGTCTAGTAAAGAGCCTTATCTTGGCAGCTGTGTGTGTGTGTGTGTGTGAGAGAGAGAGAGAGAGAGAGAGAGAGAGATGTTTGTGGTATGCGTATGTGTGTATGTCTGTGTGTATGTGTGTGTGATGTTTGTGGTATGTATATATGTGTATGTATGTGGGTATGCATGTGTATGTGTGTGTGTGTGTGTAGAGCTACACATACACTGACTTTTCTCATTTGCTGGGGTTGTTGTTTGTTTGTTTGTTAGTTAATTTTTCCCTTTATAAGATGTTGTCTCACTGTGTAACCAAAACTGGTCTTAAACTTGAGTTTTCTTTTTGGGGGGCTTCATCCTGAGAGTGCTAGAATTATAGGCATATACCACTATGTCCAGTTTGATATATGTTTTTGACGAATATAAAATATTTTTTAAAGATTTATTTATTATTATATGTAAGTACACTGTAGCTGTCTTCAGACACACCAAAAGAGGGTGTCAGATCTCATTTCGGATGGTGGTGAGCCACCATGTGGTTGCTGGGATTTGAACTCAGGACCTTTGAAGAGCAGTCAGTGCTCTTACCCGCTGAGCCATCTCACCAGCCCAAGAATATAAAATCTTAAATTGACACTGAACGTTCTAACATTTTTCTCCAGGACACTTGCTATATTTTATAATAAAAAATTATCTTTATTTTAAAAATACGTTGTGCAGTGAGACGACATCTGGTTTTGTTTTATTTGCTACTCAAAGGAGATCGTGCCATGGATATATTCTTTACCAGGAACAGGCAATTATTCCAGTGAGATCAGAGAAAAAAGCAGGTTCACCCTAGCAACTGCATCCAGCGAGCACAGACACGGTTACTTTGTGTCGTTGTTTTGGTCCTGCGTCTCTGCAGACCTCCTCTAAGATCTCAGACCACAGCTTCAGAGACCTCTCTGCCTTTAAGACTGAAGGAGAAAGAGGCTGCAGTGAACTGGGCCATTTCTGAGTCATTCTCTTTATGAGTGGGTCTCCTCGGCCCCAAAACACGTGACATGTGTTCTTCTGCTACTTCCTGCGCTTCGTACAGGGGTTTGCCTGCCTGTATCTCTTTCAAGCTGGTATCCAGACACTCCTGTGGTTGCCAGCCTCACCAACGAACCCAACCGTTTGCTAATGAGACAATTTTATTGTGCCAAGTAGTCCAGTCCTGAGATGTGTGGCAGAGCTTGAAGATAATACTCTCTGTAGGGGTTTCCAGCCCCTATTTTTGAGGGCTGAGAAACAGCAACATATTCTTTGGATTACCTTTAAAGAAGAGATTTCGACTGCCTGAATATTTGCAGCTATTTAAAACCTCCCTGTGGAATCTCGTAGTGTATCATATCACATATCCAACGTCATGGTTTCCTCAATCCTAGCCCACTCCTTCTGTCCTCTCATCCTCCATAACAGCAAATTCTTGTTACCCAAATGATTGAATCTTAACATCCAAACATCCATCACACACCAGAAACATGATGTCCTCTGTCTGTGAGTCCTCTATGTAGAAATTCCAAGTCTGGCTTTTTTTTTTCTCAAAATAA
The DNA here is from genome assembly GCA_902729485.2 of Mus minutoides. Classification (NCBI taxonomy): domain Eukaryota; kingdom Metazoa; phylum Chordata; class Mammalia; order Rodentia; family Muridae; genus Mus; species Mus minutoides. The sequence continues at coordinate 11,678 of LR753516.1, read as the reverse complement.
GTAGTATAGTTTAAACCCACATTTGTTATATTTCCACCCACTGGCATGTCTCTATCGACAGGAAAATATTTGTGGTCAACAAGGAGACAGCTATTCACGTGAGTGTTGCACTGTGGGAAAATCAGACTGAGCCTTTAAAAATCAATGCTGGCTGAAGAGACAGGATTCTTCTACCTGTGTTGGGCGCACATTAATGTCAGTCTCTCAAAGGAATTCACAAAGGTCTTATTCTGCTGGGTCCCTGACTGAGAAACACAGATGATATTTTTCATCTATTTAAATCTTAAGAGTTATTTTTAACACAATTAAGCATTTATAACTTCACTTTAAAGATACACACTTTTGAGTTACGTAACTCACTGAACTATTATTTTGGACTGCACTTTGGAAAATTCTCTCACCTCAAGATTTCACACTTAGATATAATGAGAACATTTTCACTTGGTTAAAAACCAATGTCTTTCCTTTAAAGGACTTTGAAATTTCTTATTTTGTATCCACTTAGTTACTTATTGTCTGTATGTAGGTGGGGTGGATTCTTGCTTGACACTGCATGCTTATGGAGGTCACAGGACACATTGTGAGAATTGGTTCTCTCCTTTATCATGTGGATTCTTGGGGTTGAACTGAGGTCATTGGTTTGACAGCAAGAGCCTTTAACCACTGGCTATCTCTCTAACCCTGAGAGGGAATTGTGATATTACCAAACTTGTAGGAAAGTGTACAATTTTACCAAGTGAGTGATGAACACACATTTTTCATCCTGAATCAACTAACAAGTACTCGTATTGCTTTAATCGGATGATCTGATGCCCCAATAAGGAATATGTCACCACCTTTCAAAGGGACAAAAGAGCTAGCTGATTTATCTTCAGATCTGCAGTTCTGTGAAGATTATCAGGCATCCATTGCACACTCATAAGATGCGCTTTACAGTAACTTATTGCTTCCTCGTGGGTCTGGGAAGTGACTTCCTTCAGGTTCAGTAAGGGAGGTAGAGAGGATTGCAGGCAATCCTAGGTATTCAGGGGAGTGTAGACACTAACGAAGCCCCTTAGCAAACTGCAGCTAATTGTCATGTACAAGTTATCTCCAAAACATAAACAAAGATTCATGCCCACTCTTGCCAGTTTGATAATGCTGGGAAAGGGTTTGGCAAGTGAAATTTTGATGAATGATCTTGTTTAGATGAAAATAAGGGTAAGATTGCCTTGGAGAAAACAGAAATGTAGAGAATTTATTGGAATATTCTGGAAGAAAAACAGAGATTTAACTAAAATGCAGTTGATTTATCCAAAATATATCTTCTTAGGAATGTTAATCATTTCTGTTTCTTGTTAGCAAGTGGTGTGGTCAGCTTGAGTATTTTATGCCACCTTTAAAAACATGTTCAATGGAAAACGTAGCTATTCCTCAGCCAAAAGAGTTCTTTTTAAGAATCCACTCTGATCCATTTGTTTGCTGGATGAATATCTAGGTTCATTCTTGTAACCATGGGCTATATACTCTTGTAACCATGGGTTACATACTCTTGTAACCATGGGTAACACAGCCTTGTAACTATAGGTACACAGTCTTGTAACCATGGGCACACAGTCTTGTAACCATGGGCACACAGCCTTGTCACCATGGGTACGCAGTCTTGTCACTATGGGTATACACTCTTGTAACCATGGATAATACAGTCTTGTAACCATGGATTGCACACACTTGTAACCATGGACTACACACTCTTGTAACCATGTTATCACATACTTAAATATCCAGAACATTATTCATGTATCAGTCATCCTTCCAAAGTCAACATTCTTGAAGTATGTGCACACTTAGAGTTGGATAATATCCAATGTGTATAAATTATATACCTACCCGGTCAACAGTATTAGGTGAAGGTTAAACATCGTGGATTCTCTTAGGGTCTGACCACCTTTGGATCTACTCTATGTTTCTTCTCTGCTTTTTAAAATGTTCTTATGATTCTCTCAAATTCTTCTCAAGGCCGTAACCCACATGTATCTTCCACCAAGGTTCTTTCGCATTGCCCCTAACAGTGTAGGAACTAAGGACCAGGATTCCACATCTCAGAAGGCTAGAGAGAAAAACAATGAATTAGTTTTCTAGAATTCAAGTAGCAGACCTGTTCTATTGTACTGTGTGAGCCAGGTTACAGGTCTTTCAAATGGCTCCTGTTTCAGCTCCGCAAATGAACATACATATGACTGAAGCACAGGTGTGAATATTCAGACTGTGTGTGAGGTCACCTCATCCTCCAGGTCAGAGTAGAGAAGCACCCTTTCGCCCTTCATTTATTTACTATTACCTCCCAACTCTAAGACAGTCCCAGAGTTTTTTTCTTCCTAAAAATCTCACCTTGCAAGATGGCTTAAGACTTAGAGAGCCATAGTAAGGGGATTTATTTGGGAAATATTGCATTTCTGGAGATGCCCAATGTACACTAAAGTAATAAAGACTCTGAGAAGTTCTGCAGGAAAGAAATGTGCAATACTATTGAACCCCAAATGGGTAGCTCCTACTTATAGGATAGTTAAGTCTTCAGGGAAGCAAGCTCAGTGAGTAAGAATTCTGTCTGAGCCGAAACAACTGTTTGGACTCACCTTGCGCGAGTGGCTAGCGTTTTCAAGTCCATTTTACTAAACATGATGAAACTAGTCACTAGTGCTTTTCCACAAGCTGGTGGAGGTTTACAGCTACCCTGCGTGGGGAGTGGGGACAGAGGAGACTGAAATACAGGGAGGAAACAGCAAGTGGAGGAAAGGGAGACAGAGGAGACCCAGGGCACCCGGGAAAGCCAAGCTTGTTGCTTACCTCGCCTTGTGGAATTCCTTGTTCAAGGCCCCACTACTTCACTAGCTTCACTACAGTTACATTAGCTTCAGTGTAAACTCACGTTGCTGACCCCAGATCCCACTGTTCTCCCAAGCGCATTTCTGCTTCGGTACTCGCGTGATATTACATCGTTGTTAACATTATCAAAGGTAATCAAAGAGGCATTGAGAATGGTGGGAGGATCTAGGCATCCATCAGCCCCAGGTCAGGCTGAGATCCCCGGGCTCTAGGAGGCTTCACTGCTGTGATAGAAAGGAGCACTTCAGAGGACTCATTAGTGCTTAAGACATAATAAATGCTCAATAAACACTGCCTGTTGTTTTCAGTGTGGGTCGTAGCCTAGTTCTAATATTATGCAAGTTTTATAGCCTGGGCTTGATTTTCACTGTCAGTAACAAAAGGTAGAATTCCCCTGTCTTCCCACGCCTATCAGCTGAATGATGGCTGAGAGATCAGAATATATGAAAGTAAACCACAGACTCCTGGAGTAGCCCGGATGCTATCCCCAGCAGCCGTGTAGTGAATGGGGTGGACAAAGCTGGCATAGAGGTAGAAAACACCCCTGCTTCCTTCTTTTCTCTGAGAGGCTCTGCAGCAAATGCATCCCAGGTAGATTTTGCTGGGTCAGGTGATTTCTTGCTGAGTCATGACTATGGATACAACTGAGAGAGACAAAGGGATGTTTGCCGGGAGCTGACGCCACCTCTAGCTACTTATTTGCTTTTTATCGATTGATTTAATAGCTTTGATCTTTGATCTCAGAAATAGCCCTGTGTGTTACATAAGAGTAAAGCCACTCGCTGTCCTGGTGAAGCAGAGTGAACACCTGGGTTAGAAAACAAAAACAGGTAAAGAATCAGATCCACCAGATGTACTAGGATTTTCCCCTACCTCTCTGGGTTTTTGTGTTCACATATTTGATTAAATTTAAAATTAAAATTTAACGTCGGTTGTGTGTTTAACACACAGATCCGTTTTGATGACACATCTCGGTGGGGCAGGGTTGAAGTTTGTGTTCTATCTGGGTCAGCTGAGTAAATCAACAGCATTAATGAGCTTTATTAAATCATCTTAGTAAAAGCCCCGCTGTCGTAACTGTTTACTTAACTCTACATCCAACCAAAACAGCTGTCACCCACCCCCTGACAGATTCTGTTCTGAACAGGAGTTCTTTTCTTAGGAGGGAAGATAGGAGAGGGGTTGTAATCCAAAGGCAGTCTATTGAGAGTCCATTAAAGGACACTCTGTGACGAAGTACCCTCCAGACAGACCCCCAACTTCCTATTAGGAAGGAATACAGTACAAGGAGTGTGATCAAGGGAAGCACTTTGCTCTTCTCTTTTACTTTATTTTATTGTGTTTGTAGTGTGTGTGTGTGTGTGTGTGTGTGTGTGTGTGTGTGTGTGTGTATACACTCATGCTTGAGTGCTTGCCTATGCTCAGGGACCTGCACACACATGTGGGGTCCAGAAGAGGAAGATGTCAGACATTTCCCTTTATCACGAGGTCTCTCACTTGCAGCCCACGTCTGGCTTTTATGTGGGTGCTGAGGAGGATTTTGACTCAGATCCTCCTATTTACACAGTGAGCGCTCTTAACTGCTGAGCCGAATACAAGCCTCTTGCTTTATTTGACTTTGCTTTGCCTCTTGGGACAGGATCAGGTTGTGGTGGTTCTCCATCTTTGGAGTATATCACCACCCCTGACTTCTGCCATATATCTATATCATCTATCTCTATTTCTATCTCTATCTCTATCTCTATCTCTATCTCTATCTATAATCCATCTATATACAGAACTCTGCAAAGGCCACTCAATTCCTCTACAGCCAGCTGCATTGACTCAGAAACCAATGTCTGCTGAGATTTGGAGCCATGCTGGTGTGAGATGGGAAACAGCCCTTCCTACTCCTTAAGAAGAGTTACCACAGATAAGCCCACCAACCATTTAAATATTTTTAAACTTATGTGTTTACATGTGCATCTGTGTATAGTCATCGGCACCTGAGTGCAGTCCCAGCTGTGACCAAAAGAGGGCACTGGATCCCTGGTAGTAGAAGCTACAGATGGTTGTGAGCTACTCAGGGTGATGGGAATGTGTCTCTGGTCTTCTGTGAAAGCCACATCACCTCCTGACTACTGAGTCATCTCTCCGAGCCCTTCCCTCTGTCATTTAATTGGTATACTATCATTTAATTGGTATACTATCATTTAACTGGTATACTATCATTTAATTGTTATACTATTAACAGAAGTTTTCAGTGTCCTTAAGATAGTGCGCCTCTTTTTCTTTTCCCCTTAAACTGTACATTTAACCAGCAGATGGAAGCAAATTCCCTAATTAAAACAACTGAATACTGTTTAGGAAACAAAGGTAGAATTCCTCAGTTTAGTTGCATGTTGCTAACAGCTTGATTATATATGCCCCTGGCAGGATAAAACCATCTTCTGTTGAATCAATGTTGGAAATGTTTAACGTGCAGAGATGTTCAGGATACATTAACAAGCCTTGCATGACCTGTGGTCTTCTATGGGAAAGTGAAACCCACTGAGTGGAGAAGATCTTACATGTGGCCTGCAAGAGAAGGTCACATGGCTGTATCTCCCACAAAGAAGACATGTGTCACTGAGGCCAATGTTTCAGACTGACACAGCATCCAGAGACAGACTAGGTGGTCAGCAGAGGCAGCCCACCTTGGCTGCTTTGGTTCCTATGGCAATATATGTGTGTATGTATGTGTGCATGTATGTATGTGTGCATGTATGTATGTGTGCATGCATGTATGTGTGTGTGCATGTATGTATGTGTGCGTGTATGTATGTGTACATGTATGTATGTGTGCATGTATGTATGTATGTGTGCATGCATGTGTGCATGTATGAGTGCATGCTGTGTGTGTGCAGCCAGGCATTACAAGGCCACCGGCTTCGTCGCCTCTGCTCAGTATTGCTTTGGCTATCTGTGCTTCTCTATGATTTCTACGATTGGTTTCTATTTATGTGAGGGTTATGACCAGACTTTTATGGGGACATACTGTATAAACCATTTTGAGTAATATGGATGTTTTAACATTCACTGTTCCCATTCATGAACAAGATATGTCTTTCCATTTATTGATGTCATTGTGAATATCTTCCTTGAATGTCTTATAATTTTCATTGTAGATATCTTTTATCTGCTTGGTGAATTTATTCATAGTTCTTCTGGTAGAATTGGAAATGGGATTGCTTTCTTGATTTACTTTTTAGCTGGTGGACTGTTGGTTTGCAGCGATGTGGCAGCTTCTGCATGTTGATTTTGTGTTCTGTAACTACCGGATTTACCAGGTCAAACGGTTTTCTTGGTAGAGAACTTAGGCTTTTCTACATATAAGATTGTGTTGTTTGCAATCAGGGCTAATTTGTCTTCCTCCTTTCCAATTTGGATGTTTTTTATTTCCCTCTCTTGCCTAACTGCTCTGGCTAGGACTTCTAGTATGTTGAACAAATGTGACAAAACAAGACATCCTTTCTCTTGATCCAGATTTTAGAGAAAATGCTTTTCACATTTCTGGGTTCCATGTGATGTTGTCTGTGTGTTTCTGGGTTTCGTGTGATGTTGTCTGTGTGTTTCTGGGTTCTGTGTGATGTTGTCTGTGTGTTTCTGGGTTCCGTGTGATGTTGTCTGTGTGTTTGAAGTACACTGTGTCATTACATGTATGTTCTCTCTGCACCTACTTGACTGAGGATTTTATCACGAAAGGAGGTGGAATGCAATGGGCAAATGAATGAACTACTCCATTTAGTTCTAAATTTTACGTTTTGTACTCATTCTCCTTGTGGGCTTCCTCTGCTCATTCACTGTCCCTTCAGTTAGATCCATATATTCCTCAGGCAGGCTCTGTGCCAGCTTGGGTTATAGATGCCCTGGAGCTACTGAAGAACAAACGCTGGAGAGAGAGAGATGGCTCAGTGGTCAAGAGCATTTGCTGCTTGTGCAAAGGATT
>LR753504.1:287907-310678 GCA_902729485.2 Mus minutoides | reverse complement strand
AAATCTCAAGATTATATGAAAGGATTATAAAACTTAATTCCATATCACAACCTAAACATCATTTTATGCCATAAAGTTGCAAAAATAAACAGATAGGTCTTTCTTATAATAAAGACTTACTTTGACTAACATGTTTTCCTAAATGTACATTCTACAACTGAATATCACCATGTCTGGAATTTTACTGAGAATTATTCCCGTCACAATTTCCGTTAAAGAGTCCAATGACTTTCTTTACTGGTGTAGACTTCTTAAATCATGAATTATTAAATGATTTAAAACCTATTTTTAAATTGTAGATTACACATATGCTGAATCCATGGAATAATCTATAAACAAATCATATATTTTCTATTAGAATGTCTTAAGATTATAGTATATATGATGTCTAGAGGTTTGCAAATTATTGTTTTTTAGACCGCACAGTAATTCTTGAACTTAATTTTCTTCAAAAATAATATTAAATTTGTACCTTGATAAATTTTTCATCTGTTAACAAATGCTTCTTTTGTCCACTTAAAAAAATCTATTCTTAGTTCATATGAACATTAAATAAGTATGATGTCTCCGTTTACATAAAATAGTAGATTTTCAATATTGTCAGACTTTTAGAATTGAATTAGTTTGGAGACATCACTAGTGACTAGCTGGAAGCCTGGAGTTGACTTTGGTGGATAAATGGAGTCCTTGGCGGTGATGCTAGCTGAGACTATTACCAGAATACAATAGAGATACTGAGGCATCCAGGACCTATATGGAAGCAGGACATTAAGACATGAGTAGAATAAAAATGTACCCAAATAACCTTCAACCCCATATTTTCTATTGAAAGATGTAAAGTGTGGAGCAGTCTTTGGGGGAGCAGACAAGCAATAACAACACCAGACTAAGACCCATTACATGTGAAAGAGCCTGCAATAAGGATTATAAATGATGTTCTGAGAAGCTTCATCCTGCAGAGAATAGAGGCACATGCAAAGAACAAAGGTCAAATATCAGGCTTATCTTGGGAATGTGATGAATGGGGAAGAGAAGTCAGCAAGTTTTACAAGANTCAAGATACATATGAGAATAATGTAGTTTGGTTCACCTTAAAAAGCAGCCCATGAACTTTCTTCCTGGCACAATGACCTTGAATGTCAGTACGAAAGGAACTGTCTTTGTAAACACTGTAGAGGAAACCATAGTGAGCAAACTGGAATATGTTTTCTGCTGCAGAATGCATCTGTTCATAATGGGATGATTAATGTACAGCAAGAAATATATAAAACTATGTATGACGGAGATGAGTAGGATATAACTGAGAGTTTCATTGTTTGCCTTAACTATGGGAGTGTCTCTGTATTTCAAGAAGAAACACATACAACATTTGTAAAAGCAGAGAAGCACAGGGCCAAGTCAGTAAGTGCCATAACCAAAGGGTCTTCATAAGCTAAGAAGGGCACAACTTTTTTTAGAAGATGTTTGTTTGATATCTGTTGGTTAAGTGGTCCTCTGAACACTTCAAGCACTGATCAATGTTTATTATAGAAAGAGATATATTCTCAGATTTAATTGTTCTGTATTCATCACAAGGTACACTAAATCCTAGCATGGGAAAACCATAACTAAAATACACTTTCAAATCATGGGTGGTATTTGGGAATATAAATATGGAAGGTGCAAAGTATGTGATCCTAGAAAACAATGGTTAATTCTTTTATGCCATCTGTTGTTAATAATGCATGTTAAGATTTATCTTATATATGGAAGATATGTACAATAATTTTCAAAAACAAAAATGTGCTGTAACATAATATTTACTATTCTATAATAACATAACTTGGTTGGACACTCACAGACAAAGAGTTTTGCCATTCATATTTTTTTTATATTATGCAACACATGAACTAAAAGCAGCCATGTCCATGTATCTTATGTTCTAATTATCAGCAATAAGTTTGTTCCACATGTGGTTTCAAATTGTTCTTTAACATAAAACTACACCACTTTCTGTTTTAGAAAAGTACCTATAATCAACATTTTACTAAATGATTATGATCTCTAACTAAGTTTGAAATGGTTGAACTTATACACACATATAGGACTATCACTCACAGTTCATTGTGGAAATTGTCTATGAAAAAGGCAACAAACATGGAGAAAAACCTTACTTATTAAAAATTACAGATTTGTAGTGCTGTCCAATTAATACATAAACAAAAAAATCAATATTTTACTGTACTGGCTAGTTTTGTGTCAACTTGACACAGCTGGAGTTATCACAAAGAAAGGAGCTTCAGTTGAGAAAATGGTTCCATGAGATCCAACTGTAAAGCATTTTCTCAATTAGTGATCAAGGGGGAAAGGCCTCTTGTGGGTGGTGCCATCTCTGGGCTGGTAGTCTTGCATTTTATAAGAGAGCAGGTGGAGCAAGCCAGGGGAAGCAAGCCAGTAAAGAACATTCCTCCATGGACTCTGCATCAGCTCCTGCTTCCTGACCTGTTTGAGTTCCAGTCCTGACTTCCTTGGTGATGAACAGCAGTATGGATCTGTAAGCTGAATAAACCCTTTCCTCCCCAACTGCTTCTTGGTCATGATGTTTGTGCAGGAATAGAAACCCTGACTAAGACACTTACTAAAACTCAAAATTCCAAAATAAGACATATAAAGATTGTCAGTGCTAGAAGATAAGATTAAGATGAGAGACTGAATATCCCAGAATAAAATAATGGAATATGGGCTTCCAAGCAAATGTTCTTAGGAAGGAAGCTGGAGTTGTCATGACATTACCCAATAAAATAGATTTTCAACAAAAAATTCAAGTGTTATCAGTAAGGATACTTCATAATCATCAAAGGGAAAAATCCAGCAAGAAAAAGAATCATTTCTGAACATCTATGCCACAAATGCAAGAGCACCTACATCCATGAAAGAAACATTACTTAACTTCAAAACACACACTGGACCCCACACAATAATAGCCAAGAGGAATGGACAGAAGAAAATAGTCAAACTCAGGGCAGAAATAAACCAAATAGAAACAAAGGGAAAGTAAAACAAACCAATAAATCTAAAAGCTGGCTATTTGAAAGAATTCACAAGATAGATAAACCACTAGCCAAACTAAAGAGCTCATAAGCAATATACAAATGATAAAGTAAGAAATTGAAAGGAAAACATAACACCAGAAAGTGGAAATTCAAAAAAATAATCAGATCCAACTACAAAATGCTATATTCAATAAACTGGGAAATTTATAAAAAAAAAAATGATGATTTTCTAGACAGATACCACAAACCCGAGTTAAATCAAGAGCAAGAAAACTATCTAAACAGGCACATATTGCACAAGGAGATAGAAATCAGAAGGAAATAGAAGAAGTCATTAAAAATCTCCCAACCAAAAATCACTGGGCCAGATAGATTTAGGGCAGAATTCTACCAGACCTTCAAAGAAAACCTTATAAAATATTCCTCAAATTATTCCATAATATAGAAACAGAAAGAATACTACCTAATTCATTCTATGACACCACAATTACTCTGATTCCTAAGCCAAACAAAAGTCAAAACAAAAAACAAAAAACAAACAAACAAACAAAAAGACTTATGGGCCAATATTGCTCATAAATATTAATGGGAAAATACTCAATAAAATTCTTGCAAACTGAATTCAAGAAAAAATCAAAACCATCGTTCACAACGATCAAGTATACTTCATCCTAGTGATACAAGGTTGGTTCAACATACAAAAATTCATTAACATAACCCACTATATACACAAATTCAAAAAAGAATCACATGACCATCTCGTTAGATGCAGAAAAAGCCTCTGAAAAATACAACAAACATTCTTTTTAAAAGTATTGGAGAGATCAGGAATTCAAGGCCCATGTATAAACTTGATAAAAGCAATTTACTGCAAACCAACAGCCGATATCAAATAAATGGAGAGATACTTGATGCAATCCCATTAAAATTAGGGACAAGAAAAGGACACCCACTGTCTCAATATCTAATCAATATAATACTTAAAGTGGTAGCTAGAGCAATAAGACAAGAAAAAAGTATCAAGGGGATACATATTGGCAAAGAAAACTATATCACTATTTGCAGATAATATGATAGAATACATAAGTGACCTCAAAAATTCTACCAGAGAAAATCTCCACCTGATAAACAACTTAGCCAAGTGCCCAGGTATAAAATTAATTCAAATAAATCAGTAGTCTTCATTTATACAAATGATAAACAGGCTGAGAATGAAATTAGGGAAAACAACACTCTTCACAATAACCACAAGTAATAGATCATATCTTGGAACAACTCTAACCAAACAAATGAAAAACCTGTATGATCATAACTTGAAGTCTCTCAAGAAAGAAAGCAAAGAAGACCTCAGAAAATCAATCCAGACATCTCCCAAGGTCAATACAATTCCCATCTAATACCAACACAATTCTTCAAAGACATGGAAAGAGCAATTTTCAAATTCATCTGTAAAGAAAATAACCCAGAATAGCAAAAATAATTCTTAATAATAAAGGACCTTCTGGGGGAATCACTATACCTGACCTCAATCATTACTACAGAGAATTTATAATTAAACCTGCATAGTATCGGCACAGAGTAAGACACTTTGATCAGTGGAATGGAATTGAAAGAACAGAAATAAGGCCACACCCTTATGGATGCTTGAACTTTGACAAAGAATCCAAAGAATACAATGGAAAAAAGAAAGCATCTTACATAAATTGTGCTGGTCTGACTGGCTGACTATATGTAGAATAATGAAAATAGACCCATATTTTTCACCTTGCACAAAGCTCAAGTACAAGTGGATTAAGGTCTTCAACATAAAGTCATATACACTGAATCAAATAGAAGAGAGGGAAAGATACTTGCACTCATTGGTACAATGGTAAATTTCCTAAACAGAACTCAAAATGTTCATTCTCTAAGATTAAGTATTGATAAGTAGACCAGTGGTACAATCTTTGTAGACAGTCCCACGGTCCCTAGAGGAGAGGAGTCTCCACTCTGGGACACTCTCACATGCCCAGGATCTTAGAAGCACCAGTCAGAAGAACACATTTTCTCCAACACCACTGGGAGTAACTGAGACTTGCAGTTTCCAGAGACTCGGGAACCCCACCTGACCAATGGCTCAGGTTCCTTCTCATTGGTGGCACACTACCTTGGGCACAATCTTGGCAAACAGTCTCAAAGACCCCAGACATGAGGAGTCTCCAATCTGAGTTGCTCTATCATGCACATTATCTTAAGATTCCAGGATCCCAGGATCCCAGGAGTTTGGTCACATCAGGATTTCAGGGTCTTAGAGGCAGCATGATTCTCAGAAAATCTAACACACCAGAATCTCAGGCTCATAGGATCCTGGAATCACAGGATCACAGATAAAGCCAGACTGAGGAGTTCTGACTCAACCAGGATTACAGGAATGACAGTCTCTAATCAGATATAGGGAGTGCAGGGAGCAATATTGATAATCAGATGGCAACAGGCAAGTATAAGAACACAAGAGTCTCACACAAGCTGAACTGACTGGAAGAATCAAAGATCAACATAGCTGCCATGAAGAGGTTCGGACTAGCAGAGCCACCTGGAAAAGTACACTTTGCAACTTGTTGATCTGCCTGTAGGCTGTGAAGTATGCACTAGATCTCCAATTTTCAAGAGCTGTCATTAATGCTTAGGTGGGTGTTTGTTGTTATGGCTGTCTCTGAGTCATTTCTGCTACTGTAAGTAACTCCTCACTCATATTACTATAAGTAACCTCAAAAAAACTCATTGATTTAACAAGCTGAAATTTGTGGTATCCTTACTGTGATATGTCATAAGTTCCCTGACTAGGGTGAGTAGACATTTGTTCATGGCTCCCAGGAATAGTTTCACTTGTGTGTGTGTCTGTGTGTGTCTCTGTGTGTCTGTGTGTGTGTGTGTGTGTGTGTGTGTGTGTGTGTGTGTGTCCACAAAGGTCAGAATAGGATGTACCATCCCCTGAAGCTGGAATGAACCACCCAATATGGGTGCTGATCCTCTTGAAGAACAGAAAGTGCTCCCTGTCTACTGAGCCATCCGTCCAGTCCCACTGTTCTTTAGATATTATCGTTATGACCCTTACCCTGTGAATAGGTGCTGCAGAGTCCATGTTTATACCTGTCAGCCAGACAAACTGTTAACAGCAGTTAAAAGAGAGTGTTCCCTGTTCGCTGGGTACTCCAATGCATCAGATGATTTTATGAACACTCCTCTATAGGATTGTTTCCACTGAGCAGGTAAGTAAACTAAGCCTCAGAAAACAGATGTGCTGAGCTAGCAAGTAGTGAGACCAGCGCTCCAGCTGTCCTGTTGGCAGCTGAGCAAGACCTCATTGGTACTGTGTGATGCAGAAGGGAGGTCCTTGCTGACCTGGGTTGGGGAAGAGGAGGGTTTAAGTCTCCAGCCTGAGCCTTGCTCCCTTTTCTTACAAACTTGTTCCTCTGTAGATCCTTAACCCCCACATATCCTCAGATTACCTCAAATTACCGAGTCACTAGCCACTATACCCAGGAGACAACCCTCTCTCTGCCTGGAGATGTGACAAATGGCTCCAATTGTCCCCTCTGAGCTTGGGTTTAATCCAATGTTTTATTAATGGTGACAATTAGAGCAAAGTAGAGAGACCACTGTGAGCAGCAGCCTGCCTCCCTCCTGAATGTTCTCTGCTTGTAGAAATGAGAGAACAAGTGAGGTAAGGTACCACCCAAACACCACTTATACCTCGTGGTAATCATATCTCACCCTTCTACACTCTAACCGCTGGTGGAGTGAATGTCACTCTTGCCTGACATGTTCCACCCATTGCTCATGCTTGGTTGATTCCCTGACTGACAAATTAGGGGTTTGAACCAAATGTGGGAGAGGAAAGAGGTGATGGCAGCTTCCTACCCTGCAAATAAGATGTGTGTGAGAGTAGGGAGGGGCTCCCTGAAAACCTTGTCTCTCCTTGTTATGACTGAGTGTTTCAAAAGAGGGGAAAAATGACTGCCAACCCCAGGAGAGTTACCTATCTAGCCACGCTTGGAGGTGTCCCACTGCTTCATGGCTGACTTCTCACCCAGCTTTCAGACTGGATATCCTAAGAGATGGGCCAGACAAGATTCCTTAACTTGATCAGATGGATAAAACTGAGGGCTGGAGAGCAACATTGTCTTATCCTGAGTAACAGTAGAAATGCAGGCAGGATTCAAATTCAAGACTTTTTGACTATCTATGGTTCTCTACCTCTCTACACAGACTGAGCTTTTTCAAAGGGATATGCCTAAATCACAGTGAGGAAGGGACTTGGATGTCATTTTCTCTGTTGCTCAAGTAGACATTGAATCATCAGACAGGCTGAGCATTGGAAAGCCTAGAAGAGTGACAATTTACAAGATCCTGTATAATCTACTTATTAGGAGATTCCCTAAATGGCTTCCACAGACATGCACAGAGTAGATAGTTACTATTGCCTTTGTGCTTGTGATCAGACCCAGAGTGGTGACTCCAGACACATTATTTGTATACTTTCTATGTGTCCTCTGACCAGGCTACAAGGTAAATGAGACAGAGGCTAAGTGGGCAGGGAATTGGAGAGAGATGCCTAAGCTATCTGGGAGACATAAGATCCTGAAGAATGTCTAGAAAGAGGTGAAATCTAAGAAGGACTTGAAAGAAAACCATGAGTTAGCCAAGCAAGGGGGATGGTACTGAGCAAGCCATTATCTCCTTGCCCACAACAAACATCTCTGATGCCCTATGGGCATGAGGAGAATTTCATCTTGTCTCACAGTTTAGGAATTTCCAGTCCAGGACTGATGGTCTCCACTGAATTTGGGACTGAGGTAAATACATCATAGCTAGGCACATGACAGAGTCAAACTGCTGACATTAATGTAATCAAAAGAAAAGGGAGATGGGACTAGATGTCTCCCCTTCATTCTCCCCATCCCTACCCCTAATCCTCCTCTCCATCACTAGCACATCCACAGGAATCAGGGGAGCTCATGATCTACCTCTTAAAAGGTTCCAGCCTTCCCACCCATAACATCATGCTGGAGATCAAGCCTTTACCACAACAGTCACATAAGATCCAACTTTAGCAGCAGATAATTCCAGACTAAAGTAGAGAGAGACCTGGAATTTTGTGAGAAGAATTAATAAGGACTAAGGTTTAAAAAGGAGGCTGGAGAGCCCACACAAAGCTGAATGTGATGGTTTCTGGGTAATGACAGCATCTATAATCATAACAGAGATACTTCTCAGGGCATGTCTGTGAGATATTATATGGATTAAATAAATTGCAATGAGAAGACCTCTTCTACATGTTGATGGCATCATGCCACATCCAGAGGTCATAGACCAGTGGTTCTCAACCTTCCTAATGCTGTGACTCTTTAAAACAGTTCCTTATGTTTTGGTGACCACACCTCAGCCAAAAAAAAAAAAAAAAATGTTGTTACTTCACTTGTTATGAATCACAATGTAAATATCTGACATGTGACCCCTGTGGGGGTCATGACCCATAGGTTGAGAACCATTGTCCTAGACAGTGAATAGAGGATGGAGGATGAAGGATGGAGGATCCTGGCTAAGTACCAGCATTCATCTCTGTGCTTCATGACTCCAAATAATTTGACCACTTGTTCAAAGTGTAGCCGCAAGGCCTTCCCTGCCATAATGGGCTGTATCTCAAATCAAAGCCAAAATTATTAACCTCTACTTCCTTAATTTGCTGTGTCAATTATTTTGTCTCAGCCTTGAGATACAGAGCTGGTGTACTGTGGTTTGAAGGAAGCAGATCCTATGAGGCTGTCAGGAAAATATTCTCTGACACCCAAGAAACCATGGTGGTTTCAAGCAGGAACATGAGACCTGGGCTACAGAAGGAACATGCTGGCTCTGTATAAAGAATGAAGAGAGTCCAGAGAACTGATGTGGCAAGAGGCTGGAACTGGAAGAGGACATTTTCATGGTCCAGAGAAGAGAATAGGAAGGAGACCTGGGCTGGGGCTGGGATATGAGATTTGTGAGGGACATTCACACAATGTAGAAGAACATCTTACAGAATGACAGGAGGTAGTGGAGAAGGAAGCAGAGGGGCCACCCTACGTCTCTGACATGAGCAATGATCTCAGGGCAGCTGGAGAAGAGTGCTGGAGAGGAAGATGAGTGGTCCACATGGAGAAGCAGATTTTTATTATGGGGTCCGATCAAGCTGAGACTCCTGGGCCATCAAACTGAACCTCTGAGCTAGTGACAGGATGTGATGAGCAAAGAGGAATTCTATTTTCTTCTGGACTATGAAAGCTGTAGCATCCAGGGTTGGCACTGGGATGAGACATCCTGGTTACTAGACCTGAGAATTAATTGCTTCTGCAACCTTCATTCTGTCATTTGAACCTCTGAGATATCAAAATATGTTGGATATTGGTGCTAACGCTTTGAATCTGTGGTTCCATATGCTAAAGGTCCTTGTTCCCAATTGTTGTTTTTTTTTTTTTTTTTTTTTTTTTTTTTTTCAAAAAAGATGCCAGTGGCCAAAGGCTAGGCATGGGACAGGACACTTAAGAGTTACTTGGGTAGGATGCAGAGAGAATCTGCTAGGACCAGAAAAAAGAATGGGACGCAGTAGCAGCAGGAGACAAAGCCACCCAACCATGTGAGACTTTGGGTAAGTGGCCATTGGACACTTCACTGGGGAATGTTTAGGAGTGTCTAACCTTTGAATTAGCCAAGACAATTTAAAAATCAACTCTGTATGTGTGTGTGTGTGTGTGTGTGTGTGTGTGTGTGTGTGTGTTTGTGTCACTAGGAGCACAAAGTGATATACTCAAAACCTCAAAATATCACTGCAACAAAAACACTCTTAGTTTTCGCTTTTGTAAAGTTGTTAAAAATAATATAAATTTGGCTCTCTTGAACAAAAAAAAGGTGGGGAGGGGCAGTGGTGACACATGCCTCTAATCCCAGTACTAGGGAGGCAGAGGAAGGTGGAATTTTGAGTTCAAAGTCAACCTGGTCTACCAAGTGAGATTCCAGACAGCCATGGATAGAAAGGGAAACACTGTCAAAAAAGGAAACAAAGGAAAACATACTCTTAGTAACACCAGAGCAGGTATAAAATCGAAAGGAGTTTACCAGGAAACAAACAAACAAAAAAAGTTGCAAATCTAAGAAAGATCATTTCCAAATGTGAAGAAGAGAGCAGCATACACATTTTCATCATTTGTATTAACAAATGGAAATTTTGGTGCCTAAGAAAGAAAGACAGATTTTATATTTTTTATTATAATCCACACCCAAATAGTGTGACTGTCTTTCATTGAATGTTCACTTACCCTAAACTATTTTTCCAGCAAACTGTAGGCTTCATAGATGTAAAAAATTATGTACCCAAAGTTCTTTGTATTATAAATATGGGAATAGTAAGTATTATGGAAGAATATAATTATAATCAAAATAGTGCAAACATAAAGACTATCAGAATTTTTAAAAAAATACTGGTTTTTTTTAAAGATATCAGGGTCAGGTCAATGCAATATACTATAGCAACTAGGAAAATATCAAAATACAATTGAATGGCAGAACCCATAATTTTTGGAAAATTTATTCTAACAAATGATACTAATAAAAAATTATCAGAAGGTTATATGCCCAACCACATACAATGAGTTTTTAGTTGTCTTTTGTAGTGAAATTTTTTTTTTCTCTTCTTTAAGGGATAATTTTTGCTTCCTATTGCTTATACATATCACTCACCATATCTTACATAAAATAAACTACAACAGAAGAGGAGTAAATAAAAATGATTATAACTAACTTTAAATGGTAATTGAGAGTGATTATAATCTAGGGATTATGTTCATTGTAATGATAAATCAATACACAAAGGCATTTATATTATAATAGACTGGATTTTTTAATCAGTATAACAATTATAGCTAATAAAAATTGAGGTTAAGAATGATATTCTGTGCACTCAATTGTTTAAACTTCCCTTCAAATAAATGAAAGTAAAATTTAAATATCCTTAAATTTCCTGCAAAATCATCTTTTACAAAATAAGTTTATGAAAACTATAAATCAAATTACTCATTCTTACATAATACTGAAACAAAAGTAATTTAGTTTATAGTTATGAATTAAAGATAGAGGAAAACTCCCTATAACACACCTTATAAAACTAATAACTGAAGTACAAGGGACACAGGCAGGCACTGCATGATAGCGTTAATATGTTTATTACTGAGTTCAGTTGAGTTCAGATGGAGTCATTGGCATAATTTGAAGCAAAACTCATTTTGAATACCTGATGTAATCTGACTTAACTATTTCAAATTGTCATCAAAAAACTGGTTTGATGAACTAGGCTTGTTAGAAAATTTGCCCAAGAGGAATCATGCCTGATGTTCACATCTACTGAAATGGATGCAATTATAAGGGATATGGATGTAAAGGATAATGATGAAGAAAGTTATTACAACTTATTTGTTACAGGAACATATGAACTCAGATGCCAAGCCTAAGATCATGGATTATTTAAGAATTTGCCAAAGGCAAACAAGGAACTGAAAAGTAAATGTTGCCAAGAGAAGTACATTTGTCCTTTAGTAGTAGGTACAGTAATAAATAGTGGTGCCTATATGGGTTCACAAAATATTAATATATGAAATTCGGTCTATCTGAATGTATATGCTGCATTTTGCTCAAGCAGACATCTTTCTGACAAGAAAAGGATGTTCTCTTTGATCTTTGTCTTCTGGTTTCTAAAGATTTCCTTTATTTTTTGTCATTTGAGTGATCCTATATGCTTTTGGAGAATAAAAGATTCCAAAAATAATCTAGGAGATAAAGAAACTTATTGCTACTTTTCTAATTTCCCAAAGCATGGTTACGTGAAGAATGATTATTTCCATTTGAATCTAGACAAGGAGTAAGTGCATACTTCATTTGCATATTTTACTTTATTATAAGAGACAAGACATTATAGAAATGCTAAGATATAGGCCATGATACTGTGTGTCTTCTGGCTCTCCTTTTCTAGGAGATATCCAAAGGTTATTTTATGTTTCATTGTTGAGATTACTTTTTCAATTCTGCTTGATTTATGAGTACCTTATTGTTTTTCAGTTTTGATTTACAATTTGTAAATAAATGCTGAATGAATGACCCATGGTATTGACCTTGCTACTAGAGAGACTCCCATAATTTGACAATTTCCCAGATTTTTTTGTTTGTTTGTTTTGTTTTTGTTTTGGGGGGTTTTGTTGTTGTTGTTTTTGTTTTGTTTTGTTTTGTTTTGTTTGAGATTTACCTGAGAAAATTGGAACAAACATTGTTTTTGGCTTATTTCACAGAGACTAAAATATAGTGGTTTTTATTGGTCTGCTAATGTTTCATCTGTCAGCATGGATGCCCAATTCTTGCACATCAACCCTTTGGATATCTGCCCTTATTTTTAGTTACATGTATTAAGAAGATATACAGATTTTATTCAAATATTCTATCTAGCATAACTTTAAATTTTTGTGGTCTATGAATCCTGCAGCAGAGGTCAACACTGAAAAAACTATTTTTTCACACACACAAAAAATTCTGTTTCACTACTTTGACATTCTGGTCCAAAGGCATTGCCATATTTTTTTTAATTAATGTTAGAAATTTATGCCAACTTATCAACTAGAAACCTATAAATCATGTACCTATTCCAGCAGATAATGTAGTAATTGTTACAAGAAAAGATGCCCATACAAGCTATGACTTGCTATTTCTATTTTTAATTGCTAGAATTAAATATGTCTGTGATACCTGATAAAATTTGAGAGAGATTACTATGGGTACAGACATTTCTATTACCAAAACTGTCGTTTACATATTTCAACATTTTATTTCTCATTATTACTGTATATTTACATCTACTATACTCATTTAACATTTAAAATTATTCCAGCTTTCCTAATAACATTCACTGTTTTTGGATTTATGGGAATTGAATGTACTATATATAAATTGAAATATACTTTATGTAATGTCTCTTTATGAATGGAGTTACTGTATTTGAGATTTCATTTGAAGAAATTGTGATAATTTCTCCACAATATTGTAGGACAGTCATTCAAAAGAGATTTCCAATTTTATATATGTATATAAATATATGTGTGTGTGTGTGTGTGTGTGTGTGTGTGTGTGTGTGTGTGTGTGTTTGGATGTGTATGTTTGTGTGTGTATATGTGTGTGTGTGCATGAGAACAAAGAGAAAGAGAGAGATTAGTACAGTGACACTGACACTTTTAGATAAAGATTCTATTCACTTTAAATACAATATATCAGAATAAAATAAAAATGCAGTTAATGAATATTTTTGTCTTTGGATAAGATCCAGAAAATATTTAGAAGAAATGGGTGGAGCCATGGCTTTATATACTAGAGAAAAGGAATAGCGTTTGAAATGTAAATTAAGAAAATATCTAATAAAAAAACAAAAAGAAAACAAAAACAAAAATAAAACAAAACAAAAAATACTAAAAAATCAATATTCCTGGTAAAATGTAGGATGGAAGAGATGAACCAGAAATCCAAATGTTCAGATATAGATGAGAAAGAATATAGGAGATTTGTTTGAACCAGAACATCTTCAGAAACACATTTGCACATCTCCCATCAAACTGTGATAAGCTAGACACTATTTCAGATAAGCCTTGTCTCGTGTAAGTAAATAATTTTTTAATTCATTTAATTTACTTTCAAAAATTTCTAGCAGATACACTATGTCCAAGTGTTCTATTTTAAAAGTATGTGAAGTTTTATGTTCAGAACTCTAACAATTTAGACTCCATGATTGTACACTGTATATATTTTCGGTGGTTCCGAAGGAAGGAGATCCAGAGAAGTGATTTGATTTCTTTTTACTTACTATTAATAAGAAAAATACCACTACAAGAATTTCTTATCTAGACTTTAACAACAAAAAGTAACATTTTATGTAGAAAATAAATTTTGGATGTATACATGACTCAGTTTTTTAAGTTTTAATGTGTGTGTGTGTGTGTGTGTGTGTGTGTGTGTAACAGAGTAGGATGTATATGTATGTATGTATGCATATATATATATATATATATATATATATATATATATATATATTCCTATAAATCATTTTATATTAAATAGCAGATATGATTCCAAATGTGTTTATGTTTCTCATGCTATACTCTGCCTACACAAAGGAGATTGTTTTACAGCTGTTCACTGTTCATTTGTAACCAATACTTGGATATTTATATCGTTACTATAAACATGCCTGCACAGTTACATAAGCCACTCATTTTAGAAGTAAAATATTAGAGTACTGTTTCACCTACATTGTTTGTGTAATACTTGTAAAACAATATATTAGACCAATGTGAATAGATTATGATTCTCCAAAACATGACCATGATGGTGGACATAAAATAAAACTTACCATAAATTTAAATTTCAAATGGGAATCTTGCATGGATATACTGTTAAAAATATGAAGAGATATTCTGTCTAAATAATTATAAGTAAAAATTTTAATGTTGTGTTTTAGTTATTACTCAGGAACACTATTAATGTTAGAGAAACATGGATCATAGGGGAAAGTACAATGTGATCATTTTTCTTCAGATTACATCAAATCATAACCTATGCCATAATTATGAACATAGAGAAGAAGGCTGGGGATAGCCTTATGATTTGTGTTCAAAAGCAGTATGAAACAATAGAAATTTATTCTTTTTTAGAATTTAGATAATTTAATGTAAACTTATGCTATATTACCTTTCCTGTCAGTAAAAGCCAGTACATAACTGTGGGATTTTTGTGTTGATTTCATCTCTCTATTCTGGGATTTTTCTGGTTCGTGCTTGTACAGTTTTAGAAATTATATTCTCTACTTCTCTGTTTTCAGCGTGACACCCAACGCCAACCATTTGATTTTCTCTGTTTATCTTGCATTAGAAGAAATAAATAAAAACTTCCATATATTACCCAACATTTCTCTGGTAGCTAAAATTGTATGTCTATATAATCAAGATGATAAGGATATTGATTTGAATGTGTATACGAAAATTCAACCAATTACTCCTAATTACTACTGCACAGATAAGAGCAGAGGTTTAATTATGCTTACATCGCCGTCATGGACAATAACTAGAAAATTGGGAAGGTATTTTTTCATGTACAGAATTCCTGAGGTATGTCAAGGTTGATTAATTTTTAGGAAATAATTTCTCACAACAGAGAGACTTTCTGAGCATGAAAGCAGTTTAAAGGGCAGAGAAATGGCTTATTTTTATTATGACCTACCAAGCATAAATGCATAGATACGTTTTGTGGCAAAAAAATCCCACAACTTTATCATAAATGGGCATGGGAGACAGAAGTATTGTGAAATGTTATACCAGAAGACTCAGGATTATTTTATTGTATAGAGAATCACAAGAGATTGGATATAATTGTATAAGTGAGATGAATAAACACTTTCTAGCATGAATACACTTTGCTCAAGCACACTCTGACCTTGTAAGTATCCCTCTGCATTCCATCATATTCATATTGTTGTCTATGTTCTGTATTTTTCAGCTTTACTGCGGTCATTTTCATCTTTCTTTGAATGATAATGAACAATTTCCTCACCTTTACCAGATATCTCCCAAGGACACATCTCTACCAGTAGCCATGGTGTCCCTAGTGGTTCATTTCAAATGGAACTGGATAGGAGTGGTCATTACAAATGATGACCATGGAATTCAATTCCTTTCTGAATTGAGAGGAGAAATGAAAAAACATGTTGTCTGTTTATCAGTTGCAATTATTATCGAAATTGAGAATGCCATCTTCAGTAAAATGTTTCCTTGGAATTACAACCAAATTCTAATATCATCAGCAAAAGTTATATTAGTTTATGGAGACCTGGAAAATGGCATGTTAAGAGGTGTCCTCATTGCGAGGAAATATAAAGGCATTTTTAGAATCTGGGTTAGTGTTTCACAATTTGATATGATCACAACTCGAGGTGACTTCTTGCTACACTCCTCCTCTGGGACATTTATTTTTCACACCAGAAACCTGAAATATCTGGTTTTAAACAATTTATGCAAACAGTATACGCTTCAAACTACAGTAGTGGATTTTCCTTTGCCAAACTATGGTGGACATATTTTAGATGTTCTTTGCCATCACCTTCTTGTAAGAAGCTGAAGAACTGTCCAACCAAAATTGTATTTAAATGGTTATTCATGACACCACTTGGAATGGCCATGAGTGATACATGTTATAACTTATACAATGCTATATATGCTGTGGCCTACTCACTCCATGAGATGCTTCTGCAACAAGTAGACACATGGTCAAATAATGCTGGGAAGGAACTTAAATTTGACAGTTGGAAGGTAATGAGTCTTATACTAAATGTTATTTTTATTCCTTGAGAATTTTAATAGAACCACATGGTCTAAAGCCATGTCAATGTGAAATTTCACACATAAAAGTACATAGTTCTGTACTCAATTACTACATAGATGACAGATCATGTCACTGTCATATAATAAGAAGCAGTCAACACTGGTATGCAAGTTAGCATTGACTACGATATAAATTATTTGTCAGATATTTAGTCCACATATGAGTCTCATATATTCATTTGTTCTTATGAATTTTTTAAAGAAATAAGAAAATTACGTGTCCTTTATGGTTCAAATGTTGATTTTCATGTTACTAAATGGATCCCAGATACTATCAAGTACTTTTCCAATAATTTCATTTATTAATAATTTTTATTCCATTGCTTGTGATCAAATGACTCAATTTACTAGAAAAAAAGAAACATACAGGACATATCATTACTCTCTAAGCATAAAAGTCAGGGCTGTAGGTTTTAAAGCTCCAAATCCAGCAAGAAAATTGTATTAGTAAAGAAAGTGGAGCTAGCTTTACATCTACACGAAATTTATTTTTGTGTTTAGTACTGAATACTTCTCATAAAGTTAGATTTTTGGAAAGAATAATAATAATTGGGAACATTATAAATGTAATACTTTCTATTCTAATGTGGAAGCCTAGTTGAAATTAAAATGACAAATGTGTTTTAGATGTTCTCTATTCTGAAGACATTACAATTTGTAAATCCTGCTGGAGACTTAGTCAACATGAACCAGAATTTGAAGCAGGATACAGAGTATGACATTTTCTTTATAATGGATTTTCAAAAAGATTATGGATTTAAAATGAAAATAGGAAGATTTTCAGGTCATCTTCCAAGTCATCAACAGCTATATATGTCTAAGGAAATGATAGAGTGGGCGACAGATATGGATCAGGTAATTTAGCCGTAATTTTTATGCTTAACATGTAGTACAATTACCTAAAATATTCACCTCCTTTGCTTTGCCATGGAATAAGTACTTGGTATTTCTTCATTTATTGACTTGCTTTACACAGTCCTAGATAGTCTCTCTTTCTTATTAAACTCATTTTTGGTACTTCTTAAAATATAAATCATCATATAGGCATACATTTTATCTGTAAAAAACAAAACAGTAAATTTTAATATATGTGTTTTAAACGAGGTCTTTCATTGGATCTCTGTTGTGTGGATCACTGGATGTTTGTCCATAATGATATTGTACTTATTTTTATAATGCATATAATTTTTCACAGATTCTACCCTCAGTATGTAGTATGCCTTGCAGACCAGGACTAAGAAAATCCCCTCAGGAAGGAAAGGATATCTGCTGTTTTATTTGTAACCCCTGCCCTGAAAATGAAATATCCAACATGACAAGTAAGGTTATAATACATCAACATATTCAGATTGAATTTTTCTCATATATTAACATAGCCTTTACAGTCCATTGAGGAAAGTAAAATATATATCATGTTAAGGAGTAAAAAAATATCTTCAGATATGCTGTTATTTAAAATAGTAAGCTCTCTCTTGAACTTTATTTTGGTCTCATTACTCTAGATCCCTGGAAAATGATATTTTCCCAAATAGTTCTTTAGAATACTAAAGATTATGATATGTTTTTTGCTTTCAATTTTATTAAAATAGGAATACTATAGATAACTGTGAGCTTCCACTTCTGTATTTTCCAGGTACTGGAATAGCCTCACTCGAGATAGCTATATCAGGGTGCTTTCAGCAAAATCTTGCTGGCATATGCAATAGTGTCAGGGTTTGGTAACTTATTATTGGATGGATCCACAGATGGTCCATCCTTTTATGTCAGGTCCAAACTTTTTCTCCATAACTCCTTCCATGGGTGTTTTGTTCCCTATTCTAAGGAGGAATGAAGAGTCCGCACTTTAGTCGTAATTCTTCTTGATTTTCTTGTGTTTTGCAAATGGTATCTTGGGTATTATAAGTTTCCGGTTAATACCAATTATAAGTGAGTACAGAGCCTCCAATGGAGGAGCTAGAGAAAATACCCAAGAAGCTCAAGGGGTGTGTAACCCTATAGGTAGCACAACAACATGAACTAACCAGTACCCACAGAACTCGTGTCTCTAGCTTCATTTGAATGAGAAGATGGCCTAGTCGGCCATCATTGGGAAGAGAGGCTCCTTGGTCTTGCAAACTTTATATGCCCCAGTACAGGGGAACACCAGGGCCAAGAAGTGGGAGTAGGTGGGTAGGGGAGCAGCGCTGGGGGAGGGTATGGGAACTTTCAGGATAGCATTTGAAATGTAAATAAAGAAAATATCTAATAAAAATAAAATAATATGAATATTATGCATCTACAATACTTTACCTTTTAAACACTTTACAATCTACTCACATCCACCATCCCTCCTCTTCTGCCAGTCCCTTTCTTACATATCCATCCCCCTCATACACCCTATCCTTCCAATTAGACAAGGACAGCTTCCCCTTGGATACTGTTCCCCTTGGATATGTTCAAAGCTGGACTAGTGCTGAGGCCCAATGTGGCAGCCCAAGTAGGGCAATAAAATCCTATGGCAGGTCACAAAGATGGAGATAGATAATGCTGTACTTGTCACCAGGACTCAGATGAAGAACAAGATGTACATTTGCTATTTATGATTAGGGAGCCTAGTTCCAGTCATGGCATCCTTCCCAGTTAGTGGTCTAGGAGTTATGATTTCCTAGAGGCCCAGGTTATTTGATGCTGTAGGTGTTCTTGCAGTGTCTTTGAAACTTGAATCTCACCTATGTCAATTTCACACTTTGTAGAATACTCGATAAACTCATCCTTATATTTATTGTTTTTTTTTTTTTTCATCTATTTACACCTGGTCTTAGATGAACCCCTCAGAAAATAGTTCTGCTACATTCATGTTTGCAAGCATAACTACAATTAATAGTGACAGATTTTGGCTCCATCATAGAATTTGGGAAAATCATTAGTTGGTACTTCCCACAGACTGCTCCAGCTTTATCCCTGTAAATAATCATCACAAATATTTGATTGACGTTTCCTTTGATGGATTGATGATGTCTCTTTCCTTCCTCTTGAAATTGTGCCTGTCTACAGCAGGTAGTCAATTAAGTTTCTATGTCCTTTTCTTCTTAGAACCTTAGTTAGGTTAATCATGGTATATTCGCTGTATCCTTACCTTTTCCAGGCCTCCAGGTCTTCCCAGAGAAGTTCATCTCAATTTCTATTCTCACTCCCAGGATTCTCTGACCCCTCACCCCATAGGTTTTTACTAACCCTTTACCCCATTACTGCCACTTTAATAACATTTTCTATATTATTTCACTTCCTAAGACTATTTAGTTGCATCTTCTGTGTAATATTTGTATATCCTCATTTGGAAACATCTTATTACCCCATTTTATTGGACCAGTGGATTGAAGCATGTTTATGCTTAAATTTATGGCTAATGTCTACATGTAAATAAGTACATAAGATTCATGTTGATTTTGCTCTGGCCTATCTCACTCAGGATGACATACTAAAATACCATTCATATATCAAGATGTGGGGTTTTTACTAGCTGAGTAGTATTCTTTTGAATAGGTTTGCCCTAATTTTTTTGTTGTTGTTTTCTTCAGTTGAGGGAAATCTTGCCTGTTTCTACTTTCTTGGTATTATGAATAAAGCTGAGATGAACATAGGTGAACAAATCTCTCTGTGCTAGAGTGGGCATCCTTTGGGTATATTAGCAGGAGTGGTGTAGCTTGGTCATGAAGTACTAGTATTCCTAGTTTTCTGAGAAAATATCTAATTGACTTCCAAAGTACTTGTACAAATTTACACTGTCACCAGCAATGGAGGAGCTTTTTCTGTTTGTACATGGTCTTGACATTATGTGCCACAATTTAATATATATATATATATATATCCATTCCCTTCAGTGTAAAATGGCATCTCAGAATTCTTTGATTTGCATTGCACTGATGGCAATTTAGTGGTAACATGAGGTCTAGGTTTCTCATAGCCTGATGTATGCATGATCATGGCAAAGAGACTGTAATATGGGTGAATGCTAGATTCTACCCCACATGAGCTACACCTCCTTATGTTCAGAAACCTGAGAGGAAACCGTCCTCAACAATGGAGTGACCCTCTTAAGTTTCAAATGATGACCTTCTGTTCTAGCATCAGTTTGTCTTATTTAGGGACTTTCATGGGAACTACTCAGCCAACAAGACAGCCAAGTTTATCCCTTAATACCAATGACGTAGTTACCAAAGATGGCACATTCAGTCTCTATATACTTTGTTAAGAGAAGTTCTCAATAGGATCATCCTTATACATCCAGGGGATTTCCACTGAACTGTATTTCCACATAGCCCATGAAATACTTTCCAAGTTCAGCTTTTTGTCTCCATCTGCTGTCTCTCTATACCTACAAAAGATCACTTCCTTTTTTTTCTTTTTCTCCCCCAATAACAGAAATGATATATATTTACTTCCCAGAGAGGTTCATCTTTCTCTGTTCAGATTTCTTCTTTACATATCTCTCTGGGCTTGTGCATTGTAGCTTCTTACCATCTATTTAGCAGCGATTGTCCAATTTTGATCCAATATATACAATATTTGATTTCTATATTGGGGTTATTTTATTCAACTTGGTTTATTTCTTGTTCCATCCAAGTGATAGAAAATTTCAGGATATCATTTTATTTTAAACAGGTGTGTCAAACTGTGTTGTGTAGATGTAGTATATTTTCTTTATCCTTTCTTGAATAGAAGTACATCTAGGCTGTTTTCATTTACAGTTTCTTTTAAATAAAACTAAAATGATCTTAATAAAAGAAGTGGCATTACGGTTAGGTAGAAAATATTTTGTTTGCATACACAAGAGTGTTAAAGCTGGTTTTGATGGTAAATTTAATCCCAGTGTTCATAGTAATTTCCATATTGATTTACACTCACACAAGCAATGAAGTTATATTCCCCCTCAGCCCAAATTGTTACCAATATGTGTAATTGCTTGTATTATTATTATTAATTACTAAAATATAAATTTATATTTAAATTTTGTTTTTACCATGTTTTTATTTTCATTAGATATTTTTAATTTTTACATTTCAAACATTTCCCTCCAGAATGCTTCTATTCCATCTCTCAAACCTACTTCTATAGGGACGTTTCCCTTTCCACCCAACAACTCCCATCTTCCTACCCTGGCAGGCATTTATCTACACTGGGGCAATGAGACTTCACAGGATCAAGGTCTTTCCTCCTAGTGGTGACCTGCAAGGCCATCCTCTGCTACTTATAGGGCTAAAGCATTGGGTCCCTCCAGGTGTACTTGAGCTCTTGGTCGTCTGGTTGGTTGATAATATTGCTCTTCCTATGGTGTTGCAAATCCCTCCATCTCTTTAGTCCTTTCTCTAACTCCTCCATTGGGGAGCCCATGCTAAGTCCAATGCTTGCCTGTGAACCTCTGCCTCTGTATTTGTCAGATTCTGGCAGAGCTTCTCACTAGAAAAATATATAAGACTCCTGTCAGCATGAACTTCTTAACTTCAAAGATAGTCTTTGGTTTTGTGTCTATATATGACATGCTTCCGCACATGCAGTAGTCTCTCTATGGCCATTACTTCAGTCTGTGCTCCAAACCTTGTCTCTGTATTTGCTTCCAAGAATATTTTGTTCCCCTTTGAAGAAGGACTCAGGCATCCACACTTAGTTGACTATAACCTTGCTATAAGTTGTCTTTAGAAACTTTAGGTACATTTCTTACATTAGGAATTATGCCAGTATTTATCTTGGCTATAGAATTGCTGTAAATTGTCTTTAGAATCTTTAGGTATGTTTCTTGCATTAGGAATTACACAAGTATTTATCATAATGAGGTGGATAATCTATTTGTTGTATTCTTGATTTTGGTTTGTAAGTATTTTATTGAATCATTTTACATGTTTGTTAGAGAAATTAATATATATTTCCCTTTCTCCATTGAAACTTTAAGTAGCTTGGTGTTAGGGTAACTAGAGATACAGAATATGAGGTGGAAAATGATCCTTCTCTATCTATTTTTTATGGAATTATTTGGGATGTACTGTTGTTATGTCTTTGAAATTCTGGTTGAATTTTTACATAACACTAATTTGGACATAGGCTTTGTGTGATTTGGAGTATTTAAAGGATTGGTTCTATTCAATGGGGGGAATTGGTCTATGTAAATTGCTTGTCTGGACATGATTTCACTTTGGTAAGTATTCTATATCAGAAAAAATAACCAATTTTATTAGATTTTTATTAGATTTTATGGAGAGCTAGATCTTAAAGTGTGTCCTAATAATTCCC
>LR753504.1:219758-287807 GCA_902729485.2 Mus minutoides | reverse complement strand
ATATATATATTAATTTTACCCCACATTTTCATATTTTATTGCCATCTAATTTGCTTATGTATATTTAAACATTTTGCCATTGTTTTTGTAGTTGAGCTTTTAGATGTGCTTTTAACTTGCCAGTATGAGATCTCTTTACTTTCTTAAGTAAATACTTACTGCTATTAACATTACATTTCACACCTCTTTCTTGTGTCCCATGTATTTGAGTATGTTATGTACAAATGTTCACTGAATTCTAGAAAGTCTACATTTTTAAATTTTTTTGTTTGATCCCTTATTTCATTAAAGTAAGTTTTGTCCATTTCCCATGAGATTATAAGCTTTCTGTGGTGCCCATCAATAATATCTGGTGATTTGGTAGGATGTAGTGAGTTATTTAAATTTTCCTGGACATTTTGAACTTGCCTTGTTTCTGGGTAGATATATTTTTGAGAAAACTGTGTGAGTTCCTGAAAAAGAAATCTATTATTTAAGGTTTAGCATAAATATCTATATATATATATATATTTGTTACATTAATTTAAATTATAAGATTAGGTAACTCCAATATTTTTCATTTTTTAATTTGTCTAGATGAAATGTCCACTGCTTTGAATATATAGGAGAAGTTGTGTGCATCTGTATTGGTCAGGCTCTAGCAGAATTTCTCTGTGACAGCTATATCAGGCTCCTGTCAGGAAGCACTTCTTTGTATCAGCAATAGTGTCTGGGTTTGGTTTCTGCAGAAGGGATAGTTGAATAGGTGAGGCAGTCTCTGGATGGCCTTTCTTTGAATGTTTAATCCACTCGTTGTCCCTGTACTTTGTTTTACCAATCAGAATTCAGGATTGAAATTTTGGAGATGGGTGTGTGACAGACACCATTGCTCCACTAGGGGCCAAGCCTATCCACTAGATGTGCTCTCTATAGGTTCTATCTCCAATTTGTTGGGTTTTTCAGATACTGTCCTCCCTCCTGTATCCTGGGATTCTTTTACTTCCCTGGCATCTGGAACTTTCTAGTGGCTTCACGGAGTTACCCCTCCCCAATTGATACACCCCTTAAAAATTCATGAACTTCTATCCTTCTCCTCTATCTCAATACTTATATGACTTGCCCCATTTTCCCCTACCCCTCACTCCCTCCATTCCTGATCCTCTCTCCTTCTACTTCCAAAGATTATTTCATTCTCCCTTCTGTGTAGGAGTGTAGCTTCCACATATTGGTGTGGTCTTCATTATTCTTGGTTTCATATGGTATAAGAGATGAATAGTTGGAATTCCCCAGGTTATTTTTAGATAATATCCACTTATAGATTACATGCCACGTGTGTGTGTGTGTGTGTGTGTGTGTGTGTGTGTGTGTGTGTGCATGTGTATGTGTGTGTGGTTATTTATGACTGGGTTACCAAACAAAGGTGATATTTTCACATGCCATCCATTGACCTGTGAATTTTATGAAGTCTTTGTTTTTAATAGTTAAGTAGAATCCATTGTTTAAATATACCACATTTACTGTACCCATTCCTCTGTTGAGAGTACCTCTAGGTTGTTTCCAGCTTCTGTCTATTATAAATAAGGCTGCTATAAATTTGAGGAGCATGTGTGCTTGCTATATTTTGGAGCATCATATGTGCATATGCCCTGGATCTGTATAGTGGGGCCTCAGGAAAAATTGTTTCCAATTTTCTGAGAAACCACCAGGCATTTCCAGTGGTTGTACCATCTCACAATCCCAGCAGAAATGGAAGTGTGTTCCTCCTTCTCCACGATCTCGTAAGTCTGCTGTCACCTGAGTTTTTGATCTTAGCCATTCTAATGGGCATGAGGTCAAATGTCAGGCTTGTTAGATTTGCATTTTCCTGATGACTAAGGATATTGAACACATTTTTATACAATATTTTATTTATGTACATTACAAATGTGATCCCCTTTCGCAGTTTCTCCTACAAAAATCCACTATCTCATTTTTTTTCTCCCCTTGCTTCTATGCATGTGCTCCCTCATCCTCCCAATCCTGTACTCTCTTCTTGGAATGGCCTTGAGCCTTCTCAGTACAAAGGGTATTTCCTCCTATTGATGTGGTTTTAAATTCTCTTTCTTTTTGGGGTCTTTGTGTGATAAAGGTATCAGTTTAGCTGTAGATACATAGAATTTACTAGGTAGTGTTCGTCCTGTATCTTTCATTGAAAGAGTGTGAGAAGTAATAATATTTGGTCTTTTATGAAACTCTGAATTAATTCTACATGAAGACCAACTGGTCCTGGAGATTTTATTCTTTGTAGACTTTGACTGACTGATTCAATTTCATTGGAGTTTGTTTGACTGTTTAATAGATTCTCTGATACTGATTTAACTTTGGCAAATGGTATCTAAAACATCATCCATTACAACTATATTTACTAATTTTATTGAGTGTAGGTTTTTGTAGTTAGATTTGGTAAGTTTTTAATTTCTTCAGTTCCTGTTTTTATGTCTCTGTTTTCCTTTCTGATTTTGTTAAGTTGAATTGGTCTATGTGCCATTTTATTATACTGTCTGTACTGGCTAGATTTTTTGTGTGTCAACTTGACACAGCTGGAGAAATCACAATGAAAGAAGCTTCAGTTGAGGAAATGCCTCCATGAGATCCAACTGTAAGGCATTTTCTCAATTAGTGATCAAGGAGAAAATGCCCCTTGTGGGTGGGACCATTTATGGGCTGGTAGTCTTGGGTTCTATAAAAGAGCAGGCTGAATAAGCCAGGGTAATCAAGACAATAAAGAACATGCTTCTATGGCCTCTGCATCAGCTCCTGGTTCCTGACCTGCTTGAGTTACAGTCCTGACTTCCTTTGGTGATGAACAGCAACATGGAAGTGTAAGCTGAACAAACCCTTTCCTCCCCAACTTACTTCTTGGCCATGGTGATTGTGCAGAAAAAGAAACCCTAACTAAGACACTGGCTAAGGATTTATCTATCTTATAGATTTTCTCTATGTTCGAGCTGATGGTTTTGTTGATTCTTTGAGTAGATCTTTTTTTTTTTTCTTTTTGGCTAACTTCATCACTGACTTTGATTACTACATATTCTCTACTCCTCTTGGATATTTTTGCTTTGATTTGTTCTTGATCTTTCTGATAGGTTGTTAAGCTGTTAGGATATGCTCTTGCCAAATTCTTTTTGGAAGCACTCAGAGCTATGAATTTTTTGCTTGTTACTGCTCTCATTGTGGCCCATAAATTTGGGTATGTTTTTGCTTTCATTTTCATTACACTCTAAAACCTCTTTAATTTCTTTCTTTCTTCACTCCTTGACTAATTTATCATTGTGGAGCTAGTTGTTCAGCTTCCATGTATATGTGGGCTTCCTGTTGTTTTGTTGTTTTGAAAGTACACCATTGGTCTGTGCTGATTTGATAGAATGCATGAGACTATTTCAATTTTCTTGTATTGGTTGAGACTTGCTTTGTGTCTGATTATATGGTCAATTTTTGAGAAGTTACCATGAGGTTCTGAGAAGGTATATTCTTTCTTTCAGGGTGAAATGTTCTGTAGATATGTATTAAGTCCATAGGTTTATAACTTCTCTTAGTTTCACTGTTGTCTCTGCATAATTTCTGTTTCCATGATCTGTCCATTGGTGGGAGTGGAGTGTCAAAGTCTCCTATTATTTTGTAATGTAGGTTAAATGTGTACCTAGAACTTCCTTATGTTTCATTTACAAGTGTGGGTGCCCTAGCTTTTAGGGCAGAGATATACAAGATGTTCAAATGCTCATTCTGCTGGATTTTTCCTTTAATCAGTATGTGGTATTCATCCTCATCTTTTTTTTTTTTTTTTGATAACTTTTGTTTGAAAATCTATTTTATAGGATATTAGAGTTGCTATCCCAGCTTGCTTCTTTCATTCATTTGCTGGGAAATAATTTCCAACATTTTTCTTTGAAGTAGTATCTGTCTTTGTCACTGATATGGGTTTCCTCTATGAACCAAAATGCTGGTCCTATTTAAATGTACAGAGTATATCTATGTCTTCTCTTGGGGAACTAAGTCCATCAATATTGAGAGATATTAATAATCAACAATTTTGGCTTTTTTTTTTTCTTCTATTATCCTCTGTAGGTCTGGATTGTGTAAATATATTGTTTAAATTTGGTTTTGTTTTTGGTTCTGTTGACCAAATTTCTTCAAGTGATTTTTTAATGTTTTTTTCAAAGGCCATACTAATAATATTTTATACATAATTTTATGGTCTTTTAGTTGTACTTTAGCTATGTTGGAAGATCAGGACATCCCATGGTAGGAGTCATATTGTACTGTATTTTATTGGTTTGGGGCAATTAGGTATTTAAATATTTGTTGATTATAGGTCTACCAGCTGACTGCAGTTTTTGTCTTAGTTGTGTGGGATTTTGCTCCATGGCTTCTGATTCATGTCTATATTTTGAGAATGTGGATTGGCTAAGGTTTCCTTACTCTACTTGTGTGTTCATGGGCAAGGCTTGTTAGTGTTGATTGCTGGTTAATGGAAGACCAGCGTGATGGTCTGTTAGATCCACAGGAGGCATGAACTGTTTTGAAATAATGCTACTCAAGTTATTTTATTACAATACTAATTGAGAACTGAGAATTATATATGACGTAAGAGAATAGGTGGCTAGGGTCTACACACAGCCTACCAATTTTTCTGGTAAGTATGTCCTGTTGTTGACCAGAGCATTTTACTTATTTTTGTAATTAATAAACCCTTGAATTGTGTGTCTGTGTGTGTTATATATAAAATAACCAGTAATATAATATATGTATAATATATATATACACACACACACACACACACAAATGCACAAACACACACACATATAATATATATGTATATATGTATATTATAGTACATGATTATTTTTTAAAAAATAGAAATTTGGATTATTTGAATACTTGCATTCACTAATTTAGACACCTTTGTTCAGTACAACCAATGAGATAATATAAAATGAAACAGAATATACATCATTCAAACAGAGACAGTACTGGATAAACACAATCCCTATTCATGGTGCTAAATCTGATTCAGGTAAAATTACAAGAAAACTGAATACATTGTAGTGAAAGTTAAAATGATACACGTAGAAAAAGGTTATAAGCCTCTGTGTTAAGAATTTTTTGAGAAATAGAATATTATTTAGATATATCAGAATTAATACCACAAACTTGTAAATTTTGGGCTGTCAAAACTGACAGAAATTATAAAAACTGGAGGAGAATGTGCTTTAGCAAAATTCATGAATTGAATGATGAAACTAAATATTTCATTTTAGACATTTTAAAAATTTGCGTGTTAAATTTCTCATGATGTCTCTTCCTTCCTTGATATTATCAGTACTTTAATTTGATACTTTTACTACCAAGATTACAATACAATAATATCATTTTACTTTTCCTTATACTTCCTACAAAATCAACCCTCTGTACTGCCTTTCAAATTTGTGACTGATTTTTAAATTTCTGTTGCACACAAAGATTTTCTGTATATAAAATATTTCCAAGTACAATAAGTTAATTTGTATAGTACTACATGTGTTTTGGGGGAAGATTATTTTGTTATTCAAGGATAATTGGTGGGTATTCTCTACTCAAGCAAAGTATTTCAAAATTCCCTGGTTGTCTTTAGTTCTTTGTGTAAGATTGCTGCCTGATAGTCTTTCCCTCCTCCACCTTGTTAGGTTTATTGTTTTTGTTCTCACTCAACTTATGGTTAAGATTTGTTGTTGAGATTTTATGGGTTTTACTAGTGATCATCTTAGAAAATACAGTATATAAACTCACAACAAATTTTTATCTACTAACTGTTACAATCTGAAAACTCCTTCTTTTGGAAATTTAAATTTTAAATGAGAAAACAATTTTGTAGATATATTCATTAGACAAGGCTCCCAAAACTCTTAATTTTACTACAATAATTTCTAGTGGTGTCTGTCCCTTTCATACCTTAAGGGCTATAGTTATTTGTGTAAGTTAAATTATACACTGCATATTTAGGGATTAAAATATTTTGAAAACATTTTGACCATAGATTGTTTTCAAAGATAAGGAGTAGAAATAATTTATTTGTCCAAAAATCAACTTGAGAGCACATGTAGAACAAAAGAATTACTGATATTTAAACAGTAAGATGTATGAACATAGCCTATTATTAGTTAATTTTTCATATTATAGAGCATAATTTAATTACAAAAATCTGTTTCCATGAATGATCAATATAAAATATGTGATTGTGTAAAAATGAAAATTATGTGATGGTATGAGTGTTTAAAATATGCTATAAAAATTTGAATATATAATATAAATATAATCAAATCTTTAATAAAGGTAACAAGCATTAAAATTTGTATCAAATATTTGAAGCTTCCACATTTAAATTTACATATACCACAAGATGCAAGCCTAATTTATCTATGACTTTTCCAATGCATTAATTCAGTATATTTTGTAAATGATAATAAATATTTCTGATAACATTTTTGTTCCTCTATTAGACATGGATCAGTGTGTTAAGTGTCCAGAAGATCAATATGCAAATGAAGACCATACTCTCTACCTTCAAAAAGTTGTGGCTATTTTAGATTATTCAGACCCCTTGGGAAAAGCTCTGGCTGGCTTTGGTCTATGTTTCTCTGTCTTCACATCTGGTGTAATGTACATCTTCCTGAAACACAGAGAAACTCCCATAGTCAAAGCCAATAACCAAACTCTCAGCTATGTATTACTAATCTCCCTCATATTTTGTTTTATCTGTTCCTTGCTTTACATTGGTCATCCCACTACGGTCATCTGTATCCTGCAGCAGACAACATTTGCCATTGCTTTCACTGTGGCTACCTCTACTATCTTGGCTAAGACAATTACTGTCCTACTGGCATTCAAGATAACTATCCCAGGAAGAAGAATGAGGTGGCTGCTTGTGTCAGGGGCACCCAAATACATCATTCTCATATGCACCATGGTTCAGCTGCTTCTTTGTGGAATCTGGATGGGAACTTCTCCTCCATTTGTTGATGCTGATGTACGCATGGTACATGGCCACATCATCATTGTTTGCAACAAAGGTTCAGTGAAAGCATTCTACTGTGTCCTTGCATACATGGGTTCTGTTGCTCTAGCAAGTTTCACTGTAGCTTTCTTGGCCAGGAATCTGCCTGATACATTCAATGAGGCCAAACTCTTGACATTCAGTATGCTAGTGTTCTGCAGTGTTTGGATCACTTTCATCCCTGTCTACCAGAGCACCAAAGGCAAGAATATGGTTGCTGTGGAAGTTTTCTGTATCTTAGCATCAAGTTCAGGGCTTCTTCTTTGCATTTTTGCCACAAAATGCTATATTATTTTATTAAGACCACACACAAATTCTTTTCGAATGTTCAGGAAACCACATGCTAAATCTGAAAATATAAGTTAAATTAAACCACTTATATAGTATATGAAAATTATCTAAATTTTTACAAAGCTTCTTGTAATCCTCAAGTATTATGTTTAAATATGAAGTTGCTCTAAGGTAAACAATGTAGAACATATGCTGTATAAAAAAATCCAAACACGTGACTTGGACCTAAGTTTATTGAATCAAACTATGTAATCAGACACTTTTACACCTCTAATTCCAGTTTGTTTTCAATATAAAACTGTCAGGTATCTGAAAATTCGCAGTTGGGTTTGCAAATTATTTCATGTATTATCAACCTACCTGTATTAATTTATTGTAATTGTTATTATCTAGGAAAAATATTGCCATGTTGATAGTACATACATGTAGAAATTAATAAGGAATCCCCTTAAAAACAATTAATTTTTTTTCTGTGTAACATGATATTCCAACATGCAGAATAATAAAAATAATATGATGGTATCACTGCTTTATGTTTCAATTTGAATACTGATCATAATGAAGATACTCCATAATTTATATTGTAATTATGCTGAAAGCTTCATGAATGAGGATATATACAAGTCCATAAAAATCTGTTGTTTTTTGTAAGTGGCCATTCTCTATAATGGACATCTTTGTATTGATGTTTATATTATAAGACATAGACTTCTCTTAAACTTAGTCATAGGTAATTATTTATATAACACATAGCAATAAGTTAAGACCCTGATATAGCTGTCTTCTAAAGAAATGGATGTTACAGTCATCTAAATGATGAAGCATGGGGTCCACAATGGAGAAGCTAGAGATAGAACCCCAGGAGCTGAAGGGTTCTGCAAACCTAGAAGAGGAACAATAATATGAACTAACCAGAACACCCATAAGTCGTGTCTCTAGCTCCATGTGTAGCAGAAGATAGCCTAGTCAGCCATCATTGGGAGGAGAGGCCCCTTGTATTGCAATCTTTATATGCCCCCATAAGGGGGAGGGGCGCCAGGGCCAAGGAGTGGGAGTGGGTGGGCAGGGGAGCAGGGCAGTGGGAGGGGTCAGGGAACTTTCGGGATAGCATTTGAAATGTAAATTAAGAAAATATCTAATAAAAAATTGAAAAAAAAAAAAAAAGAAAGAAATGCACAATGGTTTAAACTACACTGATGAACAAATCAGGTTTTCCAACTTAAGTACAACAATTTCCCAATCATGGCTTGGAAAATATCTTGTCAAAGGAGGCAGACAAACTAAGGGCCCATCACATAGAAGTGCTGTGATAGTCTATCTTTATTTTTAAGATGCTGTTCTTGAAATTCTAATTACTAAACAAAATCTCCAAAATATCAGAAATTGAAAACACTGGCATACATTCACTAGACCTTATTTAGGTCTCCTCCAACATACTTTAAACTATATGTAGAGAAGCATTTTTAAGGAAGACTCATTATATTTTGAGGATATGTTTTCACCTAGAATATACACTTGTCTAGTAAATGGCCAAAAATCTTTCCAGTCTAGTATCACTAATTATACATAGTGAAATATCAAAAACCAAAGACAAAATTTGGGAGAAGTTTGAATTGAAAAGTTATAGAAGCAAAATAGGGAAAGGAGGAATGAATAATAGGTTACAGTGAAATTATTGTGAAATTCATAATTACTTATAATTCATTTATGTAATGATTGAAAGAAATTCAAATATTCACTAGGCTATTATTCCCATGTCATCTACAATTTGATGCTGAATTCCCAATATTAATTTTCATGAATTTTACACTAAATATTTCATCTTTTATAGTAAATCTTAGATGGAATACTGTACTGGCTAGGTTTGTGTCAACTTGACACAGCTGGAGTTATCACAGAGAAAGGAGTTTCAGTTGGGGAAATGCCAACATGAGATCTAGCTGTGAGGCATTTTCTCAATTAGTGATCAAGGGCCCCTTTTGGATGGATCCATATCTGGGCTGGCATTCTTGGGTTCTATAAGAGAGCAGGCTGAGCAAGCCAGGGGAAGCAAGCCAGTAAGGAACATCCCTCCATGGCTTCTGCATCAGCTCCTGCTTCCTGACCTGCTTGAGTTCCAGTCCTGACTTCCTTGGTGATGAAAGCAGTATGGAAGTGTAAGCCTAATAAACCCTTTCCTCCCCAACTTGCTTCTTGGTCATGATGTTTGTGCAGGAATAGAAACCCTGACTAAGACAAATACCTTGGATGGAATTTTATGTGAAGAGAAAGGAAAGATCCTGTTATTTGAATGTACATAAAAGCTAAGAATAAAGTTTAACATGGGGCAAAGGAACACTGAATAAAGAATAAAAATTTAAAATAATTAGTATTTTAGTTATATTTATAAATGAAATGTAAGATTAAGAACTACAGTGTAACTGGAAAAGCACTATGATTTACATCTGTATAGTTCTCAAATACTCTATATGATTATTGTGTCATTCTCATGAACCAAATACATGGTGGCCATGAATTGTATCATGTGTGTAGATCTGAATAATCTACATTTTATTAAGCTATTGAAAACCTCTTCTACATTCATAATTCTAAATGCATGTGCATATAAAGTAAATTATTGTTTTCCATGAAGAAATTATAACAAAAAAGAATCTATTAGTGAAATTCAGACTTGATAATAATAGTTTAGAAAATTTTGGTAGGACATATATTTCTATATTGCATGTTATAAGAAAGTCCTTTCTGTATATTTCTGATACTTAACAAAATAGAAAGGATAATGTTAAGATTGTAATAGGGGCTTAAATTTTCAAAACGCTTACATATTGTCTTGGATTTTGATATATTAAAGAACATTACTTGAGTAAATGCAAAACACATAACTGGTTTTTTCCACTTTTTTATAAGGTATTTTCTTTATTTAGATTTCAAATGTTATCCCCAAAGTGCCCTCTACCCTCCCTCCACTGTGCTACCCAAACCACACACTCCTGCTTCCTGGCCCTGGCATTCCCCTGTATTGGGGAATATGAACATCAAGAGACAAAGGGCCTCTCCTCCCACTGATGGCTGACTAGGCCATCCTCTGCTACATATGCAACTAGAGACACAGTTCTGTGGGGTACTAGTTAGTTCATATTGTTGATCCTCCTATAGGGTTGCTAACCCATTTAGCTCCTTGGTTACTTTCTCTAGATCCTTCTTTAGGGGACATGTGTTCGATCTAATCTATGACTTGTGAACATCCACTTATATATTTGGCTGGCACTGGCATAGCCTCACAAGAAACAGCTATATAAGTGTCCTATCAGCAGAATCTTGTTAGCATATGCAATATTGTCTGGGTTTGGTGGTTGTATTTGGGATGTATCCCCAGTTAGGGCATCTGTGAATGGTCCTTTCTACGGTCCGGTCTCAGCTCTGAACTTTGTCTCTGTAACTCCTTCCACGGGTATTTTGTTCCCCATTCTAAGAAGGAATGAAGTATCCATATTTTGGTTTTGCTTCCTCTTGAATTTCATGTGTTTTGCAAATTGTATCTTGGGTATTCTAAATTTCTGGGCTACTATCCATTTATCAGTGAGTGCATATCATGTGTGTTCCTTTGTGATTGAGTTACCTCACTCTGGATGATATCATCCAGATGTGTCCTTTTGCCTAAGAATTTTATAAATTTATTGTTTTTAATAGCTGAGTAGTACTCCATTATGTAAATGTACCACATTTTCTGTATCCATTCCTCTGTTGAGGGGCATCTGGGTACTTTCCAGCTTCTGCCTATTATAAATAAGGCTGCTATGAACATAGTGGAGGATGTATCTTTATTATAAGTTGGAGTATCTTCTGCGTATGTAGCCAGGAGAGGTTTACTTGATCTTCCCATAGTAGTAGGTCCAATTTTTGGAGGAACCACCAGACTGATTTCCAGAGTGGTTGTACCAGCTTGCAATTCCACAAGTAATGTATCAGTGTCTCTCTTTATCCACAGCCTTGTCAGCATCTGCTGTCACTTAAATTTTGAACTTAACCATTCTAACTCTTTTGAGGTGGAATTTCAGGATTGTTTTGATTTGCATTTCCCTTATGATTAAGGATGTTGAACAATTTTTCATCTGCTTCTCAGCCGTTCGGAATTCAGCAATTGAAAAGTCTTTGTTTAGATCTATACCCCATTTTTTAATAGGGTTATTGATTTCCTGAAGTCCATCTTCTTGATTTCATTATATATATTGGATACAAGTATTCTATGTGATTTGGGATTGGTAAAGATCCTTTCCCAATATGGTGGTGGCCTTTTTGTCTTATTGGAAGTGTCTTTGGCCTTACAGAAACTTTGCAATTTTATGAGGTCGCATTTGTTGATTCTTGCTCTTACAACACAAGCCATAGCTCTTCTGTTCAGAAAAATTTCCCCCGTTCCCATATCTTCAAGGCTTTCCCCCATTTTTACCTCTTTAAGTTTCAGAGTCTCTGGTTTTATGTGGAGTACATTGATCCACTTAGACTTGAGCTTTGTACAATGAGATAAGAATGAATCAATTTTCATTCTTCTACATGCTAATTGCTAATTGACACAGCACCATTTGTTGAAGATGTTATCTTTTTTTCCACTGGAAGTTTTAGCAACTCTGTCAAAGATCAAGTGACCATAGGTGTGGGGGTTCATTTCTGGGTCTTCAATTCATTTGTGTGTGTGTGTGTGTGTGTGTGTGTGTGTGTGTGTTACAATTTTTTATTAGATATTTTCTTCATTTACATTTAAAGTGCTTTCCCATAAGTCCCCTATCTGCTCCCCCCGCCCTGCTCCCCTACCCACCCACTCCCACTTCTTGACCCTGGCATTCCCCTGTACTGGGGCATATAAACATTGCTAGACCAAGTGCCTTTCTTCCCAATAATGACCAACTAAGCCATCTTCTAATACATATGCAGTTAGAGACATGAGCTCTGGGGGTTCTAATTAGTTCATATTGTTGTTCCATCTATAGGGTTGCAGACCCCTAAAGCTCTCAGATACTCTCTCTAGTTTCTACATTGAGGACCCTGTGTTCTGCCCTATAGATGACTGTGAGCATCCACTTCTGTATTTGTCA
This sequence comes from Mus minutoides, assembly GCA_902729485.2. Classification (NCBI taxonomy): domain Eukaryota; kingdom Metazoa; phylum Chordata; class Mammalia; order Rodentia; family Muridae; genus Mus; species Mus minutoides. The sequence goes on along the minus strand of LR753504.1, from coordinate 275,375 downwards.
GGGACTGTCAAAGCCTCACAATAGACAAATATATCAGAGTCCTTTCAGCAATATTCTGCTGGCATATGCAGTGGTGTCTGCATTTGTGGCTGATTATGTGATGGACAACCAGGGTTGGGCATTCTCTGGATGGTTGATCCTTTCATTTTATCTCCAAACTTTGTCTCTGCCCCTCCTTCCATGGATATTTTATTCCCTATTCTAGGGAGGAAGGAAATATCTCAATGGTCTTTCTAGACTTTCTTGTGTTTTGGAAATTGTATCTTGGGAATTCTAGGTTTCTGGGCTAATATCCATTTATCAGTGAGTGCATATCAAGTGACTTATTTTGTGATTGGGTTACCTCACTCAGGATGATATCCTGAGATATACCCATTTGCTCAAGAATTTCACAAATTCATTGTTTTTAATAGCTTAGTAGTACTCCATTGTGTAAATAAACCACATTTTCTGTATCCATTCCTTTGTTGAGGACATCTGAGTTCTTTCCAACTTCTGGGTATTATAAATAAGGCTGCTATGAACATAATGGAGCTTGTGTCCTTTTTACCAGTTGGAACATCCTCTGGGTATATGCGCAGTAGAGGTATTGCTGGATCTTTTGGTAGTACTATGTCCAGTTTTCTGAGAAACCGCCAGACTCATTCCCAGAGTGGTTGTAGCAGCTTGCAATCCCACCAGCAATGAAGGAGTGTTCCTCTTTTTCCATATCCTCACCAGCATCTGCTGTTACCTGAATTTTTGATCTTAGCCATTCTGACTGGAATGAGGGGGAATCTCAGGGTTGTTTTGATTTGCATTTCTCTGATGATTAAGGATTTTGAACATTTTTTTCAAGTGCTTCTCAGCATTTTGGCATTCTTCAGTTGAGAATTCTTTGTTTAGCTCAGTACCCCATTTTTAATGGGGTTATTTGAATTTCTGGGGTTCAGCTTCTTGAGCTCTTTGTAAATATTGGATATTAGCCTCCTATCAGATTTAGGATTGGTAAAAATTGTTTCCCAATCCATTGGTGGCTTTTTCGTCTCATTGACAGTATCTTTTGCTCTTCAGAAGCTTTGCAAGTTTATAAGTTCCCATTTGTTGATTTGTGATATTACACCACAGGCCATTGATATTCTGTTTAGGAATTTTACCCCTGTGCCCATATCTTCAAGTGTTTTCCCCACTTTCTCCCCTATGAATTTCAGTGTCTCTGGTTTTATGTGGAGGTTTTGATCCACTCAGACTCCTCAAACTATTCCACAAAATAGAAACAGATGGTACTCTACCCAATTGGTTCTATGAAAACACAATTACTCTGATACCTAAACCACACAAAGATCCAACAAAGAAAGAGAACTTCAGACCAATATCCCTTATGAATATTGATGCAAAAATACTCAATAAAATCCTCGCAAACTTAGTCCAAGAACACATCAAAATGATCATCCATCATGAACAAGTAGGCTTCATTCTAGGGCTACATGGATGGTTTAATATATGGAAATCCATCAATGTAATACACTATATAAACAAACTCAAAAACAAAAATCACATGATGATCTCATTACATGATGAAAAAGCATTTGACAAAATCCAACACCCACTCCTGATAAAAGTCATGGAAAGATCAGAAATTCAAGGCCCATACCTAAACATAATAAAAGCAATATACAGCAAACCAGTAGTCAATATCAAACAAGTGGAGAGAAGCTGAAAGCAATCCCACTAAAATCATGGACTAGACAATGCTGCCCACTTTCTCCATACCTATTCAATATACTACTTGAAGTCCTAGCCAGAGCAATTCCACAATGAAAGGAGATCAGGGGGATACAAATTGGAAAGGAAGAACTCAAATTATCACTATTTACAGATGATATGATAGTATATATATGTGACCCCAGAGATTCCATCAGATAATGTCTTAAACCTGATAAACAGCTTCAGAGCAGTAGCTGGATATAAAATTAACTCAAACAAATCAGTGACCTTTCTCTACACAAAAGATTAAGAGGATGAGTAAGAAATTAGGGAAACAACACCCTTCACAATAGTCACAAATAATATAAAATACCTTGGTGTGACTCTAACTTAGGAAGTAAAAGATCTGTATGATAAGAACTTCAATTCTCTGAAGAAAGAAATTGAAGAAAATATCAGAAGATGGAAAGATATCCCATGCTCATGGATTGGCATGATTAATATAGTCAAAATGTCTATCCTGCTGAAAGCAATCTACAGATTCAATGCAATCCCCAACAAAATTCCAACTCAACTCTTCGCCTAGATAGAAAGGGCATATTGCAAATTCATCTGGAATAATATAAAACCTAGGACTGCAAAAACTATCCTCAACAATAAAAGAACCTCTGGTGGAATCACCATGCCTGACCTCAAGCTGTACTACAGAGCAATTGTGATAAAAACTGCAGGGTACTGGTACAGTGGCAGACAGGTAGATCAATGAAATAGCATTGAAGACCAAGTAATGAACCCACACACCTATGGTCACTTGATCTTTGACAAGGGTGACAAAAACTTCCAGTGGAAAAAAAGCAGCATTTTCAACAAATGATGCTGGCTTACCTGACAGCATGTAGAATAACGCAAATTCATTCAGTCTTATCCCCTTGTACAATGCTCACATCTAAGTGGATCAAGGAACTCCACAAAAAATCAGAGACTCTGAAACTTATAGAGGAGAAAGTGGGGAAAATCCTTGAAGATATGGGCACAGCGGAAACATTCCTGAACAGAATAGCAATGGCTTGAACAGTAAGATCGAGAATTGACAAATAGGACCTCATAATATTTCTAAGCTTCTGTAATGGAAAAAACATTGACAATAAGACAAAAAGGCCACCAAAATATTGGGAAAGTATTTTTACCTATCCTAATTTTGATAGAGGACTAATATCCAATATGTATAAAGAACTCAGTAAGCTGGACTCCAGAAATTCAAATAACCCTATTTGAAAATGTGGTACAAGGCTAAAAAAAGAATTCTCAACTGAGAAATATTGAATGCCTGAGAAACACCTGAAATAATAAAAAAAATACTCAACTTCCTTTAATCGTCAGGGAAATGCAAATCAATACCACCCTGTAATTCCACCTCACACCAGTCAGAATGGCTAAGATCAAATATTCAGGTGACAGCAGATGCTGGCAAGGATGTGGAGAAAGAGGAATCCTCTTCCATTGCTTCTGGGATTGTAAGCTGGTACAACTACTCTGGAAATGAGACTGGCCTTTCTTCAGAAATTTTGAAATAGTACTACAGAAAGATCCAGCAATAAATCTCCAGGGCATATACCCAGGATGCTATAACTTGTCATAAGGACACATGCTCCACTATATTCATAGCAGACTTATTTATAACAGCCAGAAACTGGAAAGAATCCAGATGTCCCTCAACAGAGCAATGGATACAGAAAATGTGGTACATTTACACAATGGAGTACTACTCAGATATTAAAAACAATGAATTTATGAAATTCTTAGTCAAATGGACACATCTGAAGGAGATCATCCTGAGTGTGGTAACCCAATCACAAAAGAACACACATGGTATCCACTCACTGATAAGTGGATAGTAACCAAGAAATATTGAATACCTAAGATACAATTTGCAAAACACCTGAAATTCAAACAAAGTATGAATACTTTGTTCCTCCCTAGAATGGGTAACACAATATCCATTTAAGGACATGCAAAGACAAAGTTCAGAGCTGAGGAGAAGGAAGAACCATCCAGAGACTGTCCCACCTGGGGTTCCATCCTATGAAAAACCACCAATCCCAGACACTATTGCATATGCCAGCAAGATTTTGCTGACAGGGCCCTGACATATCTATCTCTTGTGAGGTTATGCCAGTGCCTGGCAAATACAGAAGTTGATGCTATAGTCAACTGTTGGTGGTAACATAGGGACCCAATGAAGTAACTAGAGAAAGTACCCAAGGAGCTAAAGCGGTCTTCAGCCCTATAGGAGGAACAATATGAACTGACCAGTACCCTCCCACTCCAGTGTTTATGTCTCTAGTTGCATATGTAGCAGTGGATGGCCTACTGGACCATCAATGGGAGGAGAGGCCCTTGGTCATTTAAAGATTATATGAGCCAGTAGAGGGGAATTCCAGGGCCATGAAGCAGGAGTGGGTTGATGAGGGAGCAGGGCAGGGGGAGGGTATAATGGAATTTTGGAAAGGAAACTAGAAAAGGGAATAGTATTTTAAATGTAAAAGAAGTAAACATCTAATAATAATAATAATAAAAAAAGCATTCCAATGACCTGGAAGTTTCTTAGGCAGGAAGGAAAACAAAAAGAAATAAGTTCAGGAAGTCCCTGATACTAAGCAGTCTCAATATGCCCCTCCTTGTGAAAGGACACACTAAAAGATGAGAGTCCTCAGAGAAAAAAAAATACTTTAAAATTCTCTCTCTCTCTCTCTCTCTCTCTCTCTCTCTCTCTCTCTCTCTCTCTCTGTCTTTCTGTCTTTCACTTCATTTTGAAATTAGGGCTTTTTGTTTACATTTAAAATGCTACCTCCTCTCCTAGTATCCTCTCCAACTCCCATTTCCACTCCCCTTGTCCCCTATTAACTTTCATACCCACTCTTTATTCTCTCTTGGCACTCAGCTAAACTGGGGCATTGAGCCTTCATAGAAACAAGGGTCTCTCCTCCCAATGATGTCTGACAAGATCATACCCTGATACATATATAACTTGAGCCATTGGCCCATCCTTGTTAACTTTGGTTGGTGTTTTTGTCCGTGGGAGCTCTGAGGGTTCTACTTGGTACATAGTGTTCATTCTGTCAGGATTTAAAATACTTTGGATCCTTAAATCCTTTATCTAATCCATTGAGGACCCAATGCTCAGTCTAATTGTTGAACTCGGTATTTGTCAGGCACTAGCAGAGATTCTAAGGAAATAGCTATATCAATCTCATGACTATCAGAAAAAACTTGTTGGCTTCCACTATAGTGTCTGGGACACATGCCCCACTATGTTCATAGTCACCTTATCTATAATAACCAGAAGCTTGAACGAATTCAGATGTCCCTGAAATGGTAAATGTATATGGGATAGTTCCCCAGGTAGGTCAGTCTCTGGATTGCCTTTCCTTCAGTCTCTGCTTCACAGTTTTTCTCTGTAAGGACTCTAATGATTTATTGGTTCCACCTTCTAAGAAGTACCAAAGTATCTATATTTTGGTTTTCCTTTTCTTTAGATTCATGTGGTCTTTGAATTATATCTGTGGTAATCCTAGCTTCTTGTATAATATCCAATTATCAGTGAGTGCATACCATGTTTGTTCTTTTGTGATTGGATTATTTTTTGTTCAGTGCATTTGCCTAACACTTTCATGACTTAATCATTGTTAATAGCTGAGTTGTATTCCATTGACTAAACCTACAACATTTTCTTTATCCATTCCTCTGATGGGGGACATCTGACTTCGTTAAAGCTTCTGGTTATTATAGATAAAGTGACTATGAACATAGTGGGGCATGTGTCCTTATTACAAGTTGACACACCTTCTGGGTATATATCCAAGTGTGGAATACCTAGGGCCTTGGGTAGTACAATATCCTTTTTTTGAGGAACTGCCAAATTTCTACACTGGTTGGATCAGCGTGTAATTCCACTGACAATGTTGGAGTCTCCCTGTTTCTCCACATTCTCAAACATCTACTGTCACCTGAAATTTTGATGTTAGCCATTATGACTGGTGTGAGCTAGAATCTTAGCTCATTGTTTTGCATCATTTATACAGTAAAAATGGCCATCTTGCTGTAAGCAAGCTACAGATTCGGTGCAATCCCCATCAACATTCCTAATACAAATATTAATGGAGTTAGAAAGAGAAATTTTCAAATTAATCTGGAATAACAAAAACTTCTGGATAGTGAAAATTTTTGTGAGGAATATAAGAACTTTACAAATACCATCACTGATTTTAGGCTGTACTACAGAGAAATCATGATACAAACTGCATGGTATTGGTACAGTGACAGGCATGTAGATCAATGGAATAGAATTGAAGACCCAGAAATTAGCCCACAAAAATATTGTCAGTTGAACTTTGACAAGGGTACTAAAATCATCCAGTGATAAAAAGACACCATTTTCAACAAATGGTGATTGTTCAATTGGTAGTCAGCACACAGAAGAATACAAATTCATGGACTCTTATCTCCTTGTAAAAAGTTCTGGTCCAAGTGAATTAAGCACTTCCATATAAAGAAGATACACTGAAACTAATAGAAATTAAAGTGAAGAGACTCAAGCACATGGGCATTGGGGAAATTTTTTGAAGAGAACACCAATATATTAAAATGTTTCCTCTTAATGAAGAAGAGTTGCAAAAAAGATGCCTGAGGTCAAAATAACGTGCCTGTCTCTCAGGAGGTCCAAAATCACACAAGTCTATCCAAAGTCTCATACCAGGTCCAACACTCATAGATCTCAACTGACTCTGGACCCACCTGCCATACTGTGGAGCTCAATATTCCTAGTGATCTTTTTCCCCACACTCATTCTTTGTGTCTACCATGAGGTCTGAAGTAACCATGAATAAAACCTTCTGACTCCCAGGAAGACTACAAAAACCAAGTACACAGGAGATCTGCCATAACCAGCTCATAATTCTTTAGTATGTCACCTCCATCTACTATTGTGACAGATCCTGCCCATGAAGCAGAAAGCCTTAATGTCCCCCAGAAGTTTAACATGGAAAGGAACACCTGAGGTCTGCCCTAAGCAGGTCATTGTGAAGGTCATTGTGAGCCAGAGACACAGGTGGTCTCTCTACCTCCAAGCAGAGACAAAATTGGCTGCCTTCAAGGAGACCAGCTCAAACAAATGTCATAGAGCATTAAATGCCTTCAAGAAGGCCAGCTCTAATCAGAGGGAACCATGCTACATAACACCAGAGATAAACAAATGGAGACATGCAAGTGCCAAAAGATAAGTGTTAGAAGCCAATCCAATTTAACAATATCAGAACTCAGTTCATCCACCACAGCAATCCCTTGATCCCCTAACAAGATTGAAAAACAAGTATCTGACAAAATGCCCCATATCATGAAGAAGATATAGGTCTTTAAGGAGGATTAAAATTACTCACTGAAAGAAATACAGGAATACAGAGGAACGCAGGTTAAAGCCCTTAAACAGTGAACAAATAAACCCCTTAAAGAAATACAGGAAAATACAAACAAGTGGGTGAAGGAATAGAACATAATGGTCTGAGATGTAAAATTGGATGGACCATCCAGAGAGTGCCCCACCCAGGTGGTCCATCATATAATCAGCCACCAAATGCAGACACTACTGCATATGCCAGCAGGACATTGCTGAAGGGACCCTGATATAGCTTTCTCCTGTGAGGCTTTGGCAGTCCCTGACAAATACTGAAGTGGATGCTAACAATCATCTATAGGCGCAGAATATAGGGTCCCCAACGTAGGAGCTAGAGAAAGAACCCAAGAGCTGTAGGGGTCTACAAACCTATAGATGGAACAACAATATGAACTAATCAGAACCCCCAGAGCTCAAGTCTCTAGCAGCATATGTATTAGAAGTTGGCCTTGTTGGCCATTACTGGGGAAGAAATGCCCTAGGTCTAGCAATGTTTGTAAGCCCCAGTACAGGGGAATGCCAGGGCCAAGTAGTGGGAGTGGGTGGTTAGGGGGGTAGGGCGGGGGGAGGTTATAGGGGACTTTTGGGCTAGCTCTTGTAATGTAAATGAGGAAAATATCTAATAAATAAATTTAAAAAAATAGAGAAATCACAAATGGAGGCAGGCATGGAGATGGACAACTTTAGAAATAGATTAGGAGCTACAGATGCAAGCATCAACAACAGAATGCAAGAGATAGAGAAGAAAATCTCGGCCATAGAGGATGTATAGAAAATTTTGATACATTGGTTAATGATAATACAAGTGAAAATAGCTCCTAATCCAAAATATCCAGGGAATTCTCTAAACAACATAAAGACATACCTAAGAATAATAAGAATACCACTGGGTGAGGATGCCCATCTCAAAGGGCCAGATATATCACCTAAATCATAGAAGCAAGTTTCCCCAGCTTAAAAAAAAAAAGAAAAGAGATGGTCATAAATGTAAAAGAAGCCCACCAAGAGGTTGGACCCAAAAAAAAGTTTTACTGTCACATAATAACCAAAACACTTAATGCATAGAAAAGAAAGATTATAAGAATGTGTGATAGAAAACACCAAGTAAAACAAGAACTTAGGCCTATCAGATTACAACAGACTTCTCTACAGAGACTCCTAAAGCCAGATGATCCAGGATAGGTGTCAAGCAGACCCTAAGAGAACATAAAAGTAAACCCAGCCTAATATACCCAGAAAAAAATCTCAATCTCCATAAATGGAGAAACAAAGATATTCAATGATAAAGTGAAATGAAAACAATATCTTTTTCTTTATCTAACACTACAGAGAATACTGATAAATGAAGTTTAACTACATCCAAGTATCTCTAATATCAATAACTCAATTCCTCAATAAAAAGACACAGGCTTAGCCAGGAGTGGTCGTGCACACCTTTAATCCCAGCACTCAGGAGGCAGAGGCAGGCGGATTTCTGAGTTCCAGGCCAGCCTGGTCTACAAAGTGAGTTGCAGTACAGCCAAGGCTATCCAGAGAAACCCTGTCTCAAAAAACCAAAAAAAAAAAAAAAAAAAAAAAGACACAGGCTTACAGAGTGGATACATAAAAAGGGACCCAGCATTTCACTGCATACAGAAAACATAACTCAGTGTGAAAAAAGCACTACATCAGAGTAAAAGGCTGTAAAAATAGGACACAGTATTCTGCTGCATACAGGAAACACACATGGTGAAAAAGACAAACACTATCTTAGAATAAAAGGTTGGAAAAAAAATTAAGAGGCAAATGGTCCCAAGGAAAAAACAGGATTGGCCATTCCAGTATCAGTAAAATAGATTTTCCACCAAAAATTATCAAGAAAGGTGCATATGGACACTTCATATTTATCAAAAGGAAAATACATCAAGATGAAATCTCAATTTTGTACCTCTTTGCCCCAAATGAAAGGGTACTGAAATTTTTGTTTTTGCAGTTTGTGTTTACTTGATTTATTCATTCATTTATTTATGGTATTCAAGTCTTATTTGATGTTTTCATTATTTACATTTCAAATATTATCCTTTTTCCTGCTTTCCACTCTGAATCCCTCTATCCCATTCCCCCTCTCCATGCTCACCAACCCACACACTCCTGCAACCATGTCCTGGCATTCCCCTTCCCTGGGGCATTAAGCCTTCTCAGAATCAAGAGCTTCTCCTCCCACTGATATCCAACTAGTCCATCCTCTGCTACACAAGCAGGTGGAGCTAAGGGTCCCTCCATGTGTACTCTTTGGTTTGTGGTTTAGTCCCTGGAAGCCCTGGTGGTACTTGTTGGTTCATTAAGTTGTTTCTACTATGTAAAAGAATCATTACTATAGCTATAATCATACTCTGAAACTAACACAATTATTGGACACTTCAACACACTTTATCCATTCTTCATCTGAGGGAAAATTAGGTTGTTTCCAGCTTCTAGATATTACTTATACAGACATAAGAGAAAATGGTGAATGCCCTTCAACAAACTGACACAAAAGAAGACTTTATTAAAAAGAATTATAGCGCAAATCTAAAAATAATACAAGTAAAGGAAGGACAAGAATCACAGCTTAAAGAACACGGTATTATTATTGACACATTCACAGAACATAGTTATCCCAACCTTATAAAGGACTTGCCTATAAAGATATAATAAGAAGCTTACAAAACACCAAATATATGGAGGCAAAGAAAAAAATCACTCTGCCACAAAATATTCAAAATTCTAGCCATACAGAACAAGGATAAAATATTAAAAAGTGCAAAAAAATGTTAAGTAACATTCACAGCATACCTATTAGATTTACATCTGATTTTTCACTGATGACCCTGAATCCTGAAGACCAGAACATTTGTCCCAAAGGAGCAAAGAGACCACAGAATGAAACCAAGTTTACTATGAGCAGAAAAAGAATTTCAATCACCATGAATGAATAAAGCAATGTATTTCATAGAAAACTTAAATTTAAACAATATTCACTCAAAAATACATCTCTACAATGGGTATTAGATTAAAAACTTCCATCCTACATAGGCTAACAATACACGTGAAAAAACAGGAAATAAATAATCTCATACAACCAAACCCAAAAGAAGGAAATTATACATTCACACACCCTCAAACACAGAAACACACTACCACCAGCACAAAGAAAAATAAAATAATAGGAACTAGGAATTACTAGCATTTATAGTCTCTCAAAATAATGAATTTAATTCCCACTCACCCCCAATAAGACTGGCTAAGAGAATGAATGCAATAAAGGATCCATACTTTGGCTACTTACAAGAAACACCAGAACATTCATATAGGTATTACATCAGAATATAGGGTTGGAAAGGAATTATCCAGCTAATGAATTAAAAAAGCAAGTTAGTATATCATTTCTAATATCTAACAAAATAATCTTTGAAACAATTCAATCAAAACTGATGGGGCAGGTGACTTAATATTTATGAAAAATATCAGAATGATATTTCAATCCTGAACATCTTTGTGAGAACCACTGGAGCACACACATTTGTAAAAGTAGCATTTTTTTTAATTGGATATTTTCTTTATTTTCATTTCAAATGTTATCCACTTGTCCAGTTTAACTCCTTCCCAGAAACATCCTATCACATCCTCCCTCCCTCTCCTTCTATGAAGGTGTTCAAACACCGTCCCACTCACACTCCCAACTCACTGCCATTGATTCACCTACACTGGGGCATCTATGGAGCCTTCATAGGATCATGGAACTCTCCTCCCATTGATTCATGACAAGATCATCACATTAAACTTTAAATCGCACAGTAAATCTGATGCATTAAAATTTTGAGAATTTTTTATACTGAAGTTGAGAGATATTAGTGACCTGTGATGTTTTGATGTTGTTGTTGTTTATGGTGGTGGTGGTGGTGGTGGTGGTGGTGGTGGTGGTGTGTGTGTGTGTGTGTGTGTGTGTGTGTGTGTGTGTGAGTGCATGTGTGTATGTGTGCTTTCCTTGTTTTGGTGATATCAAATTACTTATTTTCCATGTTGTTCTTAGATGTGATTATCCTTCCTTAGTTAGAGTTTTCTTTCTTGTATTTTTTCTGTATGCCTGGAACTTTGAATAGATATTGTTTCAATATAGATTTGTCTTTAAATATTTTGTTTTCTCTATTTATAGTGACTGAAAGTTTAGCTGTGTATATGTAGTCTATGTTGGCACATATGGTTTTTCGAGGTTTGAAGATCTATGTCCAAGTGTTTCTAGCTTTCAGAGTATCAATTGAGAAATCAGGTATAATTTTGCTAGGTCTGGCTTTGTATGATAGCTGACCTCTCTCTTTTGCAATCTTCAATATTTGTTAATTGTTTTGTGTATTTTTGTGTTTTGAATGATATGTGGTGGGAGTATTTTCTTTTTTTTTTTTCCTCCATTGTAATTGGTATTCTAAAAGCTTCTTAGTGAATATATAAGTGTTTTTTCTTAAGTTTGGGAATGTTTCTTCTGTAATTATGTTGAAAATATTTTGTGGGCCTTTGAATAGAGACTCCTCACTTTCCCCTATTACAATTAATCTTAAGTTAGCCTTTTTCATATTATTCCAGAATTCCTGGACTTGTCAGTAATACTTTTACATTTCACATTTTCTTTGATGGAAGAATCAGTTTCTTCTTTTGAATCTTCTTTCTCTGAGTTTCTCACTTCAATTTTCTTTATTCTGTGAATGATGATTGATTCTATTGTTTCTTTCCCTTTCCTAGATTTTCTACCTCCAAGATTCCCTCAGTTTAAATTCTCCTTATTGCTTATTCCTTCTATTCCGCTTTCAGTTTTTGCACAGTTTAATTAATTCCCTTCTCCTGTTTAATTTTATTTTTCTGTATGTTTTAATTTATTTTCTTTTCATGTTGAATGACTTCTCTTTCATTATTTCTTGCATTTCATTATGAGCCTTATTAAGTTCCACTTGAAAGCCTCTATCATGTATAAAAAGGGATTTAAGGTCATTATCTTTCCTTCAGTTGTGTTAATATATCCAGGATTTGCTGTGCTAAGCTTGCTGTGCTCTGATGTTTTGTTGCTTTTCTTCTTCCCGGGGTTTTCCAGCCATCTGGATGGTTTTAGTCCCTGAATGTTCCTACTGAAGTAGGTATTATGAACTGGGATAACCTTGATTATCTTAGTGTGGTAATCCTCTTGTGAATAACAACATACTGAGGATCTCTTCCTATGTTCTTCTTGAAGATTCCATCTCTGAGCAGAACTTTTTCCAAACAATGGACAGATCAGCATGCCCCTGTAATAAAGAACTTGCAGGCTGCTCTGTAAAAAACTGACATTAAACTTGATTTCTCTACAAGGAGCAGTATACCTGAGAGCCCATTGCTGGTCAACTTCTGCCAATAGCAACACTGCTTCCCATAGCAACCACCATTCCCCATTTTTTGCATGCATGGCCAGTCTACTTAGTTACCCAGCTATAAGCTTCAGGCCTGTCCTTTCCTCTGTACCTGAAAGAGCTTCTGAAAACTCATTCCTGCCTGAAGTCAGAGCCACCACCACCACCATTACCAGCAACCATAAGAATCCTCATGGTCTCTTATGATCATGCTTGAGTATATTCAGGGCATATTTTGTGGGTGCTATGGCAGCTGTGTCTCTAACTGCTGGAGAATCAGCTATGCCAACTTATTCTAGAAGGCAATCTCTGCTCTGTTCATGTTTATGTTTCATTTCTTACCCTTCATTCCAAGCAATACATAGCAATGAATATGCTAGTAACCATCATTATGGTTGTGGCTCTGCCTTTCCCATCTACTCACTCTCTAAAATCACAGGGCAAGTAAAGACCCCATACTAGATGGGAAGTACATATTTGAAACTTCGAGTTTTGTATAAGATGCCTAAGTCATGGAGGTGGAAGATCACAGTCAGCTATTAGATGGAACACAGGGTTCCCAAGGAAGGAGCTAGAGAAAGTACCCAAGGAGCTGAAGGGGTCTTCAACCCTATAGGTGGAAGAATAAAATGAACAAACTAGTACCCCCTGAGTTCATGTCTCTAGCTGCATATATAGAAGAGGATGGCCTAGTTGGCCATCATTGGGAAGAGAGGCCCCTTGGTCATGCAGACTTTATATGCCCCAGTACAGGGGAATGCCAGGGCCAAGATGTGGGAGTGGGTGGGTAGGGGAGCAGGGCCAGGAGGGGGGAGGGTATAGGGAACTTTCTGGATAACACTTGAAATGTAAATGAAGAAATTATTTAATAAATGTTGAAAAAAAAACAAAAACTTTGAAAATATTATTAAAATGGATGATTTTCAAGATAGTTAGCACATACCAAAGTTAAATCAAGATCAGGTAAACAATATAAAAAAGTCTGTAACTAATAAAGAAATAGAAACCATCATGAAAAATCCCACAAACAAAAAATACCCAGGGCCAGATGGTTGTAATGTCAAATGAAACTTTCTAAGAAGATATATAAGCAATTCTATTCAAATTATTGCACTAAATGGAAACAAAAGGAACACTGTCAAAAACAATCTATGTCTCTCCATTACCTAAACCACACAAAAACTCAAAAAAGAAAGTTTCAAAATGAATTCACTTAGAACCATTGATGCAAAAGTATTCCAGTAAATACTCCCAAACCAAATCTAGAAACACTATATAGATATCATCCATCAAGAACAATTAGGATTTAACCTAGAATGGCAGGATAGTTCAGTATGTGAATATCCACCAATCTACCCTGGCAATAAATCTAAAATAAAAAATTCATTAGATTACCTCATTAGATGCTAAAATACCTTTGATAAAATCCAACATTATATTGTGTGAAAGATATTAGGGAAATAGGGGATACAGAGGACATATCTAAACATAATCAAAGCAATATACAGCAAGTAAATAGCAATCATCGAACTAAAGGATATATATATATATATATATATATATATATATATATATATATATCTCCCAAAATTACTCAAGAGAACTCCATAAGCTAAAAAATATCTTCAGCACTGTTCCTAGATACAAAATTAAATAAAAATAAAAGCCTTTACAATAGCCACAAAATTATAGAACACCTTGGTGTAACCCTATCAAGGAAAGTGAAAGAATCATATTATAGTATATATAAGTTCCTAAACAAAGAAATTTATTATATCAGAAAATGGAAAAATCTCACATGCTCATTGATACATAGAATGATAATGGCCACTATACCAAATATTGTTTACAGATTCAATGCAATACATTACAATGCCAACACAATTTTTAAATGAACTTTTATTAGATATTTTTTTCATTTACACTTCAAATGCCATCTCGAAATTACCCTATACTCTTCCATCCCCTCCTGCCATGCTCCCCTACCCACTCACTCTCACTTTTTAGCACTGGCATTCCCCTGTGCTGGGGCATATAATGTTTGCAAGACCAAGGGGCTTCTCTTCCCAATGATGGAAGATTAGGCCATCTTCTGCTCCATATGTAGCTAGAGACACAATCTCTGGGAGTACTGGTTAGTTCATATTGTTGTTCTACTTATAGGGTTGGAGACCCCTTCAGCTCCTTGGATACTTTCTCTAGCTCCTCCATTGGGGGCTTAAACTCTATATTGAAAACAAATAACCCATGATTGTCAAGACACTCACAAACATTCAATAACTATGGGAGAAATCTCCATTCATTACCTCAAGCTTTACTACAGAACAATAGTGTTTTAAAAAAAAAAAAAAAAAACAATGCTATCCAAATAGAAACAGACAGGTTGACCAAGAAGATCAAATTGAAGGTGGCAAAATCAACTCACACAGCTATGTAAGCTTGATTTTTGATAAAGAAGCCAAAACACTACAAGGGAAATATGAAATCATTTTCAACAAATGATGCTAGACTAACCAGATGTCTACCAATAGAAGAAGGCTACCCTCAGGCCAACTCCCCCTCCCTTTCTCCCCTGCTTATAGGTATCCCTGCTTGGTTAATAGGTTTATAGAACTTGTCTGTGTTTATTCACTCCTCGATCAAGACTGTATATTTCAACTGTATACCCATTAATGTGTTGGTTGACACAAGGGAAGATGTCACTCTAGAAGAAAAAAATAAAAGAAAAAGAAAAAAAAAAAGAATCATTGAGGTTCCCCCACTGGAAATTCTGACCTGGTCCTTCCATTACAGGAGTTGAAAGCCAACAGGCCACAAAAATGAGTAAATGACCTGTCAGTTGGCAGAACTTGGACAGCAATCAAGGATCTTTTACACCTATTATGGCTGATGGTACCTTAAACCCCAAGGAAGAGATATTCTGGAAGATATGGGTACTCTTACCAATGAAGATCATGACTTTTTTTGATAATGTTATACAGCATTGTCTTATTGGGCCTCACAGGTGTCAAAATCAGTGATCACTGCTAATTATAATGGTCACTATCATCAAGAACACTTGACCATAAGGCACCTGACCATATAACATTAAACTGGCTGTTGAAAGCCAACACCTGGATGGGTCTGTGGACCATTTTGGAATCTAAAATTTCTGTACTAAAGGAACTTGTATGAAGCAAATGAATTTGGGTTATTTGGAACCCTTAAACAGAAGACATAATAATCCAAATTTTTTCCTTAAAATGAATTCAGGGAAGAATATGTTTTTATCGTTCTGAAAGCCATTAATATAAAAAAATGGGGACTACTCAACTGGTATTGGTTCATTGTAGTACTATCCCACCAAAGTATTATATGAGGATCCTAGATATTAAGGATTGTTTTTCCGGATTCCTCTGCCTCCCCAGAATTGATACAGTTTTTGCCTTTACACTATGGTAGCCTAATACGAATAAACCAACCAAAAGATATCAATGGACAGACCTGCCTCGGGGCATGACCATTTGTCAGGTATATGTGCCTGGAGCCATACAGGCAGTCACCACAGATGTTTTTGTAATCAAATAAGTGGATGATTATTATAGTTGCACACCCTAGCCAATTTGCTTTTGAATGGGTATGCTCTCAATTATTGCTTAGCATACAAAAACTCAACTTAAAGTTTGTGCCTGAAAAGATTCAGGGAGTTCATGGATATGAATTAGTAGGCTTCTATATTTTTCATGAGATTAAGACCCTCAACGTCACCATTGTAACAAAAGAATCCAATCCCCTTGTGGAATTTCAGCAATTGTGTAAAATCATTAACCATCTCAAAGCTTTCCTGCCTATCTCAAACAATAAGAGGTGAATATTCTCTTTTCTCTATTGGAGGGGCCTATCAGTCTTTCCACGAGTGTTTAGATGTCTATTCCACAAAGCAATCTGGCAAATACATATCTCTCCATTACCCAACTTTTGATAATCTTAGGTATGTTCATGTTCTATGAGTTAGTTGCTCAGCATTCATATACTTAGTGGCCATGGAGGGTCAAAAGGCCTCTCATCATATAAATGCCATAAAATCAGCAATTCTGGTAATGGTAGTGCCTTGAGCACTCAAGACAGACAATGATCCAGCTAACTCATTTCAACAGTTCAGTATTTTCTTATTCTCATTTAGAATTATTCAGTCCTTTGGGATAGCCTATAATCCTCAAGGCCAGACATTCATATCATCAGCAAATAGCTCCTTTAAGAAAGTGCTTGCTTGGAACTACTCTACAGTATCCAAAAGAGATCCAGATCTAACATTGATAGAGGTCCAATTTCATCTGAACTTTCTCTCCTTTTATGAGAAAGGCTGAACCATGCTGAAAAACATTGGGCTTCTGACCAAGGGACAGTCCTCCACCCATTGATTAGAAGGAAGTACCCAACAAACTCTCAGTGGCAACCTCTCACTTTGATTCTGACAAAGGGTCAGGTTTTGCTTATGTTTTACCCCAGAACGTAACCATATAAATATGGGTGCTCTTGAGAATTTTTTACCAATCCATTGACCAGGTTTTGATTAAGGAGTCAGGAAAGGACCAGGACCAGGATAGGTAAGTACATACTGTGTTTATTAAAATTAATTCATTCATGAGGAATGGACCAATGTACTCTGGGCTTTGGTGTCCCTGCCCTCCCATCTATTACCCATGTCAGTTAACTCACTGACCTACCCTGTTATATTTTCTTTCAATGTGCATTGGAAGAAATTTTCATATGGGACATATATCCGTGTAAAACAGTTGATGAAAATGTGGACTAGGTTGACCCCCGTGAATGTGAACATTGGCAGTCAATTTGTCTTGGAAGCACACCTAGTGTTTGTCCAAAGTTCTTTTTCTTTATGGTAAACAATGCCAACTTTATCAGAGATAGAATTAACTGTTTTAATGAAAAGTGTTTATTGCCGGGCGGTGGTGGCACATGCCTTTAATCCCAGCACTTGGGAGGCAGAGGCAGGGAGATTTCTGAGTTTGAGGCCAGCCTGGTCTACAAAGTGAGTTCCACGACAGCCAGGGCTATACAGAGAAACACTGTCTCTAGAATAGAGAGAGAGAGAAAGAAAGAGAGAGAGAGAGAAATGTTTCCCAACTGCCTGATGGATGGCATATTTGACTCTTGCCTTCTGAATGGTATCTGCAGTGAATTTCAAGCACATTCATGCCACCACAATGATAACCCAGACTCACATACAACCCCTGCACCAGGGTAAAAGGGATTTTGTTTTTATGGTTGCCATCATTGCAGTCATTACTGGGGCAATAACATCTGCTATTGCCTTGACCCAGAAAGGCATGATGATGGAGACTCTCAATTTGTAGTCTCTAAGACAGCTGAGGGGCTATATGTGCAGGAGATACTAAATCAACACCTTTATCAAGCCATCCACATTTTCCACCAATAGTGGAACTTTCTGGCAGAAGAGTTGGACCTTTATGAGACATTTCTTTATTGGCCCTCACTCACTGGTTTCAGTCAATCTGCCTAACCTCCCTTACCAGGCAAATAGCACCTCTGAAACCTAACAACATTTGGCTCAAAATTTTGAAGGTAGGTAGTCAGAAAAATTCTTTAACTATTCAGTCCTGAGAAGAGAGAGCATAGCCAACCTCAGTGCAACCAAGGAATATGTTTTCTCCCTAGATGCCATATTCTAGGGTGTCAGGCAAAATGGGCCAAGCGAATAATTAGCAGGTGATCATCCTGAAGTGGCCTGCCTCGGATTATTCCATAATTTTTGACAGGTGAGCCCTCATTAAGCAAGCCTAAGAGGGACTAATTTGAGGAAAGACTTCTGCTATTAATTTGCTTGTCCTGTTATTATTAAACATATATAACAATCAATAAATAGAAGTATACCCCCTTTGAAATAAATCTCGTCGTATCTAAGAAGATGTACTCTCTTGTATAGACAAATAGATGATTTAAGTCTTAATGATGATTCTTTAAGAATTCTGAAAATTATATCTGTGATTACTAGGCTCTTTTATAATGGGACTGGTATTAAGTCCTTTTCTGATAGTCAAAGTTGCAATGAGAACTCTGGCAGTCTCCAAAGTGTCACCAGTTAATTGCTCATAGATGGTAACCAGACATTTTCCTACTCAGATCACATTCCAAGAGGTTTTAAAACAATTAACCAAAGATCATTAAAAGACAACTAATAAATTATTATAAGTTCTAGGACAGAAGATGAAATATTGACTGGGTTTATCTATACAAAACATCACTAACAACTTAGTTATGGTTTTAAACCTTCAGTAAACTTGTTGACCAGATGGTTGATGTTTAGCCAGATAATTACTCCTAATGCATATGCATGTAAATATTTGCTGTTGTAAATTTCTATTTAAATTTATGATTTTTGTGTGTGAACATGTGATGAACTTTGTAATATCTGATCATGTATTCTGAATGATGTTTAAAAGCAGAGGACAAAAGAAAAGAGTCAGAACTGAGGGACTGGTGTTAGAAGAACAGAGGCGAGAAGAACTAAGCTGAGAGAGGATCTGAGCTGAGAAGTTTTTAGACAGAACAATTTTTAGATTAGAAGGAGAATGCAGAGTGAAATAACTTAGAAATTATAGGTAACAGAAGATATTCCATCTGGTAACAAGGACACATGTTCCACTATGTTCATAGCAGCTTTATTCATAATAGCCAGAAACTGGAAAGAACCCAGATGTCCCTCAACAGAGAAAAGGATACAAAAAATTTGGTATATTTACACAATGGAGTACTACTCAGCTATTAAATACACTAAATATATGAAATTCCTAGGCAAATGGATGGATCTGGAGGCCGTCATCCTGAGTGAAGTAACCCAATCACAAAAGAACTCACATAACATGTACTCACTGATATGTGTATATTAGCCCAGAAACCTAGACTACCCAAGATACAATTTACTAAACACATGCAACTCAAGAAGAAGGAAGATCAAAATGTGGACACGTCAACCCTTCCTAGAATTAAGCACGAAGCACACATTGAAGGAGTTACAGAGATCATGTGTGAAGCTGAATCCAAAGGATGAACCCAATGTCTGTGGCTGCCAGGGATCCATCCCACAATCAGCCACCAATCATAGACACTATAGCATATGCCAGCAAGATATTGCTGTAAGGGCCAGGATATAGCTGTCTCTTGGGAGACTATACCAATGCCTGGCAAACATGGAGGTGGAAGCTCACAGTCAGATATTCGATGGAACACAGGGTTCCCAAAGAAAGAGCTAGAGAAAGTACCCAAGGAGCTGAAGGGGTCGTCAATCCTATAGGTGGAAGAATAGCATGAACTAACTCATACCCCCTGAGCTCATGTCTCTAGCTGCATATATAGAGGAGGATGGCCTAGTTGGCCATGATTGGAAAGAGAGGCCCCTTGGTCATGCAGACTTTATATGCCCTAGTACAGGGGAACTCCAGGGCCAAGATGTGGGAGCGGGAGGGTAGGGGAGCATGGCCAGGAGGGGGGAGGGTATAGGGAACTTTCTGGATAACACTTGAAATGTAAATGAAGAAGTTATCTAATAAATGTTGGAAAAAAAAAAAAGAAATTGGAGAAATCCTACACTACTAACTTAACAACACACCTGAGTGCTCTAGGGGACAATTAAAAGCACACACACACACACACAAGAGGAATAGAAACTAGGAAAAAGTCAAATTCAGGACAGAAATCAACCAAATGGAAGAGAAAGTGAACAATACAGAAAATCAAGGAACAAAATAGTGGTTCATATAAAATTTCAACAAGATAGATAAACAAGTGGATAAACAAACTAAAGGACCTAGAGATAGTATCCAAATTAACAAAATCAGAAATGAAATAAAGACATACCAACAGGAACTTAGGAAAGTAAAATAATAATAATAATAATAATAATAATAATAATAATAATAATAATAAATCAGATTCAATTACAAAACCTATATTGAACATACCTGGAAAATTTAGATGAGACTGATGATTTTCAAGACAGATGCCACATACTAAACTTAAATAAAGAGCAGATAACTTTCTAAACAGGCCCAAATCACCTAAATAAATTCATCAAACAATTCCCAATTAAAAGGAACCAGAGTACTACAGGAGGATCCCACAATACCTCTACTGGGCATATATCCAGAAGATGTTCCAACTGGTAATAAGGACACATGCTCCACTATGTTCATAGCAGCCTTATTTATAATAGCCAGAAGCTGGAAAGAACCCAGATGTCCCTCAACAGAGGAATGGATACAGAAAATGTGGTACGTTTACACAATGGAGTATTATTCAGCTATTAAAAACAATGAATTTATGAAATTGCTAGACAAATGGATGGATCTGGTGGGTATCATCCTCAGTGAGGTAACTCAATCACTAAAGTGCTCACATAACATGTACTCACTAATAAGTGAATATTAGCCCAGAAACTTAGAATATCCAAAAGACAATTTGCAAAACACATGAAACTCAAGAAGAATGAAGACCAAAGTGTGGACACTTCACCCCTTCTTAGAATTAGGAACAAAGCACACATAGAAGGAGTTACAGAGATCAATTGTGGAGCTGAGACAAAAGGATGGGACAACCAATGATTGCTGCATCTGGAGACCCATCCCATAATAAGTCACCAAATGCAGACAATATTGCATAATCCAGTAAGATTTTGCTGAAAGGGCCCTGATAGAGCTGGCTTCTATGAGTCTATGCCAGTGCCTGGCAAACACAGAAGTGCATGCTCACAGTCAGCTATTGGATGGTTACACAGGGTTACCAATGGAGGAGCTAGTGAAAGTACCCAAGGAGCTGAAGGGATCTCCAACCCTATAGGTGGAACAACAATTTGGACTAACCAATACCCCCAGAGCTCGTATCTCAAGCTGCATATGTAGCAGAAGGCCTAGTCGGCCATCATTGGGAAGTGATTCCACTTGGTCTTGTGAACTTTCTATGCCCCAGTAAAGGGGAATGTCAGGGCGAAGAAGTGGGAGTGGGTTCTTAGGGGAGCAGGGCTGGTGATGGGGGAGGGTATAAGGGAATTTCCGTAAAGCATTTGAAATGTAAATGAAGAAAACATCTAATAAAAAATTGGAAAAAAAAAAAAAAGAGCCCAGAGTCAGATGGCTTTAGTGTAGAATTCTACCAGACCTGCAACAAAGATTTAATACTCCTCCAACTATTCCAGAAAAGAGAAAGAGAAGGATTATTACCTAAGTCATTCTATGAAACCACAACTACTCTAATACCTAAACTTCACAAGAACCTAACAATAAAAGAAAATATTAGAATCTTGCTTTTCAGGTGTGTTGTGGTATCCGGGGCCTGTTGTGATGTGAGAACTGGGTTCTGATGATGCCAAGTAGCCTTGGTTTCTATTGCATATATTCTTTGTCATGCCTCACATCCTCTGGTTATCTGTGATGTTAGTTTGTCTTGCTCACTCTGACTGGAAACTCTTTTGAGCCTCTAATCTTAGGTGTGCCAGTGCTCCTGGGAGACAAGCTGTCTCTGTGCAGGATAGTGTTGTGGAGGAGTATAGCACAGGATTACCTCTGAGGTGCAGATAGAAATCATAAGACAAACTTCATATGAACAGGTAAACAATGATAGTGTTGTTACATGAAGTCTATCAATGTTGGCATCAGATTTAAATTCACTGAAAAATTTTTCCTGTTTGCCTTTGAAAAGCTCTGCTCTCTGCACCATCTGGATACTGTCATACTCCTACCTTGATGAGCCTCTTAACCTGTAAGGCAGCCCTAATGAAATGCTGACCATAAAAGAATTTCTTTGGTCATGGAATGTGCTCACAGAATTAAAACCCTAAAAAATGTTTTCCTCTGAGAAGAAGAGGCTCACCTTACTGGGTACCATCCCATCCTGGAATATCAGGTCACTGCAGAACTAGGCACATCCCCTCCAATTGAGGCTAGAAAACTCAAACCTCTTAGGGGAACACGAACCACAGACAGACAACATAGTATAGCCCCTGCTTCAGTTGTTGAGGGACCTCCACTAATACCAAACTGAACTATTGCTACATATGTGGACAGTGGGTATAGGATCCAAGAGAGCTCTCAACACATATCTTAAAAGTTTCTATTTCTATGTATATGGTAATTAATTAGAGAGAAATGACAGAAGTGAAGAGGTGATAATTAAAAACTACACAATATTCTAGTCTGAGGATATCATAGTTAGTCCATATTCTTCAGGACATGGGAATGACTGCAATCATCTCAGCAGAGGGAAGGTAAGTTATAGAATTTATAATTGAGTAGAAGAAAACATACTCTTAGAAACACCAGGGCAGGTATAATATCCCAGGGACTTTACCAGGAAACAAAAAACCTTGCAAATCTAAGAAAGATCATTTGCAAATGTGAAGAAGAGAGCTGCATACACAATTTCATCATTGGTATTAATAAATGAAAATTTAGTTCCTTTGTATTTTTGATTATAATCCACACCCAAATAGTGTGACTGTCTTTCTTTGAATGTTCCCTTACCCTAAACTATTTGTCCAGCCAAATGCAGGCTTCATAGATGTAAAAAATTATGTACCCAAAGTTCTTTGTATTATAAATATGGGAATAGAAAGTATTATGGAAGAATATAATTATCATCAAAATAGTGCAAACATAAAGAATATCAAAAATTTATAAATATATATTATTTTATTAAGATATCAGCATCATGCCAATGCAATATAATATATCAACTAGGAAAACATCAAAATATGAAAGCTAATGAATCGCAGAACCCATAAATTTTGGAAAATTTATTCTAACATATGATACTAATAAAAAAATGATCAGAAGTTTATATGCCCACCCACATACAGTGACTTTTAAGCTGTCTTTTATAGTGAGATTTTCTTCACTTCTTTAAGGGATAATTTTTGTTTCCTATTGCTTCTATATATCACTCACAAAATCTTCCATAAAGTAAACTACAACAGAAGAGGAGTAAATAAAAATGATTATAACTAACTTTAAATGGTAACTGAAACTGAATATAATCTAGGGTTTATGTTCATTGTAATGATAAATCAATACACAAAGACATTTATATTATAATAGACTGAATTTCTTATTCAATATAACAATTAAAGTTAATAAAAATTGAGGTTAATAATGATATTCTGTGTACTCAACTTGTTTAAACTTCCCTTCACATAAATGAAAGTAACATTTAACTATTCTTAAATTTCCTGCAAAATCAGCTTTTACAAAATAAGTTTAGGAAAACTATGAATTCAAATTACTCATTCTTGCATAACACTGAAACAAAATTAATTTAATTTATAGTTATGTAATAAAGATAAAGGAAAACTCCCTATAACAAACCTTATAAAACTAATAACTGAAGTGCAAGGGACACAGGCAGGCACTGCATGATAGTGTTAATATGTTTATTACTGAGTTCAGTTGAGTTCAGGTGGAGTCATTGGCATAATATGAAGCAAAACTCATTTGGAATACCTGATGTAATCTGACTTAACTGTTTCAAATTGTCGTCAAAAATTTGGTTTGATGAACTAGGCTTGTTAGAAAATTTGCCCAAGAGGAATCATGTCTGATGTTCATGTCTACTGCCATGGATACAATAATAAGGGATAAGGATGTAAAGGATAATCATGAAGAAAGTTATTACACCTCATTTGTTACAGGAACATATGAACTCAGATGCCGAGCCTAATATCATAGAATATTTAAGAATCCGCCAGAGGCAAAAAAGGAACTTAAAAGTAAATGTTGTCAAGAGAAGTACATTTGTCCTTTAGTAGTAGGTACAGTAATAAATAGTGGTGCCTGGATGGGTTACACAGAATATTAATACATGAAATTCTCCATCTGAATGTATATGCTGCATTTTGCTCAGGCAGATATTTTGCTGACAAGAAAAGGATGTTCCCTTTGATCTCTGTCTTCTGGTTTCTAAAGATTTCCTTTATTTTTTGTCATTTGAGTGATCCTAGATGCTTTTGGAGAATAAAAGATTCTAAAAATAATCTAGGAGATAAAGAACCTCATTGTTTCTTTTTAATTTCCCCAAAGCGTGGTTATGTGAAGAATGATTATTTCAGTTGGAAATTACACAATCTGTAAGTATATACTTCATTCGCATATTTTACTTTATTGTAAGAGACAAGACATTATAGAGATACTAAGATGTAGGCCATGATACCATGAGTTTTCTGGCTCTCCTTTTCTAGGAGATATCCAAAGTTTATTTTCTGTTTCATGGTTGAGATTTTTTTTTTCAATTCTGGATGCTTTATGAGTACCTTATTGTTTTTCATTTTTGAGTTACAATTTGTAAGTAAATGCTGAGTGAATGATCCATGGTATTTAACTTGTTAATAGAGAGACTCCCATAATTTCCAAATTTCCAAGGTTTTTTGTTTGCTTGTTTTGTTTGTTTTTGTTTTTGTTTTTTGTTTTTTGTTTTTTTTTTTAGATTTACCTGAGAAAATTAGAACAAACATTGTTTTTAGCTTATTTCACAGAGACTAAAATATAGTGGTCTTTATTGGTCTGCTAATTTTTCATCTGTCAGCATGGATGCCCAATTCTTGCACATTAGCCATTTGGGTATGTGCCCTTATTTTTAGTTACATGTATTAAGAAGATATACAGATTTTATACAAATAATCTATCTAGCATAACTTTAAATTTTTGTGGTCTTTGAATCTGGCAGCAGAGGTCATCACTGAGAAAACTATTTTTTCACAAAAAAATTCTGTTTCATTATTTTGACATTCTGTTCCAAAGGCATTGCCATATTTTTATTAATGTTAGAAATTTATGCCAACTTATCAATTAGAAACTTATAAATCATGTACCTATTCCAGCAGATAATTTATTAATTTGTTACAAGAAATGATGCCCATACAAGCTATGACTTGCTATTTCTATTTTTAATTTCTAGAATAAAATCTGATGTCTGTGATACCTGATAAAATTTGAGAGAGATTACTATGGGACAGACCTTTCTATTACCAAAACTGTCATTTACACATTTCAAAACTTTATTTCTCCTTATTACTGTATATTAACATTGACTATACTTGTTTAACATTTAAATTTATTCCTGTTTTCCTAATAACATTCAATGTTTTTGGATTTATGGGAATTGAATATACTTTATATAAATTGATATATATTTTATGTAATATCTCTCTTTAAATGGAGTTACTGTATTTGAGATTTCATTTCAAGAAATTGTGATAATTTCTCCCCAATATTGTAGGACAGTCATTAAAAAAATTTCCAATTTTCAATAATGTCATATTTAAAATGACATCACATATATATATATATATATATATATATATATATATATATATATATATATATACTACTCTGTTATAGACATACACATACACACACACACACGCACGCACTCACACACACACACAGACACACACACACACACACATTTGTAAATGATCATGACCACATTAAAACTTAAAAACTGAGTCATGTATGCATCCAAAATCTATATTCTACATAAAATGTTACTTTTTGTTGTTAAAGTCTAGATAGGAAATTCTTGTAGTGATATTTTTTCTTACTAATAGTAAGTAAAAAGAAATCAAAACACTTCTCTGGATCTCCTTTCTTTGGAACCACCTGAAAATATATACAGTGCACAATCATGGAGTCTAAGTTTTTAGAGTTCTGGACATAAAACTTATATATAAATTATATATATATATATATATATATATATATATATATATATATATATATATATATATACATATATAATGTGTGTGTGTGTATTTGTGTGTATTTGTGTGTTTATGAGAAGAAAGAGAAAGAGGGAGATTAGTACAGTGACACTGACACTTTTAGATAAAGATTCTATTCACTTTAAATAGAATATACCAGAATAAAATAAAAATGCAGGTAATGAATATGTTTGTCTTTGGATTAGATCCAGGAAAATATTTAGGAGAAATGGGTGTAGCCACAGCTTTATATACTAGAGAAAATGAGTATTTAATACTAAAAATCAAAATTCAAGGTAAAATGTAGGATGGAAGAGATGAATCATAAATCCAAATGTTCAGATATAGATGAGAAAGAATATAGGAGAGTTGTTTGAACAAGAACATCTTCAGAAACATATTTGCACATCTCCCATAAGCCTGTGATAAGCTAGATACTATTTCAGATAAGCCATGTCTTATATAAGTAAATAATTTTTTAATTCATTTAATTTAATTTCAAATATTCTACCAGATACACTATGTCTAGGTGTTCTATTTTAAAAGTGTGTGAAGTTTTATGTCCAGAACTCTAAAAACTTAGACTCCATGATTGTGCACTGTATATATTTCCAGGTGGTTCCAAAGAAGGGAGATCCAATGAAGTGTTTTGATTTCTTTTTACTTATTATTAGTAAGAAATATATTACTACAAGAATTTCCTATCTAGACTTTAACAACAAAAAGTAACATTTTATGTAGAATATGGATTTTGGATGCATACATGACTCAGTTTTTAAGTTTTAATGTGGTCATGATCATTTACAAATGTGTGTGTGTGTGTGTGTGTGTGCGTGTGTGTGTGTGTGTGTGTGTGTATGTCTATAACAGAGTAGAATGATTATATAAAATTTCCTATAAAGCATTTTATATTACATAGCAGATATGATTGAAAAAGTATGTATGTTTCTCATGCTATATTGGGCCTACACAAAGGAGATTTTTGTACAGCTATTCACTGTTCATTTGTAACCAATACTTGGACATTTATATCATTGCCATAAACATGCCTGCACAGTTTCATAAGCCAGTCATTTTTAGAAGTAAAATATTAGAGTACTGTTGCACCTACATTGTTCGTGATATACTTGTAAAATAATATATTAGACCAATATGAATAAATTAGGATTCTCCAAAACATGACCATGATGGTGGAGATAAAATAAAACTTAACACAAATTTAAACCACAAATGGGAATCTTGTGCAGATATACTGTTAGAAATTTGAAGTTATATTCTGCCTAAATACCTATGAGTAAAAATTTTAATGGGTTTTATTTATCACTGAGTTACATCATTAATGTTTGAGGAACATGGATCATAGGGGAAAGTACAATGTGATCATTTTTCTTCAGATTACATGAAATCATAACCTATGTCATAATTATGAACATGGAGAAGAAGGCTGAAGATACCCTTATGATTTGTGTTCAAAAGCAGTATAAAACAATAGAAATTTATTATTTTAGGAATTTAGATAATTTAATATAAACTTATGCTATAGTCCCTTTCCTGTCAGTAAAAAACAGTACATAACTGTGGGATTTTTGTGTTGATTTCATCTCTCTATTCTAGGGATTTTCTGGTTCATGCTTGTACAGTTTTAGAAATTATATTCTCTAATTCTCTGTTTTCAGGGTGACACATGATGGCAACTATTTTGTTTTCTCTGTTTATCTTGCCTTAGAAGAAATAAATAAAAACTTCCATATTTTACCCAACATTTCTCTGGTAGCTAATATTGAATGTCTAGGACAACATCTAGGAAAACAATATGATGAGAAACCTGATTTGGATTCGAAACTTAAAAGAATTAGTCCTAATTACTACTGCACAAATCAGAGAAGACTTTCAATTGTACTTACAGCACCAACATGGAAAAGAAATACACATATTCAACTGTTCATGTCCAGAATTCCTGGGGTAAGTCAAGGTAGATTAATTTTAAGGAAATAATTTCTCACAACAGAGAGACTTTCTGTGTACGAAGGCAGTTTATAGTATGTATATGGCTTTTCTTTTGCTTTGATAAAACACCTCAGACCAAGGCTATTTACAGAAAGAAGTTTAGTTGGACAAAAAAAAGTGCAGAGAAATAGCTTATTTTTATTATGACTTACCAAGTATAAATACATAGATATGTTTTGTGGCAAAACCCCCCACAACTTTAGCATAAATGGGCATGGGAGACAGCAGTACGGTGACATTTTATAACAGAAGACTCAGTATACTTTTATATACAGAGAATCACAAGATGTTGGATACAATTGTAAAAGTGAGATGAATGAACACTTTATAGCATGAATACACTTTGCTCAAGCACATTCTGATCTTATAAGTATCCCTCTGCATTCCATCATATTCATATTCTTGCCTATATTCTGTATTTTTCAGCTTTACTGTGGTCCTTTTCATCTTTCTTTGAGTGATAATGAACAATTTCCTCACGTTCTCCAGATAGCTCCCAAGGACACATCTCTACCTCTGGCCATGGTGTCTCTAGTGGTTCATTTCAGATGGAATTGGATAGGAGTGGTCATTACAGATGATGACCATGGAATTCAATTCCTTTCTGAATTGAGAGGAGAAATGAAAAAACATGTTGTTTGTTTATCAGTTGCAATAATTATCGAAGTTGAGAATACCATAACCAGTAAGAGGTTTCCTTGGTATTATAAACAAATTCTAAAATCATCAGCAAAAGTTATCATAGTTTATGGATACCGGGAAATTGGAGTGTTAGAAGGTGTCCTCATTGCGTGGAAATATAAAGGCATTTTTAGAATCTGGGTTAGTGTGTCACAATTTGATATGATCACAAATAAAGGCGACTTCTTGCTATACTCCTCCTCTGGGACATTTATTTTTTCACACCAGAAACCGGAAATATCTAGTTTTAAACAATTTATACAAACAGTATATGCTTCAAACTACAGTAGTGA
This sequence comes from Mus minutoides, assembly GCA_902729485.2. Taxonomy (NCBI): domain Eukaryota; kingdom Metazoa; phylum Chordata; class Mammalia; order Rodentia; family Muridae; genus Mus; species Mus minutoides. The sequence continues at coordinate 246,104 of LR753504.1, read as the reverse complement.
TTTTTCCTTTGCCAAACTATGGTGGACATATTTTAGATGTTCTTTGCCACCACCTTCTTGTAAGAAGCTGAAGAACTGTCCAACCAAAAGTGTATTTAAATGGTTATTCATGACACCACTGGGAATGGCCATGAGTGAGAACTGCTATAACTTATACAATGCTATATATGCTGTGGCCCACTCACTCCATGAGATGCTTCTGCAACAAGTAGACACATGGACAAATAATGCTGGAAAGGAACTTGAATTTGACAATTGGAAGGTAATGAGTCTTACACTAAATGTCATTTATATTGCTTGAGTATTTCAACAGAACCACATGTTCTAAAGCCATGTCAATTAGAAATTTCACCCATAAAAATACATAGTTCTGTACTCAATTATTACATAGTTCACAGATCATGTCACTGTCATATAATATGATACAGTCAACACTTGTATGCAAGTCAGCATTCACTATGTTATAAATTACTTTTAATATATTTAATCCACATATGAGTCTCATATATTCATTTTTTCTTATGAAATTCTTAAATAGAAATAAGAAAATTACTTGTCTTTTTATGTTATTCAAAAGTCACCTTTCATATAACTAAATCGATCCCAAATACTATCAAGTACTTCTCCATTAATTAAATTTATTAATAATTTTTATTCCATTGCTTGTGATCAAATAACTCAATTTACAGAAAAAATAAAACATACAGGACATACCATTACTTTCAAGCATAACAATTAGGACTGTAGGTTTTAAAGCTCCCAAATCCAGCAAGAAAATTGTATTAGTAAACAAAGTGGAACTAGCTTTACATCCACATAAAATTTATTTTTGTATTTAGTACTGAATACTTCTCATAAAGGTAGATTTTTTTAGAGGATAATAATAATTGTGAACATTCTAAATGTAATACTTTCTATTCTAATGTGGAAGCCTAGTTGAAACTAAAATGACAAATGTGTTTTAGATGTTCTCTATTCTGAAGACATTACAATTTGTAAATCCTGCTGGAGACTTAGTCAACATGAACCAGAATTTGAAGCAGGATACAGAGTATGACATTTTCTATATAAGGGATTTTCGAAAAGATCATGGACTTAAAATGAAAATAGGAAGATTTTCAGGTTATCTTTCAAGTCGTCAAAAGCTATATATGTCTAAGGAAATGATAGAGTGGGCGACAGATATGGATCAGGTAATTTAGTCGTAATTTTCATGCTTAACATGTAGCACAATTACCTAAAATATTCACCACTTTTGCTTTGCCATGGAATAAATACTTCTTATTTCTTCATTTACTGACTTGGTTCACACAGTCCTAGATACTCTCTTTCTTTTTAAACCTTTTTTTTTTTTTTTTTTTTTTTGGAATTTCTTAATATACAAATCTTCATACAGGCATACATTTTAACTGTAAAAAATAAAGAGTAAAATTTAATATATGAGTTTTAAACAAGGTCTTTCATTTTATCAGTGTTGAATGAATCACTGGATGCTTGTCCATAATGATATTGTACTTATTTTTATAATGCATATAATTTTTCACAGATTCTACCCTCAGTATGTAGTATGCCTTGCAGACCAGGACTCAGAAAATCCCCTCAGAAAGAAAAGGATATCTGCTGTTTTATTTGTAACCCCTGCCCTGAAAATGAAATATCCAACATGACAAGTAAGGTTATAATTAATCAAAATATTCAGATTGATTTTTCGCCCATATTAACATAGTTTTTGAAGTCCATTGAGGAAAGTAAAATATATGTCATGTTACAGAGTAAAAAGTCTTCAGATATACTCATTTAAAATAGTAAACTCTCTCTTCAACTGTATTTTGGTCTCATTACTCTAGATCACTGGAAAACAATATTTTCCCAAATAGTTCTTTAGAATACTAAAGATTATAATATGTTTATTTTGCTTTTAAATTTTATTAAATTAAGAATACTCTAGATGACTGTAAGCATCCACTTCTGTATTTGTAAGTTACTGGAATAGCCTCACTCCTGATAGCTATATCAGGGTCCTTTCAGCAAAATCTTGCTGGCATATGCAATAGTGTCAGGGTTTGGGAGCTTATTATTGGATGGACCCCCAGGTGACATATTCTCTGGACGGTCCATCCTTTTATCATAGCTTCAAACTTTGTCTCTGTAACTCCTTCCATGGGTGTTTTGTTCCCTATTCTAGGAAGGAATGAAGTGTCCACACTTTATTCTTAGTTCTTCTTGATTTTCTTATATTTTGCAAATTGCATCTTGGGTATTATAAGTTTCTGAGCTAATATTCACTTATCAGTGAGTACAGGGCCCCCAATGGTGGAGCTAGAGAAAATACCCAAGGAGCTCAAGGGATCTGCAACCCTATAGGTGACACAACAACATGAACTAACCAGGACCCACAGAGCTCATATCTCTAGCTCCATATGTAGCAGAAGATGGCCTAGTCAGCCATCATTTGGGAAGAGAAGCCCCTTGTTCTGGCAAACTTTATATGCCCCAGTACAGGGGAACACCAGGGCCAAGAAGTGGGAGTGGGTGGGTAGGGGTAGGGCAGAGGGAGGGTATGGGAACTTTCGAGATAGCGTTTGAAATGTAAATAAAGAAAATATCTAATAAAAATAAAATAAAATAAATAGGAATGCTATGCATCTACAATACATTACCTATTAGTCACTTTAAAGTCTACTCACATCTGCCAATTGTCCTCTTCTGCCAGTCCCATTCTTACAAATTCTCCCCCCTCATACACCCTATCATTCCAATTAGGCAAGGACAGCTTCCCCTTGGATACTATTCCACCATGTTCTATGTTCAAAACTGGACTAGCATGGATGCCCAATTTGGCAGCCCAAGTAGGGCAATGAAATCCTATGGCAGGTCAGGAAGATGGAGATAGATAATACTGTATTGTGACCAGGACTCAGATGAAGAACCAGATGTACATTGCTATTTCTGATTAGGGAGCCTAGTTCCAGTCATGGCATTCTCCCCAGTCCACGGTCTAGGAGTTATGATTTCCTAGAAGCCCAGGTTATTTGATGCTGTAGGTTTTCTTGCAGTGTCCTTAAAACCTGCAGTTCACCTATGTCAATTTCACACTTTGTAGAATACTCAATGAGCTCATCCTTTTAGTTGTTGGTTTTTTCCATCTATTTACACCTGGTTCTACATGAAGCCCCTCAGAAGAAAGTTTTGCTACATTCCTGTTTACAAAAATAACTACTATTAATGGTGGCAGACTTTGGCTCCATCATAGAATTTGGGAAAATCATTGGTTGGCACTTCCCACAGACTGCTCCATCTTTATCCCTGTAAATAATCATCACAAATATTTGATTGAAGTTTTCTTTGATTGATTGATGATGAAAATTTTCTACCTCTTGAAGTTGTGCCTGTCTACAGCAGGTAGTCAATAAGTTTTTATGTCATTTTCTGCTGAGAACCTTAGGTTAATCACTGTATATTTCCTGTATCCTTACTGTTTCTGGGCCTCCAGCTCTTCACAGAGAAGCCCATCTCAATTACTATTCTCACTCTGAGGATTCTCTGACCCCTGACCCCTTAGTGTTTTACCATACTTTGACCCCATTATTGCTCCTTCAATAACTTTTTCTATATTTATTGACTTCCTAAGACTACTTAGTTGCATCTTCTGTGTAATATTTGTATATCCTCATTTGGAAACATCTTATTACCCCAATTCTTTGGGCCAGTGGATTGTAGCATGTTTATGCTGAAATGTATGGCTAATGTCTACATGTAAATAAGTACATAAGAACCACCATAAGATCCATGTTGATTTTTTTCTGTCCTATCTCACTCAGGATGACATACCAAAATATCATTCATATTTCAACATGTGGGGTTTTTGCTAGCTGAATAGTATTCTTTTGTATAGGTGGGCCCTGTTTTTTGTTTTGTTTTGTTTTGTTTTTATATGATTTCTTCAGTTGAGGGAAATCTTGCTTGTTTCTAGTTTCTTGGTATTATGAATAAAGCAGAGATGAACATAGTTGAACAAGTGGTAGAGTGGGGCATCTTTTGGGTATATTAGCAGAAGTGGTATAGCTTGGTCATGTAGTACTAGTATTCCTAGGTTTCTGAGAAAATATCAAATTTACTTCCAAAGTACTTGTACAAATTTACACTGCCACTGGCAGTGGAAGGGCTTTTTCTGTTTTTCTGTTTGTACATGGACTTGACATCATTTGCCACCACTTCAGGTATATATATATATATATATATATATATATATATATATATATATATATATATATATATATATGTATGTATATTCTCTTAGTTGTGAAATGGTAACTCAGGATTCTTTGATTTGCCTTTCACTGATGGTAATTTAGTGGTAACATGAGGTCTAGGTTTGTCATAGCCTGAAGTATGCATGATAATGGCAAAGTGAATGTAATATGGGTGAATTCTACATTCTAGCCCACATGAGTACACCTCCTTATGCTCAGTAACCTGAGAGGAAACTGTCCTCAACAGTGGAGTGACACAATTAAGTTTCAAATGATGACATTCTGTTCTAGCATCAGTCTGTCTTATTTAGGGACTTTCATGAGAACGACTCATCCAACAATACAGCCAAGTTTATGCCTTAATACCAAAGGCCTAGTTACCAAAGATGGCACATTCAGTCTGTGTATACTTTGTTAAGAGAAGTTTTCAATAGGATCATCCTTATACATCCAGGGGTTTTTGACTGAACAGTATTTCCACACTGCCCATGAAATACTTTCCAAGTTCAGCTTTTTGTCTGCATCTTCTGTCTCTACATAAACTACAAAAGATCACTTCCTTTCCATTCTTTTTCTTCCCCAATAACAGAAATGATATATTTTCTCTTCCCAGAGAGGGTCATCTTTCTCTGTTCAGATTTCTTCTTTACATATTTCTTTGGGCTTGTGCATTGTACCTTCTTCCATCTATTTAGCAGTGATTGTCCAATTTTGAGCCAATACATTCAATATTTGATTTCTATGTCTGGGTTATTTTATTCAGCTTGATTTCTTTCTTTCTTTTTTTCCAATTTTTATTAGATATTTTATTCATTTACATTTTACATGTTATCCTGAATGTCCCCTAAACTCTCCCCCATCCCCCGCCCTGTTCCCCTACCCACCCACTTTCACATATTGGCCCTGACACTCTCCTGTACTGGGGCATATAAAGTTTGCGGGCCAAGGGGCCTCTCTTCCCAGTGATGGCCAACTAGGCCATCTTCTTCTATATATGCAGCTAGAGACATGAGCACTGGAGGTACTAGTTAGTGCATGTTGTTCTTCCTCCTATAGGGTTAAAGACCCATCAGCTCTTGGGTACTATCTCTAGCTCTTTCCTTGGGAACCCTGTGTTCAATCTAATAGCTGACTCTTAGCATCCACTTTTGTGTTTTCCAGGCACTGGTATAGCCTCCCACCAGACAGCTATATCAGGGCCCTTTCAGGACTATCTTGCTGGGGTATGCAATAGTGTCTATGTTTGGTGGCTGATTATGGGATTGAACCCCAGTTGCAGCAGTCACTCTTTGGGCCATCCTTTTGATTCAGCTCCACACTTGATCTCTGTAACTCCTTCAATGTGTGCTTTGTTCTTAGTTCTAGGAAGGGGCGAAGTGTCCACATTTTGATCTTTATTCTTCTTGAGTTTCATGTGTTTAGTAAATTGCACATGAGTAGTCTAGGTTTCTGGGCTAATATTCACCTATCAGTGAGTACAGGTTATGTGAGTTCTTCTGTGATTGGGTTACCTCAATCAGGATGATACCCTCCATATCCATCCATTTGCCTAGGAATTTCATATATTCATTGTTTTTAATAGCTGAGTAGTACTCCATTGTGTAAATGTACCGACTTTTTGTATCCATTCCTCTGTTGAGGGACATCTGGGTTCTTTCCACCTTCTGGCTGTTATGAATAAGGCTGCTATTCACATAGTACAACATGTGTCCTTATTACCAGATGGAATATCTTCTGGATATATGCCCAGGAGTGGTATTGCAGGATCTTCCAGTAGTACTATGTCCCATTTTCCGAGGAACAGCCAGACTGATTTCCAGAGTGGTTGAACAGGCTTGCAGTCCCACCAATAATGGAGGAATGTTCCTCTTTCTCCACATCCACACCAACATCTGCTGTCACCTGAATTTTTTATCTTAGCCATTCTTACTGGGGTGAGGTGGAATCTCAGGGTTGTTTTGATGTGCATTTCCCTGATGATTAAGGATGTAGAACATTTTTTCATGTGCTTCTCGGCCATTCAGTATTCCTCAGTTGAGAATTCTTTGTTTAACACTGTGTCCCACTTTTTAATGGGGATATTTGATTTTCTGGTGTCCACCTTCTTGAGTTCTTTATATATATTGGATATCAGTCCCCTATCTGATTTAGGATCTGGAAAGATACTTTCCCAATCTGTTTTTGGCCCTTTTTTCTTCTTTACAGTATCTTTTGCCTTACAGAAGCTTTGCAACTTTATGAGGTCCCATTTGACAATTCTTGATCTTAGAGCACAAGCCTTTGCTGTTCTATTCAGGAAATTTTCCCTAGTGCCCATATCTTCGAAGCGTTTTCCCACTTTCTCCTCTATAAGTTTCAGTGTCTCTGGTTTTATGTAGAGATCCTAAAACCACTTAGACTTGACCTTAATACAAAGAGATAAGTATGGATCAATTCCCAGTCTTCTACATGATAACGGCCCATTGTGCCAGCACCATTGGTTGAAAATGCTGTCTTTTTACCACTGGATAGTTTTAGCTCCCTTGTCAAAGATCAGGTGACCATCATGTGTGGATTCATTTCTGGGTCTTTGATCCTATTCCATTGATCAACCTGTCTGTTGCTGTACTAGTACCATGCAGATTTTATTACAATTGCTCTATATTACACCTTTAGTTCAGGCATAGTGATTCCTCCAGAGGTTCTTTTATTGTTGAGAAGAGTTTTTGCTAGCCTAGGTTTTTGTTATTACAGATAAACCTGCAAATTGTCTTTTCTAGATCATTGAAGAATTGAGTTGAAATTTTGATGTGGATTGCATTGAATCTGTAGATTGCATTAGGCACGATAGCCATTTTTACTATATTGATTCTGCCAATCCATGAGCATGGGAGATCCTTCCAACTTCTGAGATCTTCCTGAATTCCTTTCTTCAGAGACTTGAAGTTCTTATCATTCAAATATTTCACTTCCTTTGTTAGAGTCACACCAAGATATTTTATATTGTTAGTGACTATTGGGAAGGGTGTTGTTGCCCTAATCTCTTTCTCAGTCCATTTATCCTTTGTATAGAGAAAGGCCATCAATTTGTTTGAGTTAATTCTATATGCTTCTACTGCACTGAAGCTGTTTATCAGGAAAAGAAGTTCTCTGGTGGAGTTTTTGGGTCACTTATATAAATACTATCATATCACCTGCAAATAGCAATAATTTGACTTCTTCCTTTCCAATTTGTATCCCTGTGACCTCCTTTTGTTGTCGAATTGCTCTGGGTAGGACTTCAAGTACTATATTGAATAGGTAGGGAGAAAGTGGGCAGCCTTGTCTAGTCCCTGATTTTAGTGGGATTGCTTCCAGTTTCTCTCCATTTAGTTTGATGTTGGCCACTGGTTTGCTGTAGATTACTTTTATTAAGTTTAGGTATTGGCCTTGAATTCTTGATCTTTCCAAGTCTTTTATCATGGATGGGTGTTGGATTTTGTCAAATGCTTTTTCAGCATCTAAGGAGATGATCATGTGGTTTTTATCTACAGTTTGTTTATATAGTGTATTACACTGATGGATTTCCATACATTAAACCATCTCTGCATTCCTGGGATGAAGCCTACTTGGTCATGATGGATGATCGTTTTGATGTGTTCTTGGATTCAGTTAGCAAGAATTTTGTTGAGTATTTTTGCATTGATATTCATAAGGGAAATTGGTCTGAAGTTCTCTATCCTTGTTGTGTCTTTATGTGGTTTATGTATCAGAGTAATTGAGGCTTCATAGAATGAATTGGTTAGTGTACCTTCAGATTCTATTTTTGTTGAATAGTTTGAGAAAAACTGGAATTAAGTCTTCTTTGAAGGTCTGATAGAGCTCTGCACAAAACACATCTGTTCCTGGGCTTTTTTTGGTTGGGAGATTATTAATGAATGCTTCTATTTCTTTAGGAGATATATGATTGTTTAGGTCATTAATCTGATCCTAGTTTAACTTTGGAACTTGGTATCTCTCTAGAAAGTTATCCATTTCATCTGGATTTTCCAATTTTTTTTTGAATATAACCTTTTGTAGAAGGATCTAATGGTGTTTTGAATTTCCTCAGGATCTGTTGCTATATCTCCCTTTTCATTTCTGAATTTGTTAATTAAGATGCTAACCCTATGCCCTCTAGTGAGTCTGGCTAAAGGTTTATCTATCTTGTTGACTTTCTCAAAGGACTAGCTTCTGGATTGATTGATTCTTTGAATAGTTCATTTTGTTTATAAGTGGTTGATTTCACCCCTGAGTTTGATTATTTCCTGCTGTCTACTCCTCTTAGGTGACTTTGCTTCCATTTGTTCTAGAGCTTGCAGATGTGCTGCCAAGCTACTGGTGTAAGCTCTCTCCATTTTTTTTTTTTTTTTTTGTAGGAACTCAGAGCTATGAATTTACCTCTCAGGAATGCTTTCATTGTGTCCCATAAATTTGGGTATGCTGTGGCTTCATTTTTATTAAACTCTAGAAAGTCTTTAATTTCTTTATTTCTTCCTTGACCAAGGTATCAATCAGTGAGTAGAATGTTGTTCAGTTTCCACATGAATGCTGGTGTTCTGCTAGTTATATTATTATTGAAGAACAGCCTTAGTCCCTGGCGATCTGATAGGATCCATGGGACAATTTCAATATATTTGAATCTTTTGAGGCCTGTTTGTGGCCAATTATATGGTCAATTTTGGAGAAGGTGGCATGAGGTGCTGAGAAAAAGGTATATCCTTTTGTTTTAGAATGAATTATTCTTTAGATATCAGTTAAATCCTTCTGTTTCATAGCCTTTGTTAGTTTGACTGCGTCTCTGTTTAGTTTCTATTTGCAGTATCTGTCCATTAATGAGAGTGGGGTGTTGAAGTCTCCCACAATTTTTGTGTGAGATGCAATGTGTGTTTTGAGCATTACTAAAGTTTCTTTAATGAATGTGGCTGCCCTTGCATTTGGAGCATAGATATTCAGAATTGAGAGTTCCTATTGGAAGATTTTACCTTTGTGAGTATGAAGTGCCCCTCTTTTTCTTTTTTGATAATTTTGGGTTGAAAGTCTATTTTATTCAATATTAGAATGGCTAACCCAGCATTTTTCTTCTGGCCGTTTGCTTGGAAAATTGTTTTCCTGCCTTTCTCTCTGAGGTAGTTTCTGTCTTTTTTCCTGAGGTGTGTTTCCTGTAAGTAGCAAAATGTTGGGTCCTGTTTGTGTAGCCAGTCTGATAGTCTATGTCTTCTTATTGGGGAATTAAGTCCATTCATATTAAGAGATATTAAGGAACAGTAATTGTTGCTTCCTGTCATTTTTGTTTTTATAGTTGGGATTCTGTTCTTGTGGCTTTCTTCTTTTAGTTTTGTTGCAGGATTACTTTCTTGCTTTTTCTAGGTCATAGTGTCCATCCTTGTATTGGTGTTTTTCTGTTATTATCATTTGAAAGGCTAGATTCGTGGAAAGATACTGTGTGAATTTGATTTTGTCATGGAATACTTTGGTTTCTCCATCTATGGTAAATGAGAGTTTTGCTGGGTATAGTAGCCTTGGCTGGAATTTGTATTCTTTTAATGTCTGTATAATATCTGTCCATGATCTTCTGTCTTTCATAGTCTCTGGTGTGAAGTTTGGAGTAATTCTAATAGGCCTGCCTTTATGTGTTACTTGACCTTTTTCCTTACTGGTTTTAATATTCTGTAATTATTTAGTGCATTTGTTGTTCTGATTATTATGTGTCGGGAGGAATTTCTTTTCTGTTCCAGCCTATTTGGAATTCTGTAGGCTTCTTTTGTGTTTATGGGCATCTCATTCTTTAGGTATGGAAAGTTTTCCTCTATGATTTTGTTGAAGATATTTGCTGGCCCTTTAGTTTGAGAGTCTTCATTCTCTTCTACTCCTATTATCTGTAAATTTGGTCTTCTCATTGTGTCCTGCATTTCCTGGATATTTTGAGTTAGGATCTTTTTGTACTTAGCATTTTCTCTGATTGTCGTATCTATGCTCCCTATGGAATCTTCTGTGGCTGAGATGCTCTCTTCTATTGCTTGTATTCTGTTGCTGATGCTCGTATCTATGGTTCCTGATTTTTTTTCCTATGGCTTCTATCTCCAGGGTTATCTCCTTTTGGGATTTCTTTATTGTTTCTACTTCCATTTTTAGGTCCTGGATAGTTTTGTTCAATTACATCACCTGTTTGGTATTGTTTTCCTGTAACTCTCTAAGTTTTTTCTCTTTAAATGCATCTAGTTCTTTATCTGTGTTTTCCTGTATTTCCTGTATTTCCTCCATCATCCTCATGAGGAGTGACTTTAGATCCACGTCTTGCTTTTCCAGTGTGATGTTGTATCTAGGACTTAACATGGTGGGAGATTTTGGTTCTGGTGATGCCAAGTACTTGGTTTCTGTTGCTTCTCTTCTTATGCTTGCCTCCTGCCATCTCTGCCCAAGGAGACCAGGTGCTGGTGTAGACCATAAGGGACCTGCTGCCCTGGTTTGACCCTTTGTTTATCTCCCAGCTGCTGTCTCACATCCCATGAAATTGGATTGGAGCAGATGTTGTGTTCTGCTCACCAGTAGTCCCAAGATCGCTTGGAGAGTCACATAGAGGCCTTGGGAGAGTGCACAGCCCCTGAACCTGAGACTGGCACTGGTGCAGTGCAGTTGATTTCTTTGTTGTTCCGTCCATGTGATAGCAAATTTCATATCATTTTATTTTAAAAAGGTGAGTCAAACTGTGTTGTGTAGATGTAGTATATTTTCTTTATCCTTTCTTGAATCGAAGTACATCTAGGCTGTTTTCATTTTCTGGTTCTTTTAAATAAAACTAAAATGATCTTAATAAAACAAGTGGTATTGCGGTTAGGTAGAAAATATTTTGTTTGCATATGCAATAGTGTTAAAGCTGGTTTTGATGGTAAATCGAATCCCAGTGTTTGTATTAATTTCCATATTGATTTACACTCACATAAGCAATGAAGATATAGTCCCCCTTATCCCAAATTGTTACCAATATGAGTAATGGCTTGTATTATTATTATTATTATTATTATTATTATTATTATTATTATTATCATTATTATCATTATTATTGTTGTTATTGATATTAATTCCTAAAATATAAATGTATATTTAAATTTTGTTTTAACATGTTTTTATTTTCATTGAATATTTTTTTCATTTTTACATTTCAAATGTTTCCCTCCAGAATGATTCTATCCCATCTCCCAAACCTGCTTCTATGGGGATATTTCCCTTTTCACCCAACCACTCCCATCTTCTAACCCTGGCAGACATTTATCTACACTGGGGAAATGAGACTTCATAGGATCAAGGGCTTTTCCTTCTCGTGGTGATCTAAAAGGCCATCCTCTGCTACATATAGGGCTAAAGCATTTGGTCCCTCCATGTGTACTTGAGCTCTTGGTGGTCTGGTTGGTTGATAATATTGCTCTTCCTATGGTGTTGCAAATCCCTCCATCTCTTTAGTCCTTTCTCTAACTCCTCCATTGTGAAGCCCATGCTAAGTCCAATGATTGCCTGTGAACCTCTGCCACTGTATTTGTCAGATTCAGGCAGAGCTTCTCACTAGACAAATAAATAAGACTCCTGTCAGCATGTACTTCTTAACTTCAAAGATAGTCTTTGGCTTTTGTGTCTATATATGAGATATGTATGCACATGGGGTAGTCTCTCTATGGCCATTACTTCGGTCTCTGCTCCAAACCTTGTCTCTGTATTTGCTTTCAAGAATGTTTTGTTTCCATTTTAAAGAAAGACTGAGGTATCCACACTTGGTTGACTATAACCTTGCTATAAGTCGCCTTTAGAAACTTTAGGTGCATTTCTTACATTAGGAATTATGCCAGTATTTATCTTGGCTTATAGAATTGCTGTAATTGTTGTTAGAATCTATAGGAATGTTTCTTGCAGTAGGAATTACACAAGTATTTATCATAATGTGGTGGATAATCTATTTGTTGTATTCTTGAATTTGGTTTGCAAGTATTTTATTGAATAATTTTACATGTTTGTTAGAGAAATTAACCTATAATTCCCTTTCACCATTGAGACTTTATGTAGCTTGGTGTTGGGGTAACTAGAGATTTAGAATATGAGCTGGAAAATGATCCTCTCTCTTTTTTTTTTTGGAATTTTTTGGGATGTACTGTTGTTAGGTCTTTGAAATTCTGGTTGAATTTTTAAAAAATATCAATTTGGACATAGGCTTTGTGTGATAAGGAATATTTAAATGAGTGGTTCTAATCAATGTAGGGAATTGGTATATGCAAATTTCTTGTCTGGCCATGATTTCACTTTGGTAAGTATTCTATATCAGAAAAAATAACCAATTTTATTAGATTTTATTAGATTTTGTAGAGATCCAGATTTTAAACTGTGTCCTAATAATTCCCTTCAGTGTTGACTATTTTTCTTTTCTCTCTCTCTCTCTCTCTCTCTCTCTCTCTCTCTCTGTATATATATATATATATATATATATATATATATATATATATATATATATAAAATTTTGTAAGTTTTTTCTATGACATTTTAAATGTTAGCCTATATTGTTAAATTTATTAAATATTTATATTTGCTAAGTCTTCTGTCATCATTTTTATTTAAAATTTTTTGAGACCAGGTTTCTAGGTATAGCCCTGGCTATCATGGAACTCACTCTGTAGACCAGGCTGTCCATTGAACTCAGACATCTGCCTGCCTCTGCCTCCCAAGTGCTGGGATTAAAGTCGTGTGCCATCACTACATGGCAATCATTACTTTTTTATATATATTATTAATTTCACCCCACATTTTCATAATTTATTGCCATCTAATTTGCTTAGGTATATTTAATCATTTTGCCATTGTTTTTGTAGTTGAGCTTTTAGATGTGCTGTTAACTTGCCTGTATGAGATCACTTTAATTTCTTAAGTAAATACTTAAGCTTTTAACATTTCATTTAGCACCTCTTTTATTGTGTCGTAAGTATTTGAGATTGTTATGTACAAATGTTCATTGAATTCTAGAAAGTCTACTTTTTTTTTGTTTGAGCCTTTATTTCATTAAACTAAGTTTTGCTCATTTACCATGTGATTATAAGACTTCTGTGGGACCCATCATTAATATATGGTGATTTGGTAGGATGTAGTGAGTTATTTAAATTTTCCTGGACATTTTGAGACTTGCCTTGTTTCTGAGTAGGTAGATTTTTTAGAAAACTGTGTGAGTTCCTGAAAAATAAATCTATGATTTAATGTTTAGCATAAAGATATATATATATATATATATATTTGTTACATTAATTTGATTTATAAGATTAGTTAACTCCAATATTTTTCATTTTTTTAATTTGTCTAGATGAATTGTCCACTGCTTTGAGTATGTAGCTGAAGCTGGGTGCATCTCCATCTGTATTGGTCAGGCTGTAGTAGAACTTCCCTGTGACAACTATATCAGTCACCTGTCAGGAAGCACTTCTTTGTATCAGCAATAGTGTCTGGGTTTGGTTTCTGCAGAAGTGATAGTTGATTAGGTGAGGCAGTCTTTGGGTGGCCTTACTTTGATTCTTTACTCCACTCTTTGTCCCTGCACTTTGTTTTTTTGTTTGTTTTTTTTTTTTTTTGTTTGTTTGGTTGGTTGGTTGGTTGGTTTTTTGAGACAGGGTTTCTCTGTATAGCCCTGGCTGTCCTGGAACTCACTTTGTAGACCAGGCTAGCCTCGAACTCAGAAATCCGCCTGCCTCTGCCTTCCGAGTGCTGGGATTAAAGGCGTGCGCCACCATGCCTGGCTATGCACTTTGTTTTAACAATCAGAATTCAGGATTGAAATTTTGGAGATGGGTGTGTAGCACCATTGCTCAACGAGGGGCCATGCCTATCCACTAGATGTCGTCTCTATATGTTCCATCTCCAATTTGTTGGGTTTTTCAGATACTGTCCGACCTCCTGTATCCTGGGAATCTCTTGGGTCTTTGGCATCTGGAACTTTCTATTGGCTTCACCCAGTTGCCCCTCCCCAATTGTTACTCCCCTTTAATATTCATGAACTTCTACACTTCTTCTTTATCTCAGTACTTATTTACTTACCACTTTTCCCCTACCCCTCACTCCCTCCATTCCTGATCCTCTCCCGTTCTACTTCCAAAGATTTTTTTTCATCCCCGCTTCTGAGTAGGACTGTATCTTCTACATATTGGTGTGGTCTTCATTCTTCTTGGTTTCATAAGGTAGAAGAGATGAATAGTTGGGATTCCCCAGGTTATTTTTAGATAATATCCACTTATAGATTATATGTCGTGTGTGTGTGTGTGTGTGTGTGTGTGTGTGTGTGTGTGTGTGTGTGTGGTTATTTTTGATTGGGTTACCTAAAATATGTGATATTTTCACATGCCATCCATTGACCTGTGAATTTTATGAAGTCTTTGTTTTTAATAGTTAAGTACTATTCCATTGTGTAAATATACCACATTTACTGTACCCATTCCTCTGTTGAGAGTACCTCTAGGTTGTTTACAGCTTCTGTCTATTATAAATAAGTCTGCTATAAATTTTAGGGGCCTGTTTGCTTGCTATTTGTTGGAGCATCATATGTGTATATGCCCTGGAGCTGTATACTGGGGCCACAAGTAAAATTATTTCCAATTTTCTGAGAAACCACCAGACTTTTTCCAGTGGTTGTACCATCTCACAATCCCAGCAGCAAAGGAAGTATATTTCTCTTTCTCCACAAACTTGTAAGCATCTGCTGTCACCTGAGTTTTTGATCTTAGCCATTCTGATGGGCATTAGATAGAATTTCAGGCTTGTTTGATTTGGATTTTCCTGATGACTAAGGATATTGAACACATTTTTATACAATATTTTATTTATGTACATTACAAATGTGATCCCCTTTCCCAGTGTCTCCTACAAAACTCCCCTATCTCATTCTTTCTCGCCCTGCTTCTATGCATGTGCTCCCCATCCTCCCACTCCTGCACTCTCTTCTGGGAATGGCCTTGAGCCTTCTCAGTGCAAAGGGTATTTCCTCCTATTGATGTGGTTTTAAATTCTCTTTCATTTTTGGCTCTTTGTGTGATTAAGCTATCAATTTAGCTCAAGATTCATAGAATTTACTAGGTAGTGTTCCTCCTCAAAAGTTTCAATCTTTCAATAAAAGAGTGTGAGAAGTAATGACATTAGGTCTTTTATGAAGGACTGAATGAATTCTACATGAAGACCAATTTGGTCTTGGGGATTTTATTCTTTGTAGACTTTGACTGACTGATTCAATTTTATTGGAGGTGTTTGACTGTTTAATAGTATCTCTGATACTGATTTAACTTTGGCCTATGGCATCAAAATCATCATCCATTGCATCTATATTTACTAAATTTATTGAGTATAGGCTTTTGTATTAAGATTAGGTAACGCTGAATTTCTTCAGTTCCTGTTGTTATGTCTCTAATTTCCTTTCTGATTTTGTTAAGTTGAATATGGTCTATGTGTCCTCTGATTATACTGTCTGTACTGGCTAGATTTTTGTCAACTTGACACAGCTGGAGAAATCACAAAGAAAGGAGCTTCAGTAGAGGAAATGCCTCCATGAGATACAATGGTAAGGCATTTTCTCAATTAGTGATCAAGGAGGAAATCCTCCTTTTGGGTGGAACCATCTCTGGGCTGGTAGTCTTGGCTTCTATAAGAGAGCAGGCTGAGCACGCCAGAAGAAGCAAGCCAGTAAAGAACATTCCTCCATATCCTCTGCATCAGCTCCTGCTTACTGATTTGCTTGAGTTCCAGTCCTGATTTCCTATGGTGATGAACAGCAACATGGAAGTGTAAGCTGAATAAACACTTTCCTCCCCAACTTGCTTCTTGATCATGATGTTTGTGAAGGAATAGAAACCCTGACTAAGACACTGGCTAAGGGTTTATCAATCTTTTTGGTTTTCTCAATGTTCCACCTAATTGTTTTGTTGATTCTTTGAGTAAATCTCTTTGTTTCTATTGGATAACTTCATCACTGACTTTGATTATTACTTATTGTCTACTCATCTTAGATATATTTGCTTTGATTTATTCTTGATCTTTCTGATATTTTATTAAGCTGTTAGGATATACTCTAGCCAAATTCTTTTTGGAAGCACCCAGAGCTATGATTTTTTTGCTTGTCACTGCTTTCATTGGGGCCCATAAGTTTGGGTATGTTTTTGCTTTCATTTTTATTACATTCTAAAACTTCTTTAATTCTTTGTTTCTTCATTCCTTGATTAATTTGTCATTGTGGAAGTAGTTGTTCAGCTTCCATGTATATGTGGGCTTCCTTTTGTTTTTTTGTTGTGAAAGTGCACCATTGGTCTATGCTGATTTGATAGAATGCATGGGATTACTTCAATTTTCTTATATTCTTTGAGGCTTGTTTTGTGTCTGATTATATAGTCAGTTTTTGAGAGGTTACCATGAGGTTCTGAGAAGGTATATTCTTTCTTTCAGGGTGAAATGTTCTGTAGATATGTATTAAGTCCATAGGTTTGCACAATCTCTTAGTTTCACTGTTGTCTCTGCTTACTTTCTGTTTCCATAACCTTCCACTGGTGTGAGTGGAGTGTCAAAGTCTCCTATTATTGTGTAATGTAGGTTAAATGTATAGCTTGAACTTCCTTATGTTTCATTTATAAATGTGGGTGTCCTTGCTTTTGGGGAAGAAATATTCAAGATGTTCAAGTGCTCATCCTGCAGGATTTTTCCATTAAACAGTATATGGTATTCATCCTCATCTTTTTTTTTTATGTATAAATTTCTTTGAAAATCTATTTTAATGGAAGGTACTCTACCCAATTCATTCTATGAAGCCACAATTACTCTGATACCTAAAACACACAAAGACCCAACAAATAAAGAAAACTTTAGACCAATATTCCTTATGAATATTGATGCAAAAATACTCAATAAAATCCTCACCAACCGGATCCAAGAACACATCAAAACAATCATCCATCATGACCATGTAGGCTTAATTCCAGGGATGCAGGGATGGTTTAATATATGGAAATCCATCAACGTAATCCACTATATAAACAAACTCAAAGACAAAAATCACATGATCATCTCCTTAGATGATGAGAAAGCATTTGGCAAAATCCAGCATCCATTCCTGATAAAAGTCTTGGAAAGGTCAGGGATTCAAGGCCCATACCTAATCATAATAAAAGCAATATAAAACAAACCAGTAGCCAACATCAAAGTAAATGGAGAGAAGCTGGAATAATCCCACTAAAATCAGAGACTAGACAAGGCTGCCGACTTTCTCCCTACCTATTCAATATAGTACTTGAAGTCCTAGCCAAGCAATTCGACAACAAAAGTAGATCAAGGGGATACAATTTGGAAAGGAAGAAGTCAAAATGTCACTATTTGCAGATAATATGATAGTGTACATACGTGACACTAAAGTTCCCACCAGAGAACTCCTAAACCTGATAAAAAAGCTTCAGTGTAATAGCTGGATATAAAATTAACTCAACAAATCAGTGGCCTTTCTCTACACAAAAAGAAAACAGGATGAGAAAGAAATTAGGGAAACAACACCTTTCACAATAGTCAAAAATAATATAAAATACTTTGGTGTGACTTTAACGAAGGGAGTGAAATATCTGTATGACAAGAACTTCAAGTCTCTGAAGAAAGAAATTGAAGAATATCTCAGAAGATGGAAAGATCTCCCATGCTCATGGATTGGCAGGATTAATATAGTCAAAATATCTATCCTGCCAAAAGTAATCTATAGATTCAATGCAATCCCCATCAAAATTCCAACTCAATTCTTTACTGAGATAGAAAGGCCATTTGCAAATTCATCTGGAATAATAAAAACCTAGGATAGCAAAAACTATCCTCAACAATAAAAGAACCTCTGGTGGAATCACCATGCCTGACCTCAAGCTGTACTACAGAGCAATTGTGGTAAAAACTGCATGGTAGTGGTATAACAACAGACAGGTAGACAAATGGAATAGAACTGAAGACCCAGAAATGAACCTACACACCTTTGGTCACCTAATGTTTGACAAGGCAGCTAAAACTATACAGTGGAAAAACAGACAGCATTTTCAACAAATGGTGCTGGCACAATTGGAGGTCAACATGTAGAAGAATGCGAATTGATCCATTCCTAACTCCTTGTACAAAACTTAACTCTAAGTGGATCAAAGACCTCCACATTAAACCAGAGTCACTAAAATTTATAGGGGAGATAGTGGTGAAAACCCTTGAAGATATGGGCACAGGGGTAAAATTCTTTAACTGAACACCAATGGCCTGTGCTGTGAGATCACAGATCGACAAATGGGACCTTATAAAATTGCAAAGCTTCTGTAAAGCAAAATATACTGTCAATAAGACAAAAAGGCCACCAACAGATTTGGAAAAAATTTTTACCAATCCTAAATCTGATAGGAGGCTAATATCCAATATTTATAAAGAGCTCAAGAAGCTGAACACCAGAAATTCAAAACCCCCAATAAAAATGGGGTACAAAGTAAACAAAGAATTCTCACCTAAGGAATGCCAAAAAGCTGAGAAGCACCTTAAAAAATGTTCAAAATCCTTAATCAACAGAGAAATGCAAATCAAAACGACCCTGAGATTTCACCTCACACCAGTCAGAATGGCTAAGATAAAAAATTCAGGTGACAGCAGATGCTAGCGAGGATGTGGTGAAATAGGAATACTCCTTCATTGCTGCTGGGATTGCAAACTGGTACAACCACTCTGGAAATCAGTCTGACAGTTTCTCAGAAAACTGGACATAGCACCACAGAAAGATCCAGCAATAGCTCTACTGGTCATATACCCAGAAGATATTCCAACTGGTAACAAGGACACATGCTCCAATATGTTCATAGCAGCCTTATTTATAATATACAGAAGCTGGAAAGGACACAGTAGTCCCTCAACAGAAGAATGGATACAGAAAATGTGGTACATTTACACAATGGAGTACTACTAAGTTATTAAAAACAATGAATTTATGAAATTCTTGAGCAAATGGATGTATCTGGAGGATATCATCCTGGGTGAGGTAACCCAATCACAAAAGAGGTCATTTAATATTCACTCACTGATAAGTGGATATTAGCCCAGAAACCTAGAATACCCAAGATACAATTTCCAAAACACAAGAAAATCAAGAAAGACAAACACTTGGATACTTCATTCTTCCCTAGAATATGGAATAAAATATACATTGAAGGAAGTGCAGAGACAAAGTTTGGAGCTAAAATGAAATTAAGGGCCATCCAAAGAGTGCCCCCCCCCCCAGGGTGATCCATCACATAATCAGCCACCAAATGCAAACACTACTGAATATGCCAGCAGGATATTGCTGAAAGGACCCTGATATAGCTGTCTCCTGTGAGGCTTTGACAGTCCCTGACAAATACAAAAGTGGATGCTAACAATCATCTATAGGGCAGAACATAGGTTCCCCAATGTAGGAGTTAGAGAGAGTACCCAAGAGCTGTAGGCGTCTGCAACCCTATAGATGGAACAACAATATGAACTAATCAGAACCCACAGAGCTCATGTCTCTAGCTGCATATGTATTAGAAGATGGCCTAGTTGGCAATTATTGGGGAAGAAAGGCCCTAGGTCTAGCAATGTTTATATGCCCCAGTATAGGGGAATGCCAGGGCCAAGTAGTGAGAGTGGGTGGGTAGGGGAGCAGGGTTGGGGGAGGTTACAGGAGATTTATGGGATAGCACTTGAAATGTAAATAAAGAAATTATCTAATTAAAAAAAAAAGAAAATCTATTTTATAGGATATTAAAATTGCTATCCCAGCTTGCTTCTTTCATCCATTTGCTGGGAAATAATTTCCATCATTTTTCTTTGAAGTAGTATCTGTCTTTGTCACTGAGGTGGGTTTCCTTTATGAAGCAAAATGCTGGTCCTATTTAAATGTACAGCCTATGTCTTTGTCTTTTTCTTGGGAAAATAAGTCCATTAATATTGAGAGATAATCAACAATTTTTGGGTTATTTTTTTCTTCTATTATCCTCTTTCGGTCTGAATTGTGTTTAAATATATTTAAACAATATATTGTTTAAATTTGGTTTTGGTTTTGTTTCTGTTGACCAAATTTCTTCAAGTGATTTTTAATTTTTTTTCAAAGACCATACTAATCATAATATTTTATACATAATTTTATGGTCTTTTAGTTGTACTTTAGCTATGTTGGAAGATCAGGACATCCCATGGTAGGAGTCATAATGTACTGTACTTTATTGGTTTGGGGCATTTAGGTATTTAAATGTTTGTTGATTATAGGTCTACCAGCTGACTCCAGTTTTTGTCTTGGTTGTGTGGGATTTTGCTCCATGATATCTGATTCCTGTCTATATGTTCAGAGTGTAGATTGGCTGTTTTGCCTGCTCTACTAGTGTGTTCATGGGTAAGGCTTGTTAATGTTGATTGCTGGTTTATGGAAGACCAGGGTGATAGTCTGATAGATCCACAGGAGGCATGAATTGTTTTGAAATAATGCTACTCAAATTATTTTATTACTATATTAATTGAGATTTGAGAAATACGCATGATGTAATAGAAAAGGTGGCTAGGGTCTTCTAACAGACTACCACTTCTTCTGGTAAGTATGTCCTGTTGTTGAACATAGGATTTTACTTCTTTTTATAATTGATAAAGCCTTGAATATGTATGTGTGTGTTCTATATAAAAAAGTACTAAAATTATAATACATACACACACACACATACACACACAAACAAATGCACACACACACACACACACACACACACACATACACATCTATATCTATATATATATACATATGTATATATATAATATATATACATATGTATATAATATATAATATATAATACATATGTATATATGTATAATATAGTACATGATTATTTTTTTAAAAATAGAAATATGGATTATTTGAATACTTGTATTCACTAATTTAGAACCTTTGTTCAGTACAATAAATGAGGTAATATAAAATGAAACAGAATGTACATCATTCAATACAGAGACAGTACTGGAATAACACTATCATTATTCATGATTCTAAATCTGATTCAGGTAAAATTACAAGAGAACAGAATACATTGTAGTGAAAGTTAAAATGATACAAGTAGAAAAATGTTATAAGCCTCTGTGTCAAGAATTTTTTGAGAAATAGAATATTATTTAGATATATCAGTATAAATACCACAAACTTGTAAATTTTGGGCTGTCAAAAATGACAGAAATTATAAAAACTGTAGGAAAATGTGCTTTAGCAAAATTCATGAATTGAATCATGAAACTAAATATTTCATTTTAGACATTTTAAAAATTTAGGTGTTAAATTTCTCATGATGTCTTTTCCTTCCTTTATATTATCAGTACTTTAATTTGATACTTTTACTATCAAGATTATAATACAATAATATCATTTTACTTTTCCCTATGATTCCTACAAAATCAACCCTCTTTACTACCTTTCAAATTTGTGACTGATTTTTTAATTGCTGTTGTACTCAAAGATTTTCTGTATGTAAAATATTTCTAGGTACAATAAGTTAATTTGTATAGTACTACGTGTGTTTTGGAGGAAGATTATTTTGTTATTCATGGATAATTAGTGAGTATTCTCTACTCTAGCAAAGTATCTCAACATTCCCTGGTTGTCTTTAGTTCTTTGTGTAAGATTGTTGCCTGATAGTCTTTTCTTAGACCACCTTGTTATGTTTATTGTTTTTGTTCTCACCCAACTTGTGGTTATGATTCTCTTGTTGAGATTTTATGGCTTTTATTAATAATCATCTTAGAAAATACAGTATATAAACTCACAACAAATTTTCATCTACTAAATGTTACAATATGAAAACTACTACTTTTGGAAATATAAGTTTTAAATGAGAAATCAATTTTATAGATATATTCATTAGAAAATCTCCAAAACTCTTAATTTTACTATAATTATTTCTAGTGGTATCTGTCCCTTTCATACCTTAAGGACTATATTATTTGTTTGTGTAAGTTAAATTATTGACATCATAGTTAAGGATTAAAATATTTTAGTAACAGGTTGATCATAAACTGTTTTCCAATATAAGGAGTGGAAATAATTTATTTGTCCAACAATCAACTTGGGACCACATGTAGAACAAAAGAACTACAGATCTTTAAAGAGAAGATGTATGCACACAGCCAATTATTAGTTATTTTTGCATAATATAGAGAATAATTTAATTACAAAAGTATGTTTCCATGAATGATCAATCTAAGATATTTGATTGTGCAAATATGAAAATTATGTGATGGTATGAGTTTTTAAAATATGCTATAAATATTTTGAATACATAAGGTAATTATATGCAAATCTTTCATAAAGTAAACAAACATTAAAATAGGTATCAAATACTATGCAGCTTCAACATTTAAATTTACATGTACCACAAGATGCAAATCTAATTTAGCTATGACTTTTCCAATGCATTAATTCAGTATATCTGGTAAATTATAATAAATATTTCTGAAAACACTTTCATTCCTATATTAGATATGGATCAGTGTGTGAAGTGTCCAGAAGATCAATATGCAAATGAAGACCATACTCTCTGCCTCCAAAAAGTTGTGGCTATTTTAGATTATTCAGACCCCTTGGGAAAGGCTCTGGCTGGCTTTGGTCTATGCTTCTCTGTCCTTACAACTGGTGTACTGTGCCTCTTCCTGAAACACAGAGAAACTCCAATAGTCAAAGCCAATAACCAAACTCTCAGCTATGTACTACTGATCTCCCTCATATTTTGTTTTATCTGTTCCTTGCTTTACATTGGTCATCCCACTTTGGTTATCTGTATCCTGCAGCAGACCACATTTGCCATTGCTTTCACAGTAGCTACATCTACTATCTTGGCTAAGACAATTACTGTCCTACTGGCATTCAAGATAACTATCCCAGGAAGAAGAATGAGGTGGCTGCTTGTGTCAGGGGCACCCAAATACATCGTTATCATATGCACCATGATTCAGCTGATTCTTTGTGGAATCTGGCTGGGAACTTCTCCTCCATTTGTTGATGCTGATGTACACGTGGTACATGGCCACATCATCATTGTTTGCAACAAAGGTTCAGTGATTGCCTTCTACTGTGTCCTTGGATACATGGGCTCTGTTTCTCTAGCAAGTTTCACTGTAGCTTTTTTGGCCAGGAATCTGCCTGATACATTCAATGAAGCCAAGCTCTTGACATTCAGCATGCTGGTGTTCTGCAGTGTCTGGATCACTTTCATCCCTGTCTACCACAGCACCAAAGGCAAGACTATGGTTGCTGTGGAAGTTTTCTGTATCTTGGCCTCAAGTGGAGGGCTGCTCCTTTGCATTTTTGCCCCAAAATGCTATATCATTTTATTAAGACCACATACAAATTCTTTTCACAAGTTCAGGAAAACACGTCCTATAGCTGAAAATATAATTTAAATTTAACCACTTATATAGTATACCAAAATTATCTAAATTTCCCATAGTTGCTTCTACTCCTCCAGTATTAGGTTGAAATATAAAAATTCTATCAGGTAAACAATGTAGATCATATGCTGTATAATAAAATTCAAACACATGACCTGGACCTAAGTTTGTTGAATCAAATTGTGTAATCAAATACTTTTATACCTCTAATTCCTGTTTGTTTTTATTATAAAACTGTCAGGTGTCTGAAAATTGGCACTTGGTTTTGCAAATTTTTTTCATGTTTTATCAACCTACTTGTATTAACTGTGTATAATTGTTACTTTCTATAAAAAATATTGCCATGTTGATCATACATACATTTAAAAATTAAGAAGGAATCCTCTTATATTTTTCTAGTTCTGCAAAGAATTTTATAAAGAACAATTAAATTTTTTCTCTGTAACATGATATTCTAGGATGTGGATTGATAAAAATTATGATGGTATCACTGCTTTATGTTTCATTTTGAATACTGAGCATAATGAAGATACTCCATATTTTATATTGTAATTCTGCTGAAAGCCTCATGAATGAGGATATATACAAGTCCATAAAAATCTGTTGTTATTTTGCTAAGTGACCATTATCAAAATGTGTTAATGTTTATATTTTAGGAAATAGAGTTCTCTTAAACTTTGTCATAGGTGATTATTTATATTACACATAACAATTAGTTAAGAAATACACAATGGTTTAAACTACAAAGAAGAACAATTCAGGTTCTCCACCTTAAGTAAGACAGCTTCCCGATCAAGGCTTGGAAAATATTGGCCAATCACTTAGAAGTGCTGTGATATTCTATATTTATAATAGGATGCTCTTCTTGAAATTCTAATTGTACAAAATCTCCAAAATATCAAAAATTGAAAACACTGGCATAAGTTCAGGAGACCTTATTTAGGTCTCCACCTACATAATATAAATTATAAGTAAAGAGAGCATTTTGAAGAAAAACTCATTATTTTTTTAGAGCATGGATTATTCTAGAGTATACACTGTCTAGTAAATGGCCCTAAATCTTTGCAGTCTAGCAACACTAACTATACATAGTGAATTATCAAGAATCACAGCCAAAATTTGGTAGAAGATTGTTTTGAAAAGTAATAGAAGCAATATAGAGAACTGAGGAATGAATATTATTATGTTACAACTAAATTATTGTGAAATTTCATAATTACTTATAAATAATTAGTTTATGTAATGAATGAAATAATTTGAATTATTCAAAAGGCTATTATTCCCATGTCATCTATAATTTGAAGTTGAATTCCCAATATTAATTTTTTATGAATTTTACACTAAATCTTTCATCTTTTATAGTAATTCTTAGATGGAATACCTTAGATGGAATTTTATGTGAAGAGAAAAGAAAGATCCTGTTATTTGAAAGTACATAAAAGCTAAGAATAAAGTTTAACATGGGACAAAGGAAAACAGAATAAAGAATAAAAACTTAAAATAATTAGTATTTCGTTATATTTATAAATGAAGTATAAGATTAAGAACTACAGTGTAACTGCAAGGCCAAGGGCCTCTCCTCCCATTGATGGCTGACTAGGCCATCCTCTGCTACATATGCGACTAGAGACACAGTTCTGTGGGGAACTAGTTAGTTCATATTATTGATCCTCCTATAGGGTTGTGGACCCCGTTAGCTCCTTGATTACTTTCTCTAGCTCCTTCTTTAGGGAACCTAAGTTCCATCTAATATGTAACTGTGAGCATCCACTTTTATATTTGCCAGCACTTGCATAACCTCAAAAGAAACAGCTATATTAGGGTACTGTCAGCAAAATCTTGCTGGCATATGCCATATTGTCTGGGTTTGATGGTTGTATTTGGGATGGATTTCCAGGTGGGGCAGTCTCTGGATGGTTCTTTCTACTGTCTCAGCTACAAACTTTGACTCTGTAACTCCTGCCATTGGTATTTAGTTCCCCATTCTAAGAAGGAACAAAGTATCCATATTTTTGTCTTCCTTCTTCTTGAGTTTCTTGGGTATTCTAAGTTTCTGTGCTACTATCGATTTATCAGTGAGTGCATGTCATGTGTGTGTGTGTGTGTGTGTGTGTGTGTGTGTGTGTGTGTGTGTGTGTGTGTTTGTAATGGATTACCTCATCAGGGTAATATCCTCCAGATATGTCCATTTGTAAGAATTTCATAAATTCATTGCTTTTAATACCTGAGTAGTATTCCATTATGTAAATGTACCACATTTTCTGTATTCATTCCTCTGTTGAGTGACATCAGGGTTCTTTCCAGCTTCTGCTTATTAAAAATAATGCTGCTATAAACATAGTGGAGCTTGTGTCCTTATTATAAGTTGGAGCATCTTCTGCGTATATGCACAGAAGTGGTTTGCTTGATCTTCCCATAGTACTATGTCCAATTTTCTGAGGAACCATCAGACTGATTCCAGAGTGGTTGTACCAGCTTGCAATTCCACAAGCAATGGAGGAGTGTTTCCCTTTCTCCACAGCCTCATCAGCATCTGCTGTTACCTATTTTGTTGTTGTTGTTGTTGTTGTTGTTGTTTTTGTTGTTACGTAAATTATGACCTTAGCCATTCTGACTATTTTGAGTTGGAATATCAGGGTTATTTTGATTTGCATTTCCCTGA
>LR753504.1:159912-219658 GCA_902729485.2 Mus minutoides | reverse complement strand
ATATATATATATATATATATATATATATATATATATATATATATATATATATATATAATACAAGTCTCCTATCTGATTTGGGATTGGTATAGATACTTTCCCAATCTGTTTGTGGCCTTTTTGTCTTATTGGCAGTGTCTTTTGCCTTACAGAAGCTTTAAAATTTTATGAGGTCCCATTTGTTGATCCTTGCTCTTACAGCACAAGCCATTGCTGTTCTGTTCAGGAATTTTTCCCTTGTCCCCAAATCTTCAATGCTTTTCCCCACTTTCTCCTCTATAAGTTTCAGTGTCTTTGGTTCTATATGGAGTTCATTGATCCACTTAACTTGAGCTTTGAACAAGAAGATAAGAATGGATCAATTTGCATTCTTCTACATGCTAACTGCCAATTGACACAGCACCAATTGTTGAAGATGTTGTCTTTTTTTTCCCCACTAGATGGTTTTAGCTATTTTGTCAAAGATCAAGTGACAATAGGGATGTGGGTTAATTTCTAGGTCTTCAATTCTATTCAATTAATCTATATCTATGTCACTGTACCAGTACCATGCAGTTTTTATCACAATTGCTCTGTAGTACAGCTTGAAGTCAGGTATGGTGATAATACCAGAGATTCTTTTATTGTTGAGTATAGTTTTTGCTATCCTAGGTTTTTTGTTATTCCAAATGAATTTTCAAATTGATCTTTCTAACTCTGTAAAGAATTTAGTTGGAATTTTGATGGGGATTGCATTGAATCTGTAGATTGCTTTCAGCAATATAGCCATTTTGATTATGTTAATCCTGCCAACCATGAGCATGGAGAATCTTTCCATCTTCTGAGATCTTCTTCAATTTCCTTCTTCAGAGACTTGAAGGTCTTAACATACCAATCTTTTACTTCCTTAGAGTCACAACAAGCTATTTTATATGATTTGTGAATATTGTGATGTGTGTTGTTTTCCTGATTTTTTTCTCAGCCTGTTTTTCCTCTGTGTAGAGAAAGGCCACTGACTTGTTTGAGTTAAATTTATATTCAGGTACTTCACTGAAGTTGCTTATCAGGTTTAGGCATTCCCTTGTGGAATTTTTAGGTTCATTTATACATAATATTATATCATCTGCAAATAGTAATATTTCGATTTCTTCCTTTCCAATTTGCATCCACAGATCTCCTTTTGTTGTCTAATTACTCTAGGTAGTACTTCAAGCACTATATTTAATAGGTAGGGAGAAAGTGGGAGGCCTTGTCTACTCACTGATTTTAGTGGGATTGATTCAAGTTTCTCTCTATTTAATTTGATGTTGGCTATTGGTTTGCTGTGTATTATTTTTATTATGTTTAGGTATGGACCTTGAATTTGATGACTTTTATCATGAAGGGGTGTTCAATTTTGTCAAATGCTTTCAAAGCATCTAATGAAATGATCATGTGAATTTTATCTTTGAGTTTGTTTATATAGTAGATTACATTGATGTTTTTCCATATATTATACCATCCCTGAATCCCTGGGATGCAGCCTCCTTGATCATGATGGATGATCATTTTGGTGTGTTCTTTGATTCCGTATAGGAGAATTTTATTGAGTATTTCTGACTGGATATTTCTGAGGCAAATTGGTCTAAAGTCCTATTTCTTTGTTCAGTATTTATGTGGTTTAGTTATCAGAGTAATTGTGGCTTTGTAGAATGAATTGTGTAGAGTACATTCTGTTTCTATTTTTAGAAGATTTTGAGGAGAATTGGAATTATGTCTTCTCTGAAGGTCTGATAGCATTCTGAACTGAACCCATCTGGTCCTGTGCTTTTTTTTTTTTTTTTTTTTTTTTTTTTTTTTTTTTTTTTTTTTTTTTTTTTTTTTTTTTTTTCTTGCTTGCTTGGGAGACTATTAATAACTACTTTTATTTCTTTAGGGGCTATGGGACTGTATATCATTAATCTAATCCTGAATTAATTTTGGTATCTGGTATCTGTCTAGGAATTTGTCCATTTCATCCAGGTTTTACAATTTTGTTGAGTATAGCCCATTTTAGTAGGATCTGATGACCTTTTGAACTTCCTCCTGTTCTAATGTTAAGTCTCCTTTTTCATTCTGATTTTGTGAATTAGGATACTGTCCCACTGCCCTCTAGTTAGTCTGCCTACGGGTTTACCTATCTTGTTGATTTTCTAAAAGAACCTACTCCTAGTTTGGTTGTTTCTTTGAATAATTCTTTTTGTTTCCACATGGTTGATTTCAGCCCTAAGTTTGATTATTTCCTGCCATCTACTCCTATTTAGTGAGTTTGCTTCCTACTGTTCTAGAGCTTTTAGGTGTGCTGTCAAGCTGCTCTTATATTCTCTTTCTAGTGTCTTTAAGGAGGTACTCACAGATATGATTTTTCTATCAAGAATGCTTTAATTGTGTCCCATAAGTTTGGGTATGATGTGGATTCATTTTCATTAAACTCTAAAAAGTCTTTAATTTCTTTCTTCCTTTATTCCTTGACCAAGGTATCATTGATTAATGTGCTGGTCAGCTTTCATGTGAATGTTGGCTTCATATTATTCATGTTATTTTTGAAGATCAGCCTTAGTCTGTGGTGATCTGATAGGATGCATGGGACAATTTCCATATTTTTATATCTATTGAGGCCTGTTTTTGGACCAATTATATGGTCAGTTTTGGAGAACATTCCATGGGGTGCTGAGAAGAATATATATCCTTTCGTTTTAGGATAAAATGTTCTGAATATATCTGTTATATCCATTTGTTACATAACTTCTGTCAGTTTTAATATGTCTCTGTTTAGTTCTTGTTTCCTGTATCTGTCCATTGATGATAGTGGGGTGTTGAAATCTCCAACTATTATTGTGTGAGATACAATGTGTGCTTTGAGCTTTATTAAAGTTTCCTTAATGAATGTGGTTGCCCTTGGATTTGAAGCATAGATATTCAGAATTGAGAGTTCATCTTGGAAGACTTTGCCATTCAAGATACTTCTGTTGTGAATTCTCTGCTTAGCTCTGAACTCCGTTCTTTAAAGTGGATTTTTTTGGGGGCTCAACTTCTTTAATTCTTTATGTATTTTGGATATTAGCCCTCTATCAGTTGTAGGGTTATTGGAGATTATTTTATTATTCTGTAGGTTTCAAATTTGTTCTATTAACTGTGTCTTTTGCCTTACAGATTTTTTTTTTCTGTCTCATCAGGTCCCACTTAACAGTTGTTGATCTTAGGCCCCAAGCCATTGCCTGTCTGCTTAGAAAATTTAAATTTCCTTTTTTGCCAATGAGTTTGAGGCTCTTTCCTCTTTCTTTTTAATAGATTAATTATGATGGGCTTTATGTTGAGGACCTAGATCAACTTGGATTTAAGCTTTTGGCAAGCTGATAAAGAAGAATCTTTTCTCATTCTTCTACATACAGATAAACAAGGAGTCCAGCAACATTTATAGGAGATGATTTCTTTACGTCCACTCTGTATTTTTGGCCTCTTTGTCAAAGCTCAAGTATTTATAGGTGAGTAGGTTTATTTCTAGGTCATCCATTCTATTCAATTGGTTGAACTGTCTGTCACATGAGAACTTTATTATTTTTGATTTTTTAGTATAGCTAGATAATGTTTTTCCTATCATGTATTTTTGTTTGTCCAGATGAAGTTGAGAATTGCTCTTTCCGCGACTTTGAAGAATTGTGGTACAGTTCAGTTCAGTGATTCCACTTAATCTGTAGATTGCTTTTGGCAAGATGGCAACTTTTACTATGTAATCATACCAATCCTATGTCATGGTAGATCTTTCCATTTTCTGAGGTCTTCTTCAATTTCTTTCTTCAAGTGTTTGAAGTTCTCACATTAATCATTTAATTTCTGAGTAAGAATTACAGCATGATATTTTGGTTATTATATGGGTTGGTGGTTATTTCAGCAATTTCTTTCTCAGCCTGATTGCCATTTGAGTAAAGGACGGCTGGTGATTTGTTTGAGTTAACATTATTGTCTTCCACTTTGCTGAGGTTGTTTCCCTGCTACAGATGTTTCTTTGGTGAAATTTTGGGGTTTGTTTGTATATACTATCATATAATCTGTATGTAGTAATACCTTGATTTCTTCTTTTTCAATTCATAACCCATTTATATCTTTTTGTTTTCTAATTTCTTTAGCTATTACATAGAATACCATAATTAATGGATATAAAATTGTGAGCAGCTTTACCTTGTACCTGACTTTAATGTGATTGGTATTACTTCTTAGCATTAATTTGATTTTTTATGTTGCTTTTGTATATATTACTTTTATTATGCCTTGGATTCCTGATCACTCCAAACATTTAACATGAAAGGGTGTTGGATGTAGACAATGCCTCTTTCAGAGTCTAATCATGGAAAAATATGATTTTTTTTCCTTTAGTTGGTTTACATAGTGTATTATATTGACACATTTTTTTTTATATTGGATAATCACTGAATCACTGGGAATAAGGCTACTTGGTAATTGTAAATGATTATTTTGGTTTCTTAATTTTGATTCTGAGAATATTATTGAGTAATTTTGTATAGAAATTCATAAACAAATCCAGTCTGAAGTTCCCTTTCTTTCTTGGGTCTTTGTGTGGTTTAGGTGTCAGAGTAACTGTTGCCTTAGAGAAAGAATTTGTGTACCTTCTGCTTCTTTTTCTTTTTCATGGAATAATGTGAGGAGTACTGGTATTAGGTCATCTTTGAAGGTCAGATAGAATTCTGCACTGAAATCATCTGGCAGTATTTGCTTAGGTAGTTTTTGATTGATACTACTAATTCCAGAATGGTTATGGGATTCTTTCAATATTTTGCCTGTTCCTGATATAAATATGCTAGTACATGATATCTGTCTATAAAATAATCAATTAAACTACATTTTCAAGTAATGTTGAGTATAGTCATATTTAATAATGTATGATGACTTTTTAATTCCTTTGATTTCAATTGTTATATCTATCTTTCGTTTCATATTATGTTTAATTGAAACTATACTTATGCCTTTATTTAGACCTCAAAAGTTTTATTTCTCAAAAAGACAACTTTTAGTTTTGTTGATTCTTTTTATTTTTCTCTTTAGGTTTTGTTTGTTTGTTTGTTTTTGTTTTTTTATTTTTGTTTTTTCTGATTTTAGTCATGAATTGATTTCCTGTTCTTTTAACCTCTTGGTTATGTTTACATCTCTTATTTCTAGATCTTTCAGAATAGCTATAAAGTGGCTATATTAGGATCTCTTCCATTTCTTTATAAAGGGACTTAGTGCTTTGACTTTTCCTCTTACCAAAGCTTTCATTGTGTCCCATAATTACGGGGAAGCTGTGCCTTCATTTTTCTCTCTAGAAAACATTTAAATTCCTCTCTCTCTCTCCCACATTTTTGGTGTTTTTTTTTTGTTGTTGTTGTTTGTTTGTTTTTGTTTTTTTGAAACAAGCTGCAGACCAGGCAGGCCTCGAACTCAGAAATCCCGAGTGCTGGGATTAAAGGAATTTGCCACCACGCCCAGCTAAATTATTCTCTAATTTCTTCCCTGATGGAGTGGTAGCATGAGGTGCTAACAATAAGGATTATTCTCCAGTGGTTGCTGAAGAACGATTTAGGAAGTAAAAATATCACTCAGAGAACAATGAATCAGGAATTTTGTTTGAAGCACAGTTCACTCACCCAATGTTAAACTATGTCACAAAGGTGTTAAATAAATGTATAATACAGCAGGGACTGTGAGTCAAGTATGGAATCATAGTGGCTTTTTTAAGCCCTTTCATGCATCAGGATCTCTGTAATGTATAAAAGACATTGGTTGAATTATGAGATCATAGAAAGCGGGGGAATATGTCTGTTTGGGTTACTAGAAATCTAATGAGAGAAGATTTATGTCAACACAGAAGGATGTCATCCATGTAATGAATGCACCTTAGTTGTGGAAATTTCTTCCTAATTGGACTAATAGCAGCCCCAACATAGAGTTGACATATTGTAGGGCTATTGGCCATACCTTGAGGTAAAACTACCCACTCAAAACTTTGGTCTGGTTCCTCATGATTACAAGAAGGTAAAGTGAACGCAAACCTTTCACTATCTTTTGAACACAATGGAATAGAGAAAAAGCAATCTTTAATATCTATAACTATAATAGGCCAAGAAGCTGGTAAGGATGACAGAAGAGGTAATCCTCTCTGTACTGGCCCCATGATCTGCATCTGCTGATTAATAGCACGCAAATCATGTAAAAGTCTCCATTTATCTGATTTTTTCTTAATTACAAATATAGGAGTATTCCAAGGAGACACTGAAGGTTTAATATGACCTAACGCTAATTGCTCTTGCACTAAATTATGCGCTGCTTGCAATTTTTCGGAGGATAGCGGCCACTGGTCCCTCCTTCTTCCAAGTGATGGGTATACTGTCCTCAGTGGCCACTAGGAAAAACCCAGTCCCTGCCTAGAATTGCGAACTTGTAGTTGTATAGGACTCCGCCTTCCTTGTAAAGTCTTTCCTAGTCCATGAGAGGGATGCCATCCCATGGTCCTCATCATGCTGGTAGCACCTTCAGAATAATCTGCCTCATTAGTTAACTTCATCTTCATAGCCCTCAAAAGATCTCTTCCCCAAAGGCTTACTGGCAACTCTAGGATATACGGTTGAAAAGACCCAGAGTGCCCCTCTTGATCTTTCCACGTAAGTATTCTGGCACTCATATCAGGAGACTTGGCATATCCAAGACCCTGTAAAGTTTGAGAAGAAACTTGCACAGGCCATCCTTTTGGCCAATCCTTTAAGGCAATAATACTTCTGTCTGCCCAAGTATCTAAAAGCCCTAACAGTTGCTTGCCATCCACTTCAAGTTTTATAGTGGGGCGTTGATCTAAATCTAAAGATAGAAACATTGAATCTGTGCCAGAAGAACCAAATCCACAATTTCCCCTTTCCTGATCTCTATGAGCAAACATATTATGTAAGCTAGGTAGTAATACAATCTGCGCAATCCTGTCTCCTGGGGAGATTGCTACAATCCCACGAGGTGACGAGGCAAGAATTTTTACTTCTCCTGTATAATCTGAATCAATAACTCCTGGATGTATAATAAGCCCTTTAAGAGCAGAAGAAGAACGCCCTATCAAAAGTCCCACGGTATTCGGTGGGAGTGGCCCTTTAAAGTCAGTCCCCACAGGCTGCACCCCCATTTGAGGTGTTAATACGAGTCTGGTGGTGCAGTTGAGGTCCAGTCCTGCCGAACCCAGAGTGGCTCTCCTGGGAACTGAGGGCACAGACATATCTGCTGTGAGTTCTGATCCTCCATGGCCCCATATATTCGAGGGCCCTGAGGTCGTGGGCCATGCCGCCCGTTTTTTGGACATGCTTTTCCTGTGGCCTGAGTAACAGCTTGCCTGTTACCATTCCTGACTGAGTGACACTCTCGAGCCCAGTGTTAGTCTTTTC
Organism: Mus minutoides; assembly: GCA_902729485.2. NCBI lineage: Eukaryota > Metazoa > Chordata > Mammalia > Rodentia > Muridae > Mus > Mus minutoides. The sequence continues at coordinate 212,243 of LR753504.1, read as the reverse complement.
CACACTTAGGGCATAGGTCTGGCAGCCTTGGATATTGGTCACTCACAGTCCTTCTTTCATTGCCATTCTCAGGACAGTGTCGCCTAAGGTGTCCTTGGCATCCACAGTTATAACATGAAGGAGCACTGTTCCTTCCTCTAGCAAGCTGCATTACAGCTGCTGCTAGTCCTGCATTAGAAAGAGGCCCACCTATCTCTCGACATGCCTTCATCAATGCTTCTAAGCCTTTTCCTTTCCAAGGTGAGATAGCATTTCTACATTCTTTAGTGCATTGCTCATAAATCAATTGTTGCACTAAAGGCATAGCTGTCTCCGTATCCCCAAAAACCCTTTCTGCTGCCTCCATTATTCTAGCTACAAAATCTGAGAAGGGCTCCGTTTGTCCTTGGATGATCTTGGTAAGATTTCCTGTCACCTGACCTTTATTAGGTAATGCTTTCCATGCTTTAGTTGCTAAATTATTAATTTGAACATACACCTCAAGGGGATAGACCAATTGATTATTAGCCCATTGGCCTTGCCCTGTCAGCATGTCAAATGACCAAGCAGGCTGATTGTTTTCAGCATTAGTACGGGCCTGCTGTTGAGCATACTCAAAGAATAAAGACTTCTAGTCTAAATATTGCCCCATAGTCATGCATGCCTTCACAGTATCCATCCAATCCTGAGGCGTCATGGCTGTCTGTGCCAATCTGTCCACTTGTGCTACAGTAAAAGAGGCGTTAATCCCATAGGTCTGAACTGATTCAACCAAATTTTTTAATTGTTTAAACTCCAAAGGCTCATGCCATCTCTGATTATTGTTTTCCATAATGGGAAACGTTAGATAAGCCTTTCGCCAGGTATCTGGACAAAAGGAGCGACGCCCTGCGGATGTTAAAGATGGTGTTGCTTCTACTTCCGTGGAACCACACCCTGCAGATTTTAAAGATGGCATTGCTTCCACTTCCGTGGAACCACGCCCTGCAAATTTTAAAGATGGCGATGGTTCCGTATAAGGAGGGGGACAGGGCGTAGCCCCATCCGGCCATGGCGGACGATTGTGCCCACCTCCTTGTTCCTGTTCTGGTTTCTTGAACCTCCCTTTCTTTCTTCTCTTTTTCTTTGGCCCTATACCAAGTGACTCCATCTTGTCAAGAAGGGCATCTAGGCCTTCCTCAATCTTTTCTATCGGATCGTCCTCCTCCGAACTGGACGAACTGCTTAACTCACTCAAACTTGGATACAATCTCTCTTTCCTTCTCTTCTGGGCCTTGCCTTTTCCCTCTAGAGAATGCTCTACGGGGTACTCGTTTAACTCACTGACTTGTATCTTTTCTAGCTCTAAAAGACTCTCTTGTATCACTTCCGTCTGAGAAAATGCTGTCTTCGTCTCAGTAGTTTGAGGGAGCTCTCTCCCATCTTCCTCCTGAGAAAGCACTGACTGCTTTTCTTTCAATTCCTCCACAGCTGCTTCTGCATTCCTCACAGCCTGCCTACAATTTTCACTTTCTAAACACGCATGAACAAGTCTCCATACGGGTCTGACCCCGTCTTTCAGACTGTGGTGATCCCAGGCAAGATCTAAATCTTTACCCAGTTTATCCCAACATGCAAGGGTTAAATTCCCTGACAGTGCAAACCACGGAGCAACAACGTCTGCCTCCTGTAGGAATGTATTCAGAACGCGGTCCGTGAGCTTAATACCCTTTGTCTTTAACAACTCCGTAAGGGCTTCACGAATCGGGCACAAGTGCACATTCCCCATGGTTACGTTTTCTATTTACGCCGCCTTAACGCGCGGCTCCGGGCTCACCTATTTATGCCGCTTTAACGCAGGCGAGTACCTGAGGCTCATACAGGCTCGTTCGCAATTCAGCGAACTTTCTGCGGGTTGCTAGGCAACGATATACGCGGGTCACAGTAGCCCAGTATGCAAGCACAGTAGCGCAATGGCGACGATAATATGCGGGTCACAGTAACCAAATGGCATAAACTGTGACGATATGCGGGTCGAAAGCGCAGTAGCGCAATGGCGACGATATGCGGGTCACAAGAAGTGTGACGGGCGGGTCGTGGCACGCGAACCCACGGCGTGCACTCCCTGGTGCCTAATCCCGGTCGCGGAACTGCGACCGCAGGCCTCACTAGTCAGGCCTCCGAGCTAGCTCCTCCCCTGAGTTTCCCTTAAGTTCAGGAACCACCTTACCAGGCGAAATTAGAGTTCCCCGTAAGGGCCACTAGTTTGATCCGCGCCCCATCCAGGCCCCGCAGGAAGAAGACAAAGACCAATTGGGTTCCTCGACTTAAGTTCGTTTACTCAGTCTTTTATGCATGCAGTTACAGCTTAAGCGTAATAGTAAATTCTTTTCTCTCTCTCTTCTGGCACTATCTCCACCGGGAGCAACCAATTAAACCCTATCCTGGCCACACACAGAATGCCACGTAGCTCCTTCTCATACGCCAGGAATTCTCGGGCTTCAACTTCATATTCTCGGGCTTAGAATCATGTCACTGCCAACACAGCCTAAGGCCATATTAGGAGTTATTTATGCCAGCAAAACTGATAAGGCCGAGGCAGGCAGTGCCATCTTCAAAGCGTGGCCACTAGGCTCCCTACAATTAAGCATCTGGTAACCTCATTGTACCTAACTTCCCTATTTTCATATGTATACAAGGTTTGATGCACAATTTGATATTACATTCAGATCCATACTCCCTTGTGTCCAGTCTGTTTGTTACCCCCACTCTCCCTGATTCTATGTCCATCTGACCAAGACGCTGATTCCCATGGATTGAGGGGTCGGGGTTGGGGCAAATGAGCCTGGTCCTTGACAGCCAACCACCAAAAAGATCAAACAACACAATCAGAAATATGGGGTATAGAATTAAACCTAGAATTCACAACATAGGAAACTCTAATGACTGAGAAGCACCTAAAGAAATGTTCAAACGTTTAGTAATCAGAGTCATGCAAATCAAAACAACCCAAGAATCCACCTTACACTAATCAAAATGGCTAATGTCAAAACCTCAGATGACAACACATGTTGGTGAGGATATGGAGAAAGAGGAAAACTCCTCCATTGTTGGTGGAGTGCAAACTGGTACAACAACTCTGGAAGTCAATCTGGAGGTTCCATGGAAAACTGGAAACAGATCTACCTAAAAATCCAGCAATACCACTCTTGGGAATATACCCAATTGATAACCAACAATGCCACAGGAGCACATATTCAATTATGTTCATAGAGGCCTTATTTGGGATATCAAGAAACAAGAAAAAAAAAAAAAAAAAAAGATGTCCCAGAGTAGAATCAAGAATACAGAAAATGTTTTTTCATAAACACAATGGAACACTATGCAGTTATAAAGTATGATGACATGCTGATTTTTTTTTTTTTTTAGGGAAATGGGTGAAACTAGAAAATATTATCTTGAGTAAAGTTTCTCAGATCCAAAAAGACATGCATGATATGGACTCACAGATAAGTTGATATTAGCCAAAATAAGTATAGAATATCCAAGATACAGTTCACAAAACTCAAAAAATTCAATAAACTGAAGGACCCAAGTAAAGATGCCTCAGTCCCACTTGGGAGGGAGAAGAGCCAAATACAAAGGGGGGGATTGATAGGGAAAATAGAAGGGACAGGGGGTAGTTGGGAACCTGATCTGGTATTGGGTGAAGAATAAGGACTGGAGCATTGAGGGTCACCAGAAAGAATAGAACCAGACAAGATCAGGAGATTGGAAGTAGGGGGACACTCCACAATGCACCAGAAGCCTGGGGAGATAGAACATCATGAGAGTTGAAGGGAGAGATATTAGCTGAAATGCCCAACAATAGGGAGGGCAAATTTTCTGAGCCAACCTCTAGTAGAAAGTCAGGGCATGAAGTGATGGGGGTTTGCCAACCAAAGTCAAAACTCTGACCCATAATTATTCCTGTCTGAAAGAACTGTGGGGAAAGTAGTGGAGCAGATCCTCATAAAAAGGAGGCCCCACAACAGGCTCAAATTAGGATGCAGCTCAAGGGGAGGTCCCAAGGCCCGACACTGTAACTGAAGATATAGAGTGCTCAGAAAAATGGACTTATCATAGCTGCCTTCTTGAAAGACCCAACAAGAAGCAGAAAGAGTCAGATACAGATATTTGCACCAACCTAGTGGACAAAAGTCACTGAAAACAGTGGTTGAATTGGAAAAGGCTGAAAGGAGCCTGAGCAGGAGAGTGACCCTATAGGAGGACCAGTAGTCTCAATTTATCTGTGTTCCTGAGATCTATTAAACACCGGATTACTAATTGACAGCATACACCAGCTGAAATGAGGCCCCCAACACCTTTAGAGCAGAGGAATTCTGGTTCTAGGTAGAACCAGGGAAGATGCAGATGCAGCTAGCCACAGAGAGAATGGAGGTCTCATGGAGTTGAGGTCTGGTGAAAAAGGATGTGTGTAGTGGGGATATCATCATGGAGTCAGGGGGTGGGAGGAGATATGGGACATGGAATGGATAGAGGCTACACTGTGAGGGTATCCGGATTTGGTGTATTAATTAATTAATTAATTAATTCAACCATTTTAACATCAAGGACTCCAGAGGCAACATGACAAATTTACCATCAAAATTTTCTACATATGACCATAGATATGTGAATATGAATTTATCTTTAATTCTATTACATTGATCACTGTGTTTACTCAAATATAATAAGGCATTTATTAGTATAGCCTTGTTGTAACACTTGGAATCAGAAATGTAGCTATCTCTAGCAGTTCTCTTATTATTCATGATTTTTTTACTTTTTTCTTTTTTATCTTCATTTATTTCTTTGTCATATGAAATTATTGAATATATTTCAAAGTCTGTAAAATTTTAAGACTTCTCAACAAAGATTCTTAAAAGGCAGAAGATATTAGAAAGATGTCTTGCAAACCATAAAAAATAAAAGATGCCATCTTAGACTTGCATACTCAGCAAAATTTTCAGTCAATGTAAATAGAAATAATAATGTATTCCACGACCAACCAAAATTTAAGACATCTTTCTACGAATCCCACCCTACAGAGGATAGGATACAGTAAACTCCAACAAAAGGAGGAGAAACACACACATATACACACAAACACAAACATACACACACTATTATTTCCATCAATAATAAAATAGGATCTATCACTAGTCATTACTAATTCTCAACATCAATTAGCTCAATTCATAAATAAAAAGACACAGCTTAACAGACAGACAGACAGAAAGAAAGAAACAAAGAAACAAAGAAACAAAGATTGAGAGAGAGAGAGAGAGAGAGAGAGAGAGAGAGAGAGAGCATCATGTAGCATAGCAGCCTTATTTGTAACAGCCAGAAATGAAAAGAACACAGATATCCCTCAACAGGAGAATGGGTACAGAAAATGTGGTACATTTACACAATGGAGTACTACTCAGCTATTCAAAACAATGAATTTATGAAATTCTTAGGCAAATGGATAGATCTGGAGGATATCATCCTGAATGAGGTAACCCAATCACAAAAGAACATACATGATATGCATGCACTGATAAGTGGATATTAGCCCAGAAACTTACAATAACAAAGATAGAATTTGTAAAACACATCAAATTCAAGAAGAATGAAGACCGAAGTGTGGAAAATTTGTTCCACCTTGGAATGGGGAATAAAATACCCATGGAAGGAGTTACAGAGACAAAGTTCAGAGCAGAACCTGAAGGAATGACCATCCAGAGACTTTCCCAGTTGGGGTTCCACCCCATAAACAACCATCAAACTCAGACACTAGGCAGATGCCAACAAGAGCCTGCTGACAGGAGCCTGATATATCTGTCTCCTGTAAAGCTCTGCTAGTGTATGGCAAATACAGAAGTGGATGCTCACAGTCATGCATTGGATGCAGTACAAGGTCCCCAATGAAGGAGGCAGAGAAATACCCAGGGAGCTAAGGGGGACAGAAGCCCCATAGGAAGAATATCAATATGAACTAACCAGTACACCCAGAGCTCCTTGGAACTATACCACCAATCAAAGAAAACACATGGTGGAACTTGTAGATCTAGCTATATTTGTAGCAGAGGATGGCCTAGTAGATCATCAGTGGGAGGAGAGGCCCTTGGTCCTGTGAAGGCTCTATAGCCCAGGATAAAAAAATGCCAGAAACAGGAATGGGATTGGGTGGGCTGGGGAGCAGGGGGAGGGGGAAGGGTATAGGAGATTTTCGGGGGGGGGGGAACTAGGAAAGGGAATAACACTTGAAATGTAAGTAAAGAAAATATCTAATAAAATAAAACAAAGAAAAAAGACAACAGACAAGAGAGAGAGAGAGAGAGAGAGAGAGAGAGAGAGAGAGAGAGAGAGAGGGAAAGGAAAAGGGAAAGGGAAAGGGAAAAGGAAAGGGAAAGGGGAAGGGAGGAAGAAAGAAAGAAAGAAAGAACGAAAGAAAGAAAGAAAGAAAGAAAGAAAGGAAGGAAGGAAGGAAGGAAGGAAGAAAGAAAGAAAGAAAGAAAGAAAGAAAGAAAGAAAGAAAGAAAGAAAGAAAGAAAGGGAGAAAAATTGGAGATATTCTACAAAGCAACATAATGATACAAGTGAGAGCTCTAGAACAAAAAGAAGCAAACACATTGAAGAGGAAGCAACAACAGGAAATACTCATTCTTAATGATGAAATCATGAAATCAAACAATAGACAGAATCAAAACCAAGAGCTTATTCTTTGTGAAAATTAAAAAAAGATAGATAGGCATTTAGACAAAGTAACTAAAAGGCAAATAGATAGAATCCAAATTTTCAAAATCAGAGATGAAAAGGGAACCATAACAACAGAAACTAATAAAATTAAACAAATAGATATTCTTTCAAAAGTCTGTACTAAAAAATACTGGAATATCTAAATGAATTGTATATTTTTTCAAGATAGATACCACTTTTGAAAGTTAAATAACCTTTTGGTATTGTCCATCGACGTGGGCAGATCACCAGCTCTCTGATCCTCTGAAAACTCCACTCACTGAAGGCCTCCTTGGAGGTCTGTTGAAAACAGGGCAAATAGGTAAGGCACTCTCACAAACAGGTGCTATATCTTGGAATTCTATGTATCGCAGTGGACTCAGGACACATCACCTATCAAGTCACCTGCATCCTGAATTCTACTCTCCCCTGTTTTGCACCTTCACAGAGGGCAGTTCCCTGGCTTGTCTTCCCTTCTGAAGACAGCACAGACTGAAGTCCCAGGAGATCCTATATATGGAGGACAACTGACCCAATAGTCTGAAAACCACCCTGAAGTTCTGCTGCAAACATGGCAACAGAGCCCATCATCTGAGAGGTCTCCCAGGGAATAGCTACACACAGGGCAACAGCTGAAGTGCTTTTCTGAAGATCCAAAAGTCTAAAAGCCTCACAAGTGGTCTGCTACAGAAAAGGTCAAAAGCCACAATTGATACCTTTAGGTACCCAGGGACAGTAGAAACAGGCTCCAGACACAGACACCCAGACCAGCTTAAACCAGGGATATCAAGATAGTGAGCTGCAAGTGGAAGACCACAAGCAACAGAATTCAATAAACTTTGACATCACCATATCCCAGTTCTCCCAACACAGCAAGGCCCAGATACACCAACACAACTGAAAAATCAAGTAACCTACCTAAAATTTTATCTCATAAAAATAATAGATAACTTTAAGAAGGATATAAATAACTTATTTAAAGAAATACAAAAAAAAAAAATCACAGGTAAACAGGTAGAAGCCCTTAAGAGGAAACAAATAATTCACTTAAAGAAATACAGGAAAACAGATTCAAACAGATGAATGAACTGTACAAAGTGGTCCAAGACATAAAAGTGGAAGGAGAAACAATGATGATAACAAAAAGGCAGGCAAAGGTATAAATGGAAAACTTAGGGAAAATGTCAAGAATTACAGAGGTCAGGAAACAGATAAAGTACAAGAGATAGGTGAGATACTACTTAGGTATAGTACATACCTAAGAAGAAATTGACACAAGTGTCAAAGAAAAGTCAAAACATAAAAAAACAAGCAAACAAACAAACAAAAAACAAACAAACAACAACAACAACAAAAAAACAAATCTAACACAGAACATCCAGGGAACAATGAAAAGACCAATTCTAAGAATAATAGTAATACAGGAGAGAGAAGATTCCCAGCTTAAGAACCTAAAAACATTGTCAACAAAATCCGGAAAAAAAAAAATCCCCAATCTAAAGCAAAAAATGGCCATAAAAACACAAGAAGCTGAGAAAACAACAAAGAGATAAAAGAAAATTATCTCTTCACATAATAATCAAAAAAGAATATTCACAGAATAAATAAAGAATATTAAAATGAGCAAGGGAAATGGAGAGGTAACATGTAAATGAGACCTATAAGAATTATATCAGACTTTTAACCTTACCCAATAAAATCCAGAAAAGTCTGCACTGTAGTCATGCAGAACATAAGAGAACACAATGTTAGCCAAGGCTACTATACCTAAAAATATTCTCAATCAGTGAAAATGGAAAAACCAATATATTCTAGGACAGAAGCAAATTCAAAGAATATCTCCTTACTAATTGATACCTACAGAGGGTTTCAGAAGAAAGCTCTAACACAAGATGGGAATCTACACCAAAGGAAAAACAAACAAACAAAACAAAACAAAAACAAACAACAACAACAACAAAAAACAGATGTTAATCATGCTGCAACAAAGCTAAAAGGAGAGAATCACATATACCTAAAGACACATGTCTTAGAGTTTCTATTCCTGATCAAACATCATGACCATGAAGCATGAAGTTGAGGAGGAAAAGATTTATTCAGTTTATATTTTCCACATGGCTGTTAATCACCAAAGGATGTCAGGACTGGAGCACAGGCAGGTCAGGAAGCAGGAGGGAAGTTCTTTACTGGCTTGCTTCCCCTGGCATGCTCAGCCTGCTCGCTTATAGAACCAAGACTACCAGCTCAGAGATGGCACCACCCACAAGCGGACCTCCCCCCCCCCCCCTTGATCACTAATTGAGAAAATGCTTTAAGCTAGGTCTCATGGAGGCATTTCACCACCTGAAGTTCCTTTCTCTGTGATAACACAATCTTGTGTCAAGTTGACACAAAAATAGTCTGTGCAACACATATAATAACAAATATAGCCAGAATTAACAATCATCTCTCTTTAATATCTCTCAAGATCAACAGTTCCAAATTCACAATAAAAAGACCCAAGCTAATAGACTACAAAACACACATTGACCCCATACAATAATAATAGGAGACTTTAATGGTCACTCTCACTATAGGACAGACCATTGAAAGAGAAACTAAACAGAGACACAGTGAGACTAACAGAAGATATAAACCAAATGGAAATAACAGATGATACACCCTATTTCACCCTAAAACAAGATAATATATCTTTCCAGCAGCCAATGGTACCTTCTCCAAAATGACCCATATAATCTGTAACAAAACAAGCCTCAAAGAGAAAATTGAAATACCCCCAGTCATCATATCATATCACCATGTACTAAGGTTCAGTCTTCATGAACAACAAAACAACCAAAAAACCACATACATAAGTAAACTGAACAACTCTCTACTTGGCGATAACTCAGTCATCGAAGAAGTAAAGAAAAAAAATTAAAGAATTTATGGAATTCAATGAAATTGATGAAAGAACATGCCAAAACTTATACGGCAAAATAAAACAGTACTAAGACGAAAATTCATGACACTAAGTGCCCTAATAAAGAAATTTAGAAATCCTACACTACTAACTTAACAACACACCAGAGTGCTCTAGGGAAAAATAAAAGGAAACACACACAAGAGGAATAGAAACAAGGAAATAGTCAAATTCAGGGCAGAAATCAACAAAATGGAAAAGAAAACGTACAATACAGACAATCAAGAAACCAAAGGGGGTTCATTGAAAATATCAACAAGATAGATAAACCAGTAGCTAAACAAACTAAAGGACCTAGAGATAGTATCCAAATTAACAAAATCAGAAATGAAATGAAAGACCTAATAACAGGAACTGAGGAAAGTAAAAAAAAAATAATAATAAATCATCAGATTCAATCATAATAATTATATTCAACATAACTGGAAAATGTAGATGAGACTGATGATTTTCAAGACAGATGCCACATACTAAACTTAAATAAAGAGCAGATAACTCTCTAAACAGGCCCAAATCACCTAAATAAATTCATTTAAAACCTCCCAATTAAAAGGATCCCAAAGTACTAAAGAAGGATCCCACAATACCTCTACTGGGCATATATCAGAAGATGTTACAACTGGTAATAAGGACACATGCTCCACTATGTTCATAGCAGCCTTATTTATAATAGCCAGAAGCTGGAAAGAACCCACATGTCCCTCAACAAAGGAATGGATACAGATTTGTGGCACATTTACACAATGGAGTATTATTCAGCTATTAAAAACAATAAATTTATGAAATTCCTAGGCAAATGTATGGATCTGGAGGGTATCATCATGAGTGAGGTAACTCAATCACAAAAGAACTCATATAACATATACTCACTAATAAGTGGATTTTAGCCCCAAAACTTAAAATACCCAAAATACAATATACAAAGCACATTAAACTCAAGAAGAATGAAGACCAAAGTGTGGACACTTCACCCCTTCTTAGAATTAGGAACAAAACACACATGGAAGGAGTTACAGAGATCAATTGAGGAGCTGAGACAAAAGGATCGGCCAAACAATGATTGCTGCATCTGGGGACCCATCCCATAATCAGTCACCAAATGCAGACAATATTGCATAAGCCATCAAGATTTTGCTGAAAGGGCCCTGATATAGATGGCTTCTGTGAGTCTATGCCAGTGCCTGGCAAACACAGAAGTGCATGCTTACAGTCGGCTATTGGATGGTTACACAGGGTTCCCAATGGAGGAGCTAGAGAAAGAACCCAAGGAGCTGAAGGGGTCTCCAACCCTATATATGGAACAAGAATTTGGACTAACCAGTACCCCCAGAGCTTGTGTCTCAAGCTGCATATATAGCAGAAGAAGGCCAAGTTGGCCATCATTGGGAAGAGCGGCCACTTGGTCTTGCAAACTTTATATGTCCCAGTACAGGGGAACACCAGGGTGAAGCAGTGGGAGTGGGTGGGTAGGGGAGCATGGCTGGAAATGGGGGGGGTATAGGGGACTTGCGGAAATGCATTTGAAATGTAAATGAAGAAAATGTCTAATAAAAATTGAAAAAAGAAAAAAAAAAAAAAAAAAAGAGCCCAGCATCAGATGGCTTTAGTGTAGAATTCTACCAGACCTGCAACAAAGGTATAATACTCCTCCAACTATTCCAGAAAAGAGAAAGAGAAGGATTATTACCTAAGTCATTCTATGAAACCACCATTAACCTGATACCTAAACTTCACAAGAATCCAACAATAAAAGAGAATATTAGAATCTTTTTTTTTTTCAGGTATGTTGTGGTATTATTGGCTTGTTTTGGTGTGAGAATTGGGTTCTGATGATGCCAAGTAGCCTTGGTTTCTAGTGCATATATGCTTTGTCATGCCTCACACCCTCTGGTTATCTCTGATGTTAGTTTGTCTTGCTCGCTCTGACTGGTACCTCTTTTGAGCCTCTAATCTTAGATGTGTCAGTGCTCCTGGGAGACAAGCTGTCTCTGTGCAGGATAGTGTTGTGTAGAACTAACACACAGGATTAACTCTGAGGTGCATATTGAAATCATAAGACAAACTTAATATGGACAGACAAAAATGATAGTGTTGTTATATGAAGTCTGTCAATGTGGGCATGGGATTTAAGATTACTGAACAATCTTTCCTGTTTGCCTTTGAAAAGCTCTGCTCTCTGCACCATCTGGATAATCTCATACTCCTACCTTGAGGAGACTCTTAACCTGTAAGCCAGCCTTATTAAAGGCTGACCATAAAAGAGATACTTTGGGCATGGTATCTACTCACAGAAGTAAAACCCTAAATAAGAAATGTTTTCCTCTGAGAAGAGGAGGCTCACCACACTGGGTACTATCACATCCTGGAATATCAAGTCACTGCAGAACTAGAAACATCCACTCCAATTGAGGTCACAAAATTCAGACCTCTTAGGGAACAGGAATCAAAGGCAGACAACACAATATAACCCCTGCTTCAGTTGTTGAGGGACCTCAACTAAGACCTAACTGAACTATTGCTACTTATGTGGACAGCGGGTATAGGATCCCAGATTTCTTAAATTATTTGCATATTCCAAGAGAGCTCTCAACATATATCTTAAAAGTTTTTATTTCTTTGTACATGATAATTAACAGAGAGAAATGACTGAAGTGAAGTGGTGATAATTAAAAACTACACAATATTCTAGTCTGAGGATATCATAGTTAATCCATATTCTTCAGGGCATGGGAATGACTGCAATAATCTCAGCAGAGGGAAGGTAAGTAACAGAGTTTATAGATGACTAGAAGAAAACATACTCTTAGAAACACCAGGGCATAAAATCCCAGGGACATTACCAGGAAACAAAAAACCTTGCAAATCTAATAAAGATCATTTCCAAATGTGAAGAAGAGAGCTGCATACACAATTTCATCATTGGTATTTATAAATAAAAATTTGGGTCCCTAGGAAAGAAAGACAGATTTTGTATTTTTGATTATAATCCACACGCAAATAGTATGAGTGTCTTTCTTTGAATGTTCACTTACCCTAAACTATTTTTCCAGCAAAATGTAGGCTTCATAGATGTAAAAAAATTATGTACCCAAAGTTCTTTGTAATATAAATATGGGAACAGAAAGTATTATGGAAGAATATAATTATAATCAAAATAGTGCAAACATAAAGACTATCTAATTTTTTTTAAAAAATTATTGTTTTTTTTTAAGATATCAGGGTCAGGCCAATGCAATTTAATAGAGCAACTAGAAAAACATCAAAATACAAAAGCTAATGAATGGCAAAACCCATAAATTTTGGAAAATTTATTCTAACAAATAATACTAATAAAAAAAATGATCAGAAGGTTATATGCCCATCCACATACAGTGAGTTTTTAGCTGTCTTTTTTAGTGAGATTTTTTTTCCACTTCTTTAAGGGATAATTTTTGCTTCCTATTGCTTATATATATCACACAGAAAATCTTCCGTAAAGTAAAGTACAATAGAAGAGGAGTAAATAAAAATGATTTTAACTAACTTTAAATGGTACCTGAAACTGAATATAATCTAGGGCTTATGTTCATTTTAATGATAAATCAATACACAAAGGCATTTATATTATAATAGACTAGATTTCTTAATCAGTATAACAATTAGAGTTAATAAAAATTGAGGTTAAGAATGATATTCTGGTGGCTGGTGAGATGTCTCAGCGGGTAAGAGCACCCGACTGCTCTTCCAAAGGTGATAAGTTCAAATCCCAGCAACCACATGGTGGCTCATAGCCATCCATAACAAGATCTGGATCCCTCTTCTGGAGTGTCTGAGGACAGCTACAGTGTACTTACATATAATAAAATAAAAATAAATCTTAAAAAAATTAAAATATGATATTCTGTGCATTCAACTTGTTTAAACTTCCCTCCTGATAAATGAAAGTAAAATGTCACTATCCTTAAATTTCCTGCAAAATCGGCTTTTACAAAATAAGTGTATGAAAACTATAAATTTATATTACTCATTTTTGCATAACACTGAAACAAAAGTAATTTAGTTTATAGTTATGAATTAAAGATAGAGGAAAACTCCCTATAACACTCCTTATAAAACTAATAACTGAAGTGCAAGGGACACAGGCAGGCACTGCATGACAGTGTTAATGTGTTTATTACTGAGTTCAGTTGAGTTCAGATGGAGTCATTGGCATAATTTGAAGCAAAACTCATTTGGAATACCTGATGTAATCTGACTTAACTGTTTCAAATTGTCGTCAAAAATTTGGTTTGATGAACTAGGCTTGTTAGAAAATTTGCCCAAGAGGAATCATGTCTGATGTTCACGTCTACTGCCATGGATAAAATAATAAGGGATAAGGATGTAAAGGATAATCATGAAGAAAGTTATTACACCTTATTTGTTACAGGAACATATGAACTCAGATGCCAAGCCTAAGGTCATAGACTATTTAAGAATCCACCAGAGGCAAAAAAGGAACAGAAAAGTAAATATTGCCAAGAGAAGTACATTTGTCCTTTACTACTAGGTACAGTAATAAATAGTGGTGCCTGGATGGGTTACACACAATGTCAATTCATGAAATTCTGTCTATCTAAATGTATATGCTGCATTTTGCTCAGGCAGATATCTTGCTGACAAGAAAAGGATGTTCTTTTTGATCTCTGTCTTCTGGTTTCTAAAGATTTCTTTTATTTTTTGTCATTTGAGTGATCCTAGATGCTTTTGGAGAATTAAAGATTCCAAAAATAATCTAGGAGATAAAGAAAGTTTTTTATCTTTTTCTATTTACCCAAAGCATGGTTATGAGAAGAATGATTACAGTTGGGATGAAGACAACCTGTAAGTTCACATATTTTACTTTATTACAAGAGACAAGACATTATAGAGATACTAAGATATAGGCCATGATACCATGTGTCTTCTGGCTCTCCTTTTCTAGGAGATATCCAAAGTTTATTTTATGTTTCATTGTTGAGATTTTTTTTCAATTCTGGTTGCTTTATTAGCACCATATTTTTTTTTTCATTTTTGAGCTACAATTTGTAAGTAAATGCTGAATGAATGACCCATGGTATTGACCTTGCTACTAGAGAGACTCCCATAATTTGCCAATTTCCAAGGGTTTGTTTTTGTGGTTATTTTGTTTGTTTGTTTTTGTTTTTGTTTTTTTGAGATTTACCTGAGAAATTTGGAACAAACATTGTTTTTGGCTTATTTCACAGAGACTAAAATATAGTGGTCTTTATTGGTCTGCTAATGTTTCATCTGTCAGCATGGATGCCCGATTCTTGCACATCAGCCATTTGGGTATCTGCCCTTATTTTTAGATACATGTATTAAGAAGATATACAGATTTTATTCGAATAATCTATCTAGCATAACTTTAAATTTTTGTGGTCTATGAATCCTGCAGCAGAGGTCAACACTGAGAAAACTATTATTTCACACATAAAAATTCTGTTTCATTAGTTTGACATTCTGTTGCAAAGGCATTGCCTTATGTTTTATTAATGTTAGAAATTTATGCCAACTTATCAATTAGAAACGTATAAATCATGTACCTATTCCAGCGGATAATTTGTTAATTTGTTACAAGAAAAGATGCCCATACAAGCTATAACTTGCTATTTCTATTTTTAGTTGCTAGAATAAAATATGATGTCTGTGATACCTAATAAAATTTGAGAGAGATTACTATGGGTACAGACATTTCTATTACCAAACCTGTCATTTACATATTTCAAAATATTATTTCTCATTATTACTGTATATTTACATCTACTATACTCATTTAACTTTAAATGTATTCCTGTTTTCCTAATAACATTCAATGTTTTGGATTTATGGGAATTGACTGTACTTTATATAAATTGATATATATTTTATGTAATATCTCTTTTTAAATGGAGTTACTGTATTTGAGATTTCATTTGAAGAAACTGTGATAATTTCTCCATAATATTGTAGCACAATCATTAAAAAAAGATTTCCAATTTTTATTAATGCCATATTTAAAATGGCATCATAGATATTAGATAAAGATTTAATTCACTTTAAATAGAATATATCAGAAAAAAATAAAAATGCAGGTAATGAATATTTTTGTCTTTGGATTAGATCCAAGAAAATATTTAGAAGAAATGGGTGGAGTCATTTTATATACTCGAGAAAATGAGTATTTAATACTAAAAATCAATATTCATGGTAACATGTAGGATGGAAGAGATGAACCAGAAATCCAAATGCTCAGATATAGATGAGAAAGAATATAGGATAGTTGTTTGAACAAGAACTTCTTCAGAAACACATTTGCACATCTCTCATAAGCCTGTGATAAGCTAGATACTATTTCAGATAAGTTTTGTCTTATGTAAGAAAATGAGTTTTTAATTCATTTAATTTACTTTCAAAATTTTCTAGCAGATACAGTATGTCTAAGTGTTCTATTTTAAAAGTATGTGAAGTTTTATGTCTTGAACTCTAACAATTTAGACACCATGATTTTGCACTGTATATATTTTCAGGTGGTTCCAAAGGAAGGAGATCCCAAGAAGTGTTTTGATTTCTTTTTACTTTCTATTAATAAGAAAAATATCACTACCAGAATTTCCTATCTAGACTTTAACAACAAAATGTAACAACAAAATATAACGTTTTATGTAGAAAATAAATTTTGGATGCATACATGACTCAGTTTTTAAGTTTTAATGTGGTTATGATCATTTACTAATGTGTGTGTGTCTCTGTGTGTGTGTGTGTGTGTGTGTGTGTGTGTAACAGTAAAATGATTATATATAATTTCCTTTAAATCATTTTATATTACATAGCAGATATGATTCCAAAAGTGTGTATGTTTCTCATGCTATATTGTGTCTACACAAAGGAAATTGTTGTACAGCTATTTACTGTTCATTTGTAACCAATACTTGGACATTTATATCATTACTATAAAACATGCCTGCACAGTTACATAAGCCAGTCATTTTTAGAAGTAAAATATTAGAGTACTGTTGCACCTACATTGTTTGTGATATACTTGTAAAACAATATATTAGACCAATGTGAATAAATTAGGATTCTCCAAAACATGAACATGATAGTGGAGATAAAATAAAACTTAACACAAATTTAAATCTCAAATGGGAATCTTGCGTGGATATACTGTTAGAAATATGAAGGGGGGCTGGTGAGATGGCTCAGCGGGTAAGAGCACCCGACTGCTCTTCCGAAGGTGATAATTTCAAATCCCAGCATCCACATGGTGGCTCACAACCATCCGTAACAAGATCTGGCGCCCTCTTCTGGAGTGTCTGAAGACAGCTACAGTGTACTTACATATAATAAATAAAATAAATCTTTAAAAAAAAAAAAAAAAAAAAAAAAAAAAAAAAAAAAAAAAAAAAAAAAAGAAATATGAAGGGATATTCTGCCTAAATGCCTATGAGTAAAATTTTAAGTGTTGTGTTTTAGATACTACTGAGTACCATCATTAATGTTAGAGAAACATGGATCGTAAGGGAAAGTACAATGTGATCGTTTTTCTTCAGATTGCATCAAATCATAACTTATGCCATAAATATGGACATAGAGAAGAAGGTTCGAGATAGTCTTATGATTTGTGTTCCAAAGCAGTATAAAAAAATAGATATTTATTTTTTTAGAAATTTATATAATTTAATGTAAACTTATGCTATATTAACTTTCCTGTCAGTAAAATCCAGTAAGTAACTGTGGGATTTTTGTGTTGATTTTTTCTCTCAATTCTAGGATTTTATTGGTTCATGCTTGTACAGTTTTAGAAATTGTATTTTCTACTTCTCTGTTTTCAGGGTGCCACCCAACACCAAATATTTGATTTTCTCTGTTTTTCATGCCTTAGAAGAAATAAATAAAAACGTCAATATTTTACCCAACATTTCTTTGTCAGTTGATATTGAATTTCTAGAAAAAAACGCTTATAAGAAAACTGATTTGCGTTTGATAACTAATGAATTTACTCCTAATTACTACTGCACAAATAAGGGAAGAGTTTTGATTATGCTTACATCACCATCATGGATAATAACTACAAAAGTTGGACAGTTCCTGTTCATGTCCAGAATTCCTGAGGTAAGTCAAGTTTGATTAAATTGAAGGAAATGATTTCACACAACAAAGAGACTTTCTGAGTATGAAGGCAGTTTAAAGGGCAGAGAAATGGATTACTTTTTTATTATGACCTAAATACATAGATATGTTTTGGGGCAAAAAACCACAACTTTACCATAAATTGGCATGGGAGTCAGCAGTATTGTGAAATGTTATACCAGAAGACTCAGTACATTTTATTGTATAGAGAATCACAAGGGATTGGATATAATTGTAAAATTGAGATGAATACTTTCTAGCATGAATACACTTTCCTCAAGCATACTGTGATCTTGTAAGTATCCCTCTGCATTCCATCATATTCATATTGTTGCCTGTGTTCTGTATTTTTCAGCTTTACTGTGGTCATTTTCGTCTTTCTTTGAGTGATAATGAACAATTTCCTCACCTTTACCAGATATCTCCAAAGGACACATCTCTACCATTAGCCATGGTGTCCCTAGTTGTTCATTTCAGATGGAACTGGATAGGAGTGGTCATTACAAATGATGACCATGGAATTCAATTCCTTTCTGAATTGAGAGGAGAAATGAAAAAACATGTTGTCTGTTTATCAGTTGCAATTATTATCGAAATTGAGAATATCATAGCCAGTAAAGTGTTTCCTTGGTATTATAAGCAAATTCTAATGTCATCAGCAAATGTCATGATAGTTTATGGAGACCTGGAAATTGGCATGTTAGGAGGTGTCCTCATTGCGTGGAAATCTAAAGGCATTTTTAGAATCTGGGTTAGTGTGTCACACTTTGATATGATCACAACTCAAGGTGACTTCTTGCTATATTCCTCCTCTGGGACATTTATTTTTTCACACCAGAAACCTGAAATATCTGGTTTTAAACAATTTATCCAAACAGTATATGCTTCAAACTACAGTAGTGAATTTTCCTTTGCCAAACTATGGTGGACATATTTTAGATGTTCTTTACCACCACCTTATTGTAAGAGGCTGAAGAACTGTTCAACCAAAAGTGTATTTAAATGGTTATTCATGACACCACTTGGAATGGCAATGAGTGATAACTGCTATAACTTATACAATGCTATATATGCTGTGGCCCACTCACTCCATGAGATGCTTCTGCAACAAATAGACACATGGTCAAATAATGCTGGGAAGAAACTTGAATTTGACAATTGGAAGGTAATGAGTCTTACACTAAATGGCATTTATATTCCTTGAATATTTTAATAGAACCCCATGGTCTAAAGCCTTGTCAATTAGAAATTTCAGCCATAAAAGTACATGGTTCTGTACTCAATTACTACATAGTTGACAGGTCATGTCACTGTCATATAATAAGATGCAGTCAACACTGGTATGCAAGTCAACATTCACTTTGTTATAAATTACCTTTCAGATATTTAATCCACATATGAGTGTCATATATTCATTTTTTCTTATGAAATTCTTAAATAGAACTAAGAAAATTACTTGTCTTTTATGTTATTCAAAAGTTGCTTTTCATGTTACTAAATGGATCCCAGACACTATCAATTACTTTTCCATTATTTTCATTTATTAATAATTTTTATTCCATTGCCTGTGTTAAAATGACTCAATTTACAGAAATTAAAAAAAAAAATACAGGACATATCATTACGCTCCAAGCATAAAAATCAGGACTGTAGGTTTTAAAGCTCCAAATCCAGCAAGTAAATTGTATTAGGAAACAAAGTGGAACTAGCTTTACATCCACATGAAATTTATTCTTGTGTTTAGTACTGAATACTTCTCGTAAAGTTAGATTTTTAGAAAGGGTAATAATAATTGGGAACATTCCAAATGTAATACTTTCTATTCTAATGTGGAAGCCTAGTTGAAACTAAAATGACAAATGTGTTTTAGATGTTCTCTATTCTGAAGACATTACAATTTGTAAATCCTGCTGGAGACTTAGTCAACATGAATCAGAATTTGAAGCAGGATACAAAGTATGACATTTTTTATGTAACGGATTTTCAAAAAGATTATGGACTTAAATTGAAAATAGGAAGATTTTCAGGTCATCTTCCAAGTCGTCAACAGCTATATATGTCTAAGGAAATGATAGAGTGGGCAACAGATATGGATCAGGTAATTTATTTGTAATTTTCATGCTTAACATGTAGCACAATTACCTAAAATATCCACCTCTTTTGCTTTGCCATGGAATAAATACTTGGTATTTCTTCATTTATTGACTTGCTTTACACAGTCTTAGATAGTCTTTCTTTATTTTAAACTCTTTTTTTGGTATTTCTTAATATATAAATCATCATATAGGCATACATTTTATATGTAAAAAACAAAAGAGTAAAATTTAATATATGTGTTTTAAACGCGGTCTTTCATTGGATCTCTGTTGTGTGGATCACTGGATGCTTGTCCATTATGACATTGTACTTATTTTTATAATATATATAATTTTTCACAGATTCTACCCTCAGTATGTAGTATGCCTTGCAGACCAGGACTAAGAAAATCCCCTCAGGAAGAAAAGGATATCTGCTGTTTTATTTGTAACCCATGCCCTGAAAATGAAATATCCAACATGACAAGTAAGATTATAATTTATCAACATATTACCTTAGGTATATTTAAACATTTTGCTGCTGTTTGTAGTTGAGCTTTTAGATGTGCTGTTAACTTGCCAGTATGAGATCTCTTTAATTCTTAAGTAAATACTTACTACTACTAACATTTCATTTAGCACCTCTTTCATTGTGTCATATGTATTTGAGATTGTTATGTACAAATGTTCATTGAATTCTAGAAAGTCTACATTTTTAAATTTTTTGTTTGATCCTTTATGTCATTAAATTAAGTTTTGCTCATTTCCCATGAGATTATAAGCCTTCTGTGGTACCCATCATTAATGATTTGGTAGGATGTAGTGAGTTATTTAAATTTTCCTGGACATTTTGAGACTTGCCTTATTTCTGATTAGGTAGATTTTTGAGTAAACTATGTGAGATTCTGAAAAAGAAATCTATTATTTAATGTTTATCATAAAGATCTATATATATTTGTTCCTTTAATTTGATTTATAAGATTAGTTATTTCCAATATTTTTCATTTTTTAATTTGTCTAGATGAATTGTCCACTGCTTTGAGTATGTAGTTGAAGCTGGGTGCATCTGCATCTGTATTGGTCAGGCTCTAGCAGAACTTCTCTGTGACAGCTATATTGGGCTCCTGTCAGGAAGCACTTCTTTGTATCAGCAATAGTGTTTGGCTTTGGCAAAGAAGGCATAGTTGAATAGGTGAGCCAGTTTCTGGGTGGACTTTCTTTGAATCTTTACTCCACTCTTTGTCCCTGTACATTGTTTTAACAATCAGAATTTAGGATTGAAATTTTGGAGATGGGTGTGTGACAGCATTGCTCAACTGGGGACCATGCCTATCCACTAGATGTGGTCTCTATAGGTTCTATCTCCAATTTGTTGGGTTTTTCAGATACTGTCCTCCCTCCTGTATCCTGGGAATCTCTTGGGTCCTTGGCATCTGGAACTTTCTAGTGGCTTCACCCAATTACCCTTCCCCAATTGTTAGTCTCCTTTAAAATTCATGAACTTCTATACTTCTCCTCTATCTCAGTACTTATATGAATTGCCCCTTTTTCCCCTACCCCTCACTCCCTCCATTCCTGATCCTCTCTACTTCTACTTCCAAAGAGTATTTCATTCCCCCTTCTGAGTAGGACTGTAGCTTCCACATATTGGTGTGGTCTTCATTCTTCTTGGTTTCATATGGTATAAGAGATGAATATTTGGAATTCCCCAGGTTATTTTTAGATAATTTGCACTTATAGATTACATGCCATGTGTGTGTGTGTGTGTGTGTGTGTGTGTGTGTGTGTGTGTGTGTGTGTGTGTGTGTGTGTGTGTGTGTGTGTGTGTGTGTGTGTGTGTGGTTGTGTGTGTGTGTGTGTGTGCGCGCGCGCGTGCTTGCGCATCTGTGTGGTTTTTCATGACTGGGTTACCTAACAAAGGTGATATTTTCACATGCTATCTGTGACCTGTGAATTTTATGAAGTCTTTGTTTTTAATGGTTAAGTAGTAATAGTTAAGTATTCCATTGTGTAAATATACCACATTAATGTACCCATTCCTCTGTTGAGAGTACCTCTAGGTTGTTTCCAGCTTCTATCTAGTATAAATAATCTGTTGTAAATTTGAGGAGAATGTGTGCTTGCTATATGTTGGAACATCATAAGTGTATATGCCCTGGAGCTGTATACTGGGGCCTCAGTTTAAATTATTTCCAATTTTCTGAGAAACCACCAGACTTATTTCCAGTGGTTGTACCATCTAACAATCCCAACAGCAATGGAAGTGTGTTCCTCTTTCTCCACAACCTCTTAATCATCTGCTGTTACATGAGCTTTTGATCTTAGCCATTCTGATAGGCATGAGTTTAAATTTCAGGTTTGTTTAATTTGCATTTTCCTGATGACTAAGGATATTGAGCACATTTTTTATACATTATTTTATTTATTTACAGTTAAAATGTGATCCCCTTTCCCAGTTTCTCCTACAAAACTCCCCTAGTTCATTCTTTCTCCCCTTGCTTCTATGAATGTGCTTGCCCATCCTCCCACTCCTGCACTCTCTTCTGGGAATGGCCTTGAGCCTTCTCAGTACAAAGGGTATTTCCTCCTATTGATTTGGTTTTAAATTATCTTTCTTTTTTGGGTCTTTGTGTGATTAAGGTATCAGTTTAGGTGTCGATTCATAGAATACTAGGTAGTGATTCTCCTGTATCTTTCAATGAAAGAGTGTGAGAAGTAATGACATTAGGTCTTTTTTGAAGGTCTGAATGAATTCTACATGAAGACCAATTGGTCCTGGAGATTTTATTCTTTGTAGACTTTGACTGACTGATTGAATTTCATTGGAGTTTGTTTGACTGTTTAATTGATTCTCTGATACTGATTTAACTTTGGCAAATGGTATCTAAAACATCATCCATTACAACTATATTTACTAATTTTATTGAGTATAGGCTTTTGTAGTAAGATTTGGTAAGTTTTTAATTTTTTCAGTTCCTGTTATTTTGCCTCTATTTTCCTTTCTGATTTTGTTAAGTTGAATATGGTCTTTGTGCCCTCTGATTATACTGTCAGTACGGGCTAGTTTTTTGTCAACTTGACACAGCTGGAGAAATCACAAAGGAAGGAGCTTCTGTTGAGGAAATGCCTCCATGAGATCCAACTGTAAGGCATTTTCTCAATTAGTGATCAGGGGGGAAAGTCTGCTTCTGGGTGGGACCATCTCTCTGGGCTGGTAGTCTTGGCTTCTATAAGCGAGCAGGCTGAGCAAGCCAGGGGAAGCAAACCAGTAAAGAACATTCCTCCATGGCTTTTGCATCAGCTCCTGCTTCCTGACTTGCTAGAGTTACAGTCCTGATTTCCTTTGGTGATGAACAGCAACATGGAAGTCTAAGCTGAATAAACCCTTTCCTCCCCAACTTGCTTCTTGTTCATGATGTTTGTGCAGGAAGAAACCCTGACTAAGACACTGTCTAAGGGTTTATCAATCTTACTGATTTTCTCAATGTTCCAGCTGATTCTTTGAGTAGATCTCTTTATTTCTTTTGGATTACTTCATCACTGAGTTTGATTATTACATTGTCTATTCCTCTTAGATATATTTGCTTTGATTTGTTCTTGATCTTTCTGATATGTTGTTAAGCTGTTAGGATATGCTCTTGCCAAAATTTTTTTTGAAGCTCTCAGAGCTTCGAATTTTCTGCTTATTACTGCTTTCTTTGTGGACCATAAGTTTGGGTATTTTTTGCTTTCATTTTCATTTCATTCTAAAACCTCTTTAATTTCTTTCTTTCTTCATTTCTTGACTAATTTACCATTGTGGAGCTAGTTGTTCAGCTTCCATGTATATGTGGGCTTCCTGTTGTTTTTTTGTTGTGAAAGTACAACGTTGGTCTGTGATGATCTAATAGAATCCATGGGGCTATTTCAATTTTCTTGTATTGTTTGTGTGTATTGTGTGTATTGTATGTTTGTGTGTATTGTTTGTATGTATTGTTTGTGTGTTGTGTGTATTGTATGTTTTGTGTCTGGTTATATGGTCAATTTTTGAGAAGTTAATGTGAGGTTCTGAGAAGGAATATTCTTTCTTTCAGGGTGAAATGTTCTGTAGATATGTATTAAGTCCATAATTTTATACCTTCTCTTATTTTCACTGTTGTCTCTGCTTAGTTTCTGTTTCCATGATCTGTCCATTGGTAGGAGTGGAGTGTCAAAGTCACCTATTATTGTGTAATGTAGGTTAAATGTGTACCTTGAACTTCCTTATGTTTCATTTACAAATGTGGTGCCCTTGCTTTGGGGGCAGAGATGTTCAAGATGTTCAAGTGCTCATCCTGCTGGATATTTTCTTTAATCAGTATGTGGTATTCATCCTCATCTTTTTTTTTTTTTTTTTTTTTTTGATAACTTTTGTTCGAAAATCTATTTTATAGGATATTAGAGTTGCTATCCCAGCTTGCTTCTTTCATCCATTTGCTGGGAAATAATTTCCAACATTATTCTTTGAAGTAGTATCTGTCTTTGTCACTGAGGTGGGTTTCCTTTGTGAAGCAAAATTCTGGTCCTATTTAAAGGTACATCCTATGTATATGACTTTTGGGGGGGAATTAAGTCCATTAATATTGAGAGATATTAAGAATCAACAATTTTTGCTCTTTTTTTTCTTCTATTATCCTCTGTAGGTCTGGATTGTGGAAATATATTGTTTAAATTAATTTTTGGTTTGTTTCTGTTGACCAAATTTCTTCAAGAGATTTTTTTAAGTTTTTTTCAAAGACCATACTAATCATAATATTTTATACATAATTCTATTGTGCTTTAGTTATACTTTAGTTATGTTGGAATATCAGGACCGCCCATGGTAGGAGTCACATTGCCCTGTATTTTATTGGTTTGGGGCATTTAGGTATTCAAACGTTTGTTGATTTTAGGTCTACCAGCTGACTCCAGTGTTTGTCTTGGTTGTGTGGGATTTAACTCCATGGCTTCTGGTTCATGTCTATATTTTCAGAGTGTAGATTGGCTGTTTTGCCTGCTCTACTAGTGTGTTCATGGGCAAGGCTTGTTATTGTTTATTGCTGGTTAATTAAAGACCAGGGTGATGGTCTGAAAGATCCACAGGAGGCATGACTGTTTTGAAATAATGCTACACAAGTTATTTTATTACAATACTAATTGAGATCTGTACATTATGTATGAAGTAATAGAAAAGGTGGCTAGGGTCTACACACAGCCTACCAGTTGTTCTGGTAAGTATGCCCTGTTGTTGACCATTTCATTTTACTTCTTTTTATAATTAATAAAGCCTTGAATAAGTATGCGTGTATGTGTGTTCTATATAAAATAACCAGTACTATAATTATAATACACACACACACAAATTCATAAACACACACATATAATACATATGTATATATTATAGTACATGATGATTTTTTAAAAAATAGGAATTTGGTTTATTTGAATACTTGTATTCACTAATTTAGACAACTTTGTTCAGTTCAATCAATGAGATAATACAGAATGAAACAGAATGTACATCATTCAATACAGAGACATTACTGGAAAAACACTATAACTATTCATGGTGCTAAATCTGATTCAGGTAAAATTACAGAAAACAATACATTGTAGTGAACATTAAAATGATACAAGTAGAAAAATGTTATAAGCCTCTATGTCAATAATTTTTTTGAGAAATAGAATATTGTTTAGGTATATCAGAATAAATACCACAGACTTGGAAGTATTGAGCTGTCAAAACTGACAGAAATTTTAAAAACTGGAGGAAAATGTGCTTTAGCAAAATTCATGAATTGAATCATGAAACTAAATATTTCATTTTAGACATTTTAAAAATGTGGGTGTTAAATTTCTCATGGTGTCTCTTCCTTCCTTGATATTATCAGTACTTTAATTTGATTCTTTTACTACCAAGATTATGATACAATAATATCATTTTACTTTTCCCTATGCTTCCTAGAAAATCAACCCTCTTTACTGCCTTTCATATTTGTGACTGATTTTTTAATTGCTGTTGCACACAAAGAGTTTCTGTATATAAAATATTTCTAAGTACAATAAATTAATTTGTATAGTACTATGTGTGTTTTGGGGAAAGATTATTTTGTTATTCAAGGATAATTAGTGGGTATTCTCTACTCTAGCAAAGTATCTCAACATTCCCTGGTTGTCTTTAGTTCTCTATGTAAGATTGTTGCCTGAAGACTTTCCCTATTCCACCTTTTTATGTTTATTATTTTTGTTCTCATACAACTTATGATTAAGATTCTGTTGTTGAGACTTTATGGGTTTTACTAGTGATCATCTTAGAAATACAGTATATTAACTTACAACAAATGTTTATCTACTAACTGTTACAATATGAAAACTCCTACTTTTGGAACTTTAAGTTTAAATAGGAAATCAATTTATAGATATATTCATTAGGCAAGGCTCCAAAACTCTTGATTTTACTACGATTATTTCCAGTGGTATCTGTCCCTTTTAGACCTTAAGGACTACATTATTTGTTTGTGTAAGTTAAATTATTGAGATCATAGTTAAGGATTAAAATGATTTAGTAACAGGTTGATCATAGATTGCTTTCAAAGATAAGGAGTGGAAATAATTTATTTGCCCAACAATCAACTTTGGACCACATGTAGAACAAAAGAATTACTGATCTTAAGAACAGTAAGATGTATGGACACAGCCAATTATTAGTTATTTTTGCATAATATAGAGCATAATTTAATTACAAAAGTTTGTTTCCATGAATGATCAATCTAAGATACTTGATTAAGGAAACATGAAAATTATGTGATGGTATGAGTTTTTGAAATATGCTATTAAATATTTTGAATATATAAGGTAATTATAAGCAATCTTTCATAAGGTTAACAAGCATTATAACTGGTTCCAAATGCTATGCAGTTTCAACATTTAAATTTACATATACCACAAGATGCAAATCTAATTTAGCTATGACTTTTCCAATGCATTAATTCAGTATATCTTATAAATTATAATAAATATTTCTGATAACACTTTCATTCCTATATTAGACATGGATCAGTGTGTGAAGTGTCCAGAAGATCAATATGCAAATGAAGACCACACTCTCTGCCTCCAAAAAATTGTGGCTATTTTAGATTATAGAGAACCTTTGGGAAAGACTCTGGCTAGCGTTGCTCTATGCTTCGCTGTCCTTACATCTGGTGTACTGTGCATCTTCCTGAAACACAGAGAAACTCCCATAGTTAAAGCCAATAACCAAACTCTCAGCTATGTATTACTGATCTCCCTCATATTTTGTTTTATATGTTCCTTGCTTTACATTGGTCATCCCACTTTGGTCATCTGTATCCTGCAGCAGACCACATTTGCCATTGCTTTCACTGTGGCTACCTCTACTATCTTGGCTAAGACAATTACTGTCCTACTGGCATTCAAGATAACTATCCCAGGAAGAAGAATGAGGTGGCTGCTTGTGTCAGGGGCACCCAAATACATCATTCTCATATGCACCATGATTCAGCTGATTCTTTGTGGAATCTGGCTGGGAACTTCTCCTCCATTTGTTGATGCTGATGTACATGTGGTACATGGCCACATCATCATTGTTTGCAACAAAGGTTCAGTGATTGCCTTCTATTGTGTCCTTGGATACATGGGCTCTTTCTCTAGCAAGTTTCACTGTAGCTTTCTTGGCCAGGAATCTGCCTGATACATTCAATGAAACCAAACTCTTGACATTCAGCATGCTGGTGTTCTGCAGTGTCTGGATCACTTTCATCCCTGTCTACCACAGCACCAAAGGCAAGACTATGGTTGCTGTGGAAGTTTTCTGTATCTTGGCCTCAAGTGCAGGGCTGCTTCTTTGCATTTTTGCCCCAAAATGCTATATTATTTTATTAAGACCACACACAAATTCTTTTCACAAGTTCAGGAAACCACGTCCTAAAGCTGAAAATATAAGTTAAATTTAACCACTTATATAGTATACCAAAATTATATAAATTTTTATATAGCTTCTTCTACTACTCAAGTATTACATTGAAATATAAAGATTCTATCAGGTAAACAATGTAGATCATATGCTGTATAATAAAATTCAAACACATAACCTTGACCTAAGTTTGTTGAATCAAACTGTGTAATCAGATACCTTTATACCTCTAATTCCACTTTGTTTTTATTATAAAACTGTCAGGTGTTTGAAAATTGGCACTTGGGTTTGCAATTTTTTTCATGTTTTATCAACCTAATTGTGTTAATTTTGTGTAACTAAAAAAATATTACCATG
The DNA here is from genome assembly GCA_902729485.2 of Mus minutoides. Classification (NCBI taxonomy): domain Eukaryota; kingdom Metazoa; phylum Chordata; class Mammalia; order Rodentia; family Muridae; genus Mus; species Mus minutoides. The sequence goes on along the minus strand of LR753504.1, from coordinate 184,066 downwards.
TTGATCGTACATACATGTAAAATTTAAGAAGGAATCCTATTATCGTTTTCTAGTTCTGCAAATAATTTTATAAAGAACAATTAAAATTTTTCTGTGTAACATGATATTCCACGATGTGGAATGATAAAAAATTATGATGGTATCACTGCTTTAGTGTTTCAATTTGAATACTGATCATAATGAAGATACTCCATAATTTATATTGTAATTCTGCTGAAAGCCTCATGAATGAGTATATATACAAGTCCATAAAAATCTGTTGTTATTTTGCTAAGTGGCCATTATCTAAAATGAATATCTATGTATTGATGTTTATATTTTAGGAAATAGACTTCCCTTAAACTTAGTCATAGGTAATTATTTATATTACACATGGCAATTAGTTAAGAAATATGCAATGGTTTAAACTACAAAGAAGAACATATCAGGTTCTCCACCTTAAGTAAGAGATTCCCCATCAAGGCTTAGAAAATATCTTGTCAAAGGAGGCAGACAAACTAATGGCCAATCACTTAGAAGTGCTGTGATAGTCTATCTCTATAATATAATGCTGTTATTGAAATTCTAATTATTAAATTAAATCTCCAAAATATCAAAAATTTAAAACACTGGCATAAATTCAGGGGACCTTATTTATGTCTCCTCCAACATACTTTTAACTAAAATTAAAGAGAGCATTTTGAAGGAAAACTCATTTTTTTAAGACATGGTTTATTCTAGAATATACACTGTCTAGTAAATGGCCCTAAATCTTTGCAGTCTAGCAACACTAACTATACATAGTGAATTATCAAGAATCACAGCCAAAATTTGGTAGATGATTGTTTTGAAAAGTGATAGAAGCAATATAGAGAAAGGAGGAATGAACATTATTATGGTCCAATTAAATTGTTGTGAAATTTCATAATTACTTATAAATAATTAGTTTATGTAATGGCTGAAATAATTTGTATTATTCAGTAGGCTATTATTCCCATGTCATCTATAATTTGAAGCTGAATTCCTAGTATTAATTTTCATGAATCTTACACTAAATCTTTCATCTTTTATAGTAATTCTTAGATGGAATACCAGAGAAGGACTTTTATGTGAAGAGAAAGGAAAGATACTGTTATTTGAATGTACATAAAAGCTATGAATAAAGTTTCACATGGGACACAGGAACACAGAATAAAGAATAAAAATTTAAAATAATTAGTATTTAGATATATTTATAAATGAAGATTAAGATTAATAACTACAGTGTAACTGGAAAAGCAATATCATTTACATCTGTCAAGTCCTAAAATACTCTATATGATTATTTTTTTCATTCTCATGAACCAAATACATTGTGGCCATGAATTGTAACATGAGTGTAGATCTGAATATTCTACAGTTTATTAAGCTATTGAAAATCTCTTGTACATTCATAATTGTAAATGTATATTCATTGAAAATAAATCATTGTTTTCCATAAAGACATTAAGACAACAAAAAAACATCTACTAGTGAAATTCAATACTTGGTAATAATAGTTTAGAAAAATTTGGTAGGACATGTATTTCTATATTGCATATTATAAGAAAGACATTTCTGTATGTTTCTGCTACTTCACAAACTAGAAAGAATAATGTTAATATTGTGATAGGGGCTTAAATTTTGTAAATGTTTACATATTGTCTTGTATTTTGTTGTATTAAAGAACACTACCTGAGTTAAAACAACATACATAACTATTTTTTTCACTTCTTATAAAATATTTTCTTCATTTAGATTTCAAATGTTATCCCCCAAATGTTTCAAATGTTATTCTCCCTGCACTGTGCTCCCTAAACCACCCACTCCTGCTTTCTGGACCTGGCATTCCCCTGTATTGGGGCATATGAACTTTGCAAGAAGAAGGGCCTCTCCTCCCATTGATGGCCAACAGGTCCATCCTCTGCTACATATGCAACTAGAGACAAAGTTCTGGGTGGGACTAGTTAGTTCATATTTTTGATCCTCTTATATGGTTGTGGACCCCATTAGCTCCTTGGTTACTTTCTCTAGCTCCTTCTTTAGGGGACCTGTGTTCCATCCAATATGTAACTGTGATCATCCACTTTTATATTTGCCAGCACTGGAATAACCTCAAAAGAGACAGCTATATCAGGGTCCTGTCAGCAAAATTTAGCTGGCATATGCAATATTCTCTGGGTTTTGTGGTTGTATTTGGGATGGATCGCCAGGTGGGGCATTCTCTGGATGGTCCTTTCTACTGTCTCAGCTCCGAACTTTGTCTCTGTAACTCCTTCCATGGGTATTTTGTTCCCCATTCTAAGAGAGAATGAAATATCCATATTTTGGTCTTCCTTCTTCTTGAGTTTCTTGGATAGTCTAAGATTCTGGGCTACTATCCATTTATCAGTGAGTGCATATCATGCATGTTCTTTTGTGATTGGGTTAATTCATCAGGATGATATCCTCCAGATGTGTCGATTTGCCTAAGAATTGCATAAATTCATTGCTTTGAATAGCTGAGTAGTATTCCATTATGTAAATGTACCACATTTTTTGTATCCATTGCTCTGTTGAGGGACATCCATATTCTTCCTATTATAAATAAGGCTGGTATGAACATAGTGGAGCATGTGTCCTTATTATAAGTTGGAGCATCTTCTGGGTATATGCACAGAAGTTATTTGCTTGTTCTTTTCATAGTACTATGTCCAATTTTCTGAGGAACCACCAAACTGATTCCACAGTGGTTGTATTAGCTTGCAATCCTGCAAGCAATGGAGGAGTTTTCCCCTTTCTCCACATCCTTTCCAGCATCTGCTATCACCTAAATTTTGACTGTAGCAATTCTGACTGTTTTGAGTTGGAATATCAGGGTTGTTTTGATTTGCATTTCCCTGATGTTTGAGGATGTTGAACATTTTTTTCAGGTGCTTCAGAATTCATCAGTTGAGAATTCTTTGTTTAGATCTTTACCCCATTTTTAAACAGGGTTATTTGATTTTTGGAGTCCATCTTCTTGATATATATAGGATACAAGTCTCCTATCTGATTTAGGTTTGGTAAAGATCTTTTTCCAATATGTTGGTTGTCTTTTTGTCTTATTGGCAATGTCTTTTGCCTTACAGAATCTTTAAAATTTTATGAAGTCCCATTTGTTGATTCTTGCTCTTACAGCACAAGCCATTGCTGCTCTGTTCAGAAATTTTTTTCCCTGTGCCCATATCTTCAAGGCTTTTTCCCATTTCTCCTCTATAAGTTTCAGTGTCTCTGGTTTTATGTGGAGTTCATCAATCCACTTAACTTGAGCTTTGAACAAGAAGATAAGACTGGATCAATTTGCCTTCTTCTACATGTTAACTGCCAATTGACAGAGCACCATTTGTTGTAGAGGTTGTCTTTTTTTTCCCCACTGGATGGTTTTAGCTCCTTTGTTAAATATTAAGTGACAATAGAGATGTGGGTTAATTTCTGGGTCTTCAACTCCATTCCATTTATCTATATCTCTGTCACTGTAGGAGTACCATGTAGTGTTTATCACAATTTCTCTGTAGTACAGCTTCAAATCAGACAAGGTGATAATACCAGAGGTTCATTTTTTTTTTTTTTTTTTTGAAAAAGAAGCTCCAACATTTATTGTTGAAATAAAAATCCTATCCCGGACTACCATTCTTTTTTTCCACATTTTTATTACTTTCTTCATTTACATTTCAAGTGCTATCCTATAAGTTCCTATACCCTCCCCCTGCCTGCTTCCCTATCCACCCACTCCCACTACTTGGCCCTGGCATTCCCCTGTATTGGGGCATATAAACTTTGCTAGACCAAGGGCCTTTCATACCCAATAATGGCCAACTAGGCCATCATCTGTTGAGTATAGTTTTTGCTATCCTAGGGTTATTTGTCATTCCTGATGAAATTGCAAATGGATCTTTCTAACTCTGTAAAGATTTGAGTTGGAATTTTGATGAGCATTGCATTGAATCTGTAGATTGCATTTAGCAAGATAGCCATTTTGACTATGTTCATGCTGCCAATCCATGAGCATGGAGGATCTTTCCATTTTCTGAGATCTTCTTCAATTTCTTTCTTCAGAGACTTGAAGGTCTTAACATACTGATCTTTTACTTCCTTAGTTAGAGTCACACCAAGATATTTTATATGATTTGTGAATATTGTGAATGGTGTTGTTTCCATGATTTTTTTCTTAGCCTGTTTATCCTCTGTGTAGAGAAAGGCCACTGATTTCTTTGAGTTAAATTTATATTCAGCTACTTCAATGAAGTTGTTTATCTGGTTTAGGAATTCCCTGGTAGAATTTTTATGTTCATTTATACATAATATTATATCATCTGCAAATAGCATTACTTTTATTATGTTTAGGTATGGACCTTGAATTCCATGACTTTTATTATGGTGGGCTGTTGGATTTTGTCAAATGTTTCTCAGCATCTAATGAAATGATCATGTGATTTTTGTCTTTGAGTGTGTTTATATAGTTGATTTCATTGATGTTTTTTCTATTTATTAAAACATCCCTGAATCCCTGAGATGAAGCCTCCTTGATCATGATGGATGATCATTTGGATGTGTTCTTGGATTCGGTATGGGAGAATTTTTTTTGAGTATTTCTGCCTGGATATTTATTTATAAGGGAAATTGGTCTGAAGTTCTATTTCTTTGTTCAGTATTTATGTGGTGTAGGTATTAGAGTAATTGTGGCTTTGTAGAATGAATTGGGTTTATTACCTTCTGTTTCTATTTTTAGAAGATTTTGAGGAGAATTGGAATTAGGTCTTCTTTGAAGGTCTGATAGAATTCTGAACTGAAACCATCTGGTCCTGGGCTTGTTTTTTGCTTGGGAGACTATTAATAACTACTTCTATTTCTTTAGGGGCTGTGGGACTGTACATCATCAATCTGATCCTGAATAAATTTTGGTACCTGGTATTTGTCTAGGAATTTGTCCATTTCATCCAGGTATTCCAAATTTGTTGAGTATAGCCCATTGTAGTAGGATCTGATGATGTTTTGGACTTCCTAGTATTCTGTTGTTATGTCTCCTTTTTCATTCCGATTTTGTGAATTAGGATACTGTCCCATTGCTCTCTAGTTAGTCTGCCAATAGGTTTACCTATCTTGTTGATTTTTCTCAAAGAACCAGCTCCTATTTTGGTTATTTCTTTGAATACTTGTTTTTGTTTCTACCTGGTTAATTTTAGCCCTAATTTTGATTATTTCCTCCCATCAACTCCTATTTAGTGCATTTGTTTCCTATTGTTCTGGAGCTTTTAGGTGTACTGTCAAGCTGCTCTTGTATGCTCTTTCTAATGTCTTTAAGGAGGTACTCAGAGATATGACTTTTTCTCTCAGGAATGCTTTAATTGTGTCCCATAAGTTTGGGTATGATGTGGATTCTTTTTCATTAAACTCTGAAAAGTGTTTAATTTCTTTCTTCCTTTAATTCTTTACCAATGTATCATTGATTAAAGTGCTGGTGAGGTTTCATGTGAATGTTGGCTTCATATTATTCATGTTGTATTTGAAGATCAGCCTTAGTCCGTGGTGATCTGATAGGATGCATGGGACAATTTCCATAATTTTGTATCTATTGAGGCCTGTTTTCTGACCAATTATATGGTCAATTTTGGGGAAGGTTCCATGAGGTGCTGATAAGGTATACCCTTTTGTTTTATGATAAAATGTTTTGTAGTTATCTGTTATATCCATTTGTTTCATAACTTCTGTTATTTTCAATATTGTCTCTGTTTAGTTCCTGTTTCCAGGATCTGTCCATTGATGAGAGTGAGGTGTTGACATCTCCAACTATTATTGTGTGAGATGCAATGTGTGCTTTGAGCTTTACTAAAGTTTCCTTTATGAATGTGGCTGCCCTTGCATTTGAAGCATAGATATTCAGAATTGAGAGTTCATTTTGGAAGATTTTGTCTTTGATTAGTATGAAGTGCCCTTCCTTGACTTTTTGTGGTAACTTTGGGTTGGAAGTCCATTTTATTCAATATTAGAATGGCTACTCCAGCTTGTTTCTTTGAACAATTTGGTAGGAAAATTGTTTTTCAACCTTTTACTTTGAGGTGTGTCTGTCTTTTTCCTGAGGTGTGTTTCCTGTATGCAGCAAATTGTTGGATCCTGTTTGTGTAACCTGTCTGTTAGTCTATATCTTTTTAATTGGGAAATTTAGTCCATTGATAATAAGAGATATTAACGATATGTAATTGTTGCTTCCTGTTATTTTTGTTGCTAGAATTGGGATTCTGTTCTTGTGGCTGTCTTTGATTTGTTGAAAGATTCCTTTCTTACTTTTTCTAGGGTGTAATTTCTGTCATTGTGTTAGTTCTTTTCTATTTACTATCCTTTGAAGGGCTGGATTCATGGAAAGATATTTTGTGAATTTGGTTTTGTCATGGAATACTTTGGTTTCTCCATCTATGGTAATTGTGAGTTTTTCTGGGTAGTTGTGTTCTCTTAGGGTCTGTATAACATTTTTCCAGTATCTTCTGGCTTTCATAATCTCTGGTGAGAAGTCATGTATAATTCTAATAGGTCTGTGTTTATATGTTACTTGACCTTTTTCCCTTACTGCTTTTAATATTCTATCTTTATTTAGTGCATTTGTTGTTCTGATTATTATGTATCGTGAGGAATTTCTTTTCTTTTCTTTTTTCTCTTTATTAGATATTTTCTTCATTTACATTTCACATTTTATTCAGAAATTTTCCCTTACCCTCCCGCGTCCCCGCCCTGCTCCCCTACCCACCCCCTCCCACGTAATGGCCCTGGCATTCCCCTGTTCTGGGGCATATAGAGTCTGTATGACCAAGGGGCCTCTCCTCCCAATGATGGCCAACTAGGCCATCTCCTTCCATATATGCAGCTAGAGACATGAGCGCAGGGGGAACTANACTATATTGATTCTGCCAATCCATGAGCATGGGAGATCCTTCCATCTTCTGAGATCTTCCTCAATTTCTTTCTTCAGAGACTTGAAGTTCTTGTCATACAAATCTTTCACTTCCTTCGTAAGAGTCACACCAAGATATTTTATACTGTTAGTTACTATTGTGAAGGGTGATGTTTCCCTGATCTCTTTCTCAGCCAGTTCATCCTTTGTATAGAGAAAGGCCATTGATTTGTTTGAGTTGATTCTATATCCTGCTACTGCACTAAAACTGTGTATCAGGTTTAGGAGTTCTCTGGTGGAGTTTCTGGGGTCACTTATATATACTATCATATCATCTGCAAATAGTGATAATTTGAGTTCTTCCTTTCCAATTTGTATCCCGTTGACCTTCTGGTCCAGTCTATTTAGAGTTCTGTAGGCTTCTTGAATGTTCATGGGCATCTCTTTCTTTAGATAGAGGAAGATTTCCTCTATAATTTTGTTGAATATATTTACTGGTCCTTTAAGTTGAAAATCTTCATTCTCATCTATACCTCATATTCTTAGGTTTGTTCTTCTCATTCTGTCCTGGATTTCCTGGATGTTTTGAATTAGGATCTTTTTGCATTTTGCGTTTTCTTTTATTGTTGTATCCATGTTCTTTATGCAGTCTTCTGCACCTGAGATTCTCTCTTCCTTTTCATGTATTCTGTTGCAGATGCTCGCATGTATGGTTCCTGATTTCTTTCCTAGGATTTCTATCTCAGAATTGTCTCCCTTTGTGATTTCTTTATTGTTTCTACTTCTATGTTTAGATCCTGGATGGTTTTGTTCAATTCTATCATCCGTTTGGTTGTGTTTTCCTGTAACTCCTAAGGGATTTTTCTGTTTCTTTTTAAGGGTATCTAGCTGTTTAACTATGCTTTCCTGTTTTTCCTTCTTTAAGTCCTCCATCATCATCATGAGAAGTGATTTTTAGATCCATGTCTTGCTTTTCTGGTGTGATGATGTATCCAGGACTTGCTATGGTATGCTTGTGTATACAGGACTTGCAAAGTTTGGTTCTTATGATGCCAAGTAAACTTTGTTTCTTTTACTCAGGCCATGTGATTATCTTAAGTGTTGCTGCCCTCAATATATCTGATAAGAACCTATTCTTCTTATAGTCCCAGTTGATTCAGGACTCCTCAGAGAACCCATCTCTCTGTGATTCTTTGATTGTAGGCTCCTGTGAACCTGAGATTCTGGATATGTCAGAGTTCTTGGCAGTCAACCTTCCTCTGAGACCCTGAAATACTGGTGTGACCAAGCTACTGTGATCCTGTGATCCTGTTATTCTAAGATCATGGGTGTGTTACAGTGTCTGGAAGTGGTATCTCCTCTGAGGAACATATAGCTGTCTGGTCCTTTCGAAACCAAGGTAAACCAGTACTTATCAGAAGGAACATTAGCCTCTGGTCAGGCAGGGCTCCTATATCCTTGTTCCTGCTGTCACAGGATCTTCACAATTGGTTTGGAACAGATGTTGTGTTCCCCTGATCCTAAGATCTCATGGAGAGTCCTCTGAGGACAGTGGGGTTGTCTGCCAAATGGTGTCAAAGATGACCCAGTGTGGGCACTGAACAGAAAGGACTAGTGTCACTGGTCAGGCAGGTTTTCTGTAACCCTGCTGCTGGCTCAAGTCCTGTGCATGGAGAGTTCTCTGGAGACAGAGGGGGCGGTGTATGCCTACTTACACCAAAGGTGACCCAGTGCTGGCACTGACTGGAGGGCCCTACCTAACTCTTAAACCCAGATACAGAACACCCATGCATGACTCTGGCACGCACAAACAATTATATCCACAGAGAGAGAGAGAGAGAGAGAGAGAGAGAGAGAGAGAGAGAGACAGACAGATAGACAGACAGACAGACAAACAGACAGACAGAGACAGAGAGACACACACACATATACATGCACACAAGTCAAAGTGCAACTTGGTGAGACATAAATTTTATTAGGACTTTACACCAGAATCGGGGTGAGTGTTTATTTATAGGAACAAATATGAATAACTCACTAAAGTACTTCACAATATGGGTAAAAGCCACACATAGGGAGGAATGTGGAGTATATGTTAAAACCTTGAGGACACTCAAAAGGTTCAAAACTTCTTCCAGGATGCTTTGTATTTTTCTCATTCTTCTAGGCTCCTTATATGATCTCAGAAGTTCGTTTTTACAACTAATGTTCACTGAGATGATTCTTTAATTCTAATGATTCTTTCTTCTAAGAAAAACTGTCAGCTTTTTAAAAATTAGTATTATTTTATTTATTTATATTTTAGTCATTTCTTTCTCCATTAGGTCACCCCTTACAAAATTCCTTATCTTGCACTTCCTTCTACTTGCCTCCTAAAGAGTGCTCCCTATGCCCAGGAGACATATATCTTCCCTAGGGCCTCAAGTCTTTTGAGGATTAAGCACATATGTAGCCACCTAGGCCACACAAGGCAGAACTCTGCTCTACAAGTGCCAGGAAAATGGTACCTGTCCATGTATCTTGCCTGATAGATGGCTCATTCTCTGAGATTTTCCTGGGGTCCTGGTTAATTGAGTCTGCTGGTCTTCTTATGGTGTTGCCCATGCCTTCATCTTCTTCAGGCCTTTACCCCATTCAAATCAATACAAGTATTGGGTGTAAGCATGTGCATTGGTTTCAGTCAGATTCTGGTAAAGCCTCTCAGAGGGTAACTGTCCTAGGCTCCTGTCTTCAGTCTTTTCTCAATTATTGAACCTGTAGTTATTTAGACAGGGAGAGAGAGATCTTTTTCTGGGTGAGAAGTGTAGGCTGTGGGTTAGTAAAATTGTCTCTGAATGTAAGGCTTTCTCTATCTACTGCAGATGAATTCTTCCAGTTCCCTGTAACAGTTGTTAGGTATTTTTGCTAAGTTAACCCAATTGAGACATGGGAGACTCCAAGGAGGCTGCAAATTTTCATTCATTCTCCTGGACCTCTGGCTCTGGGTTTCTGTCCTGGCACGAAATTCCCATATCTAATCCTATTTACCTTTAGGAACCCCACCTCACCACACCACACCCCACACTACCTTCTCCTAAACTGAATCCTCCCTCTCTCTGCAAATCATGATTATTTAGTTTCCCCTTCTAAGTGGGATTGAAGCATCCTTACTTGGGCATTAATTATTGTTAAACCTCATGCAATCTGTGAGTTTCACAAGGGTAGTCTGTGATTTTTTTAACTAATGTACACTTATGGGTAAATGTAGACCATGGGTGGCATTTTGGGTCTTGGTTACCTCCCACAGGATGATACTTTCAGGTTCCATCTATTTGCCTGGAAGTTTCAGGATGTCCTCATTTTTAATAGCTGAATAGTATTCCATTCTGCAAATGGACCATATTTTTCATATCTTCTTCAGTTGATGGACATATGAGCTTTTTTTTTTCCAACTTTAAGCTATTACAAAAAAGGCTACTATGAATAAACTGGAGCACATGTCTTGGGTTATGGTGGATCATTTGGGTATGTGTCCAGGAGTGTTATATTTGAGTCTTCAATAGAACTACTTCCAACTTTCTGAGGAAATGGCAAATTTAGTTCCAGTGTGGTTGTACTAGTATATAGTTCCAGCAGCAATGGAGGAGTATTACTCTTTCTTCACATCTTTGGCAGCCTATGCTGTAACTTAAAGTTTTTATCTTAGCCACTCTTATTGGTGTGAAGTGATATCACAGGGTCATTTTGATTTGCATTTCACTAATGACTAAGGAATTTGAACTTCTTTAGGTGCTTTTATGCCATTCAAGATTGTTCTGTTGTGAATTTATGCTTAGCTCTGAACTCCATTTTTTAAAGTGGATTTTTTTTTTTTGGAGGTCAACTTCTTGAATTCTTTATGTATTTTGGATATTAGCCCTCTTTAGTTGTAGGGTTATTGGAGAATTTTTTACTACTCTGTAAGTTTCAAATTTGTTCTATTGACTGTGTCTTTTGCCTTACAGAATTTCTTCTGTCTCATGAGGTCCCATTTACAAGTTGTTGATCTTAGAACCCAAGCCATTGCCAGTCTGCTTAGAAATTTTTAATTTCCCTTTTTGTCAATGAGTTTGAGGCTATTTCCTTTTTCTCTTTAATAGATTAATTACGATGGGTTTCATGTTGAGGTCCTAGATCAACTTGGATTTAAGCTTTTGGCAAGCTGATAAAGAAGAATCTTTTCTCATTCTACATACAGACCAATAAGGAGTCCAGCAACCTTTATTGGAGATGCTTTATTTACTTCCACTCCATGTTTTTGGCCTCTTTGTCAAAGTTCAAGTGTCTATAGGTGAGTAGGTTTATTTCTGGGTCATCCATTCTATTCAATTGACTGAACAGTCTGTCACTGTACCAATACCATGTGATCTTTATTATTTTTGCTTTTTTAGTACAGCTAAATAATGTTTTTCCTATCATGTTTTTTTGTTTGTCCAGATGAAGTTGAGAAATGCTCTTTCCGAGCTGGACGTGGTGGCGCACGCCTTTAATCCCAGCACTCGGGAGGCAGAGGCAGGCGGATTCCTGAGTTCGAGGCCAGCCTGGTCTACAGAGTGAGTTCCAGGACAGCCAGGGCTATACAGAGAAACCCTGTCTCAAAAACAAAAACAAACAAAAAAAAAAAAAACAAAAAAAAAAAAAAAAGAAATGCTCTTTCCACGACTTTGAAGAATTTTGGTAGAGTTTTGATGAGGATTCCACTGAATCTGTAGATTGCTTTTGGCAAGATCGCAACATTTATTATGTAATCATACCAATCCAATATCCTGGTAGATCTTTCCATTTTCTGAGGTCTTCTTCAATTTCTTTCTACAAGGCTTTGAAGTTCTCACACTGATCATTTATCTTCTGAGTAAAAATTACAGCATTATATTTTGGTTATCGTATATGTTGGTTGTTGTTTCAGCAATTATTTTCTCAGCCTGATTGCCATTTGAATAAAGGAAGGCTGGTGATTTCTTGAGTTAACATTATTGTCTTCCACTTTGCTGAGGTTGTTTCCCAGCTACAGATGTTTCTTTGATGGAATTTTTCGGTTTGTTTGTGTATACTATTATATCATCTGTACATAGTAATACCTTGATTTCTTCCTTTTCAATTCATAACCCATTTATTTCTTTTTTTCTAATTTCTTTAGCTATAACATAGAATACTATAATTAATAGATATAAAATTGAGAGCAATTTTATCTTGTCCATGACATTAATGGGATTGGTATTATTTCTTGCCACTAATTTGATTTTAGATTTTTATATATATATTACATTTATTATGCCTTGGATTCCTGATCACTTCAAACATTTAAAATGAAGGGATGGATTTGTTGGATGTAGAAAATGCCTCTTTCATAGTCTAATCATGTGAATATATGTTTTTTCTTCCTTTAGTTTGTTTACATAGTGTATTATGTTGATACATTTTCTTATATTGATTAATCACTGAATCACTGGGAATAAGGCTACTTGATAATTGTAAGTGATTATTTTGGTTTCTTAATTTTGTTTATGAGAATTTTATTGACTATTTTTGCGTAGAAATTCATAAACAATACTAGTCTGAAGTTCTCTTTCTTTCTTGGTATTTTGTATGGTTTAGGTATCAGAGTAACTGAGGACTCAAAAAAAGAATTTGTGTACCTTCTGTTTATTTTTCTTTTTCATGGAATAATGTGAGAAGTACTGGTATTAGGTCATCTTTGAAGGTCAGATAGAATTCTGCACTGAAATCATCTGGCCCTGTGAAGTATTTGCTTAGGTAGTTTTTAATTGATACTACTAATTCCATAATGGTTATGGGACTCTTTCAATATTTTGCCTATTCCTGATATAAGTATGCTAGTACATGATATCTGTCTATAAAATAATCAATTATAACTACATTTTCCAGTTATGTTGAGTATAGTCATTTTTTAATAATGTATGATGACTTTTTTAATTCCTTTGATTTCAGTTGTTATGTCTACCTTTGCATTTCATATTATGTTTAATTGAAACTATACTTATTCCCTTTATTTAGAGTTTCAAAAGTTTTATTTTCTCAAAAACACCCAACTTTTAGTTTTGTTGATTCTTTTTATTTTTCTCTTTAGTTTTTTTTTTTTCCGTCTGATTTTAGCCATTATATTGATTTCTTGTCCTCTTAACCTCTTGGGTATGTTTGCATCTCTTGTTTCTAGATCTTTCAGAATATCTGTGAAGTGGCTATATAAGATCTCTTCCATGTCTTTATAAAGAAACTTAGTGCTTTGACTTTTCCTTTTACTAATGCTTCCATTGTGTCCCATAATTTCAGGGATGCTGTGCCTTCATTTTTCATTCTACAAAATATTTAAATTTCTCTATATCCCCCCCTCTCACTTTTTTTTTTTTTTTTTTGAGACAGTGCTTTTCTGTATAGCCCTGGCTGCAGACCAGACAGGACTCGAACTCAGAAATCTGCCTGCCTCTGCCTCCCCAGTGCTGGGATTAAAGGAATGTGCTACCACACACAGCTCAATTATTCTCTAATTTCTTCCCTGATGGAGTGGTAGCATGAGGTGCTAACAATAAGGATTATTCTTCAGTAGTTGCTGAACAAAGATTTAGAAAGTAAAAATACCACTCAGAAAACAATGAATCAGGAATTTCGTGTTTGAAGTACAGTTCACTTGCTCAATGTCAAACTATGTCACAAAACTGTTAAATAAATGTATAATAAAGCAGGGACTCTGAGTCAAGTATGGAATCATAGTGGCATTTTAAGCACTTTCAGGCATCAAGATCTCTGTAATGTATGAAAGACATTGGTTGAATTGTGAGACCATAGAAAGTGTGGGAATATGTCTGTTTGGGATACTAGAAATCTAATGAGGGAAGATTTATGTCAACCTGGAGTTTCTAAGGAGAAAAATGATTTGAAAAGTCTAATTTTGTGCTTAGAGTCTTCTGAGGAACATTTTTCAATTCCTGGGAAACAATTCCCATTTGATATTCATAATAGAAGACCTATGGTAACTGCAATAAAGTCTCTTCAGGAGGTGGGTGATTGCATCCCTGTCCAGTATAAAAAGGTTATATTTCCTTCCAAATAAAGGTTATAACAATAGTGGAGATATTTTGTCCAGTTGTCCTGTGGTGAAAAGAGTGGCAATAGTGTCAGGAACAGTGTTATCCCAGTGCCACTCTGATCCAGGCACTAAGCAAGGACAGCAGGATAGATCATGTCCATATTGATCATTGTTTCTCACTAGGTCTAAGCTTATTAACTGAGGCTTCCTGAGTTAATTGGGGTGGTTATATGTAGGAAGGCTGTATGTAAGAAATTACAGATTGCATTTAGTTTAATTTCTCTGGGAGAAAATATAAAGATTAGAGAGTTCGAGTTAGGTTAGTAATGCATATCAATGGTTTGTAACAAACCTTGATCTTTTCAGCAAAGAAATTAATAGGAGTTGTTCAAATTAATTATTGTTTTAGCTGTAAACAATATTTTTTTCTGGGATCAGGAGACCTTTGCTGAAAAGTGAGTAAAATAGATTTTCACAATGATAAATGAAGATTGCTTTTGTTACCCTATTTTTTCTTTGGGATGTTGCTTTGTGCAGCGTATCTGCTGGAAAAGAACTTCATTATATAGATAACAAAATTTTAACCACTTAGTAACATGAGATTGGGAAATCCTTTCAAGGACAACAAAGTATAATCATACTTCCAAATAACATGTAAGTATATTGGTGCTCATTTCAAGAATAAAACAAAAATTAAAAGATATGCTATATGGTAGGAAAAGGATATTAATTAAGACTGTAAAATTATGAACTGAAAATATCTGTGCTTTGAGTAGATTAGATTTCTGTGAATTGTTTGCCAGGGAATTACTAGAAACAACACAAATTATAAAAGCTGGTTTTGTTTTTATGCCAGGACTAGATGGTAAAAACCAATGGATAAAAGTAATATAGACTTTGAATGAAGACATGAAGAAATTAACCTGGCTCTAGAATGAAAACTTCTATTATGCTGCTTTTTTTTATTGTCAATAAAGGGACATGAAGGTTCTTGGTGAAAATTCACTATCATTACATCTTGAATTTTGACAGGGCATATTAAACTAAAGTACATCCATAATAGGCATTCCTTTTTTGTTGTGCAATAGTGGCTCGGATATCAAG
This sequence comes from Mus minutoides, assembly GCA_902729485.2. Lineage (NCBI taxonomy): Eukaryota > Metazoa > Chordata > Mammalia > Rodentia > Muridae > Mus > Mus minutoides. The sequence continues at coordinate 168,998 of LR753504.1, read as the reverse complement.
GATAATTCCAACTGTCTACCAATCAGATACAATATGCACTTAACCAGAGGGAGTTGAAGTTAGATGTTTTGACCTAGATCTAAAACCTGAGGCTGAGTAAGCTCATTCTTTGGCTTTTCTCAGTTGATGTGATATGATTGTGAAACTCTTCTTTAAATATCTGTGTATATACTTATACTTTTGATTTTCAGCCTCAAGTTCTAATTACTGGTGATGATCATGATACAGGCCTCAACAGATAAAAGAAGATTGAAATAATCCCAAGAATCCTATCAAATCAGGACAGACTAAGGCTGATTAACTATAACAACGTAATAATAGCAAGCCCACACACAAATGGAAGGTGAACAACACTCTACTCAATGATATCTTGGTCAAAGAAAGAAATTAAAGACTTTTTGACCCTGCACCAGCTCAGGGACACTGCACCAGATCAGGGCTGGGGGCCAGGCACTGCACACTCTTTGCGAGGCCCCTTTGGGACTCGCTAGGCTATCTTGGGACCACAGGTGAGCAGCTGAAGGCAGCATCTATTCCAAACCAATCGCATGGGACCTGAGACATCAGCACGGAGATTGATAAAGGCACAGGGCAGGACAGACGCTCCCTTCTGGTCTGCACCAACACCAGGTCTTCTGGGGCAGAGATGGCAGGAGGTAAGGGTAAGAACAGAAGCAACAGAATCCAAGGGTACTTGGCATCACCAGATCCAAACTCACCCACCACATCAAGTCCTAGATACAACAGCACACCAGAAAAGCAGGACATGGATATAAAGTCAGTCATCATGATGATGATGGAGGACTATAAGAAGGAAATACAGGAAAACACAGATAAACAACTAGAAGCATTTAAAGAGGAAAAAACTTAGAGAGTTACAGGAAAACAATACCAAACAGGTGATGGAATTGAACAAAGCCATCCAGGACCTAAAAATGTAAGTAGAAACAATTAAGAAAACCCAAAAGGAGATAACACTGGAGATAGAAACCATAGGAAAAAAAGCAGGAACCATTGATATGAGCATCAGCAACAGAATACAAGAGATTGAATAGAGAATCTCAGGCACTGAAGATTCTATAAGGAGCATAGACACGACAAAAAAAGAAAATGTTAAATGCCAAAAAATCCTAACTATTCAAAGAATCAATCAAACCAGGAGATGGTTCTTTGAAAAAGTCAAGAAGATAGACAAACCCTTGGCCAGACTCACTAGAGGGCACAGGGATAGCATCTGAATCAACAAATCAGAAATGAAAAGGGAGCCATAACAACAGATCCTGAGGAAATTCAAAACACCATCAAATCCTTCTACAAAAGGTTATATTAAAAAAAAAAATTTGGAAAATCTAGGGGAAATGGATAACTTTCCTGACAGATACCAAGTTCCAAAGTTAAACGAGGATCAAATAAATGACCTAAAAAGCCCTATATCTCCTAAAGAAATAGAAGCAGTCATTAATAGTCTCCCAACCAAAAAAAGCCAAGGACCAGATGGGTTTAGTGAAGAGTTCTATCAAACCTTCAAAGAAGACCTAGTTCCAGTTCTTCACAATCTATTCAACAAAATAGAATCTGAAGGTACACTACCCAATTCATTCTATGAAGCCACAATTACTCTGATACCTAAACCACATAAAGACACAACAAAGATAGAGAACTTCAGACCAATTTCCCTTATGAATATCGATGCAAAAATACTCAACAAAATTCTTGCCAACCGAATCCAAGAACACATCAAAACGATCATCGATCATGACCAAGTAGGCTTCATCCCAGGAATGTAGGGATGGTTTAACATATGGAAATCCATCAACGTAATACACTATATGAACCGACTCAAAGATAAAAACCACATGATCATCTCCTTAGATGCTGAGAAAGCATTTGAAAAAATCCAACACTCATTCATGATAAAGGTCTTGGAAATATCAGGAATTCAAGGCCCTTACCTAAACATGATAAAAGCAATCTACAGCAAACCAGTGGCCAACATCAAACAAAAGGGAGAGAAACTGGAAGCAATCCCACTAAAATCAGGGACTAGACAAGGCTGCCCAATTTCTCCCTACCTATTCAATATAGTACTTGAAGTCCTAGGCAGAGCAATTTGACAACAAAAGGAGGTCAAATGGATACAAATTGGAAAGGAAGAACTCAAATTATCGCTATTTGCAGATGATATGATAGTATATATAAGTGACCCCAAAACTCCACCAGAAAACTCCTAAACCTGATAAACACTTTCAATGCAGGAGCTTGATATAGAATTAATTCAAACAAATCAATGGCCTTTCTCTATACAAAGGATAAATGGGCTGAGGAAGAGATCAGGGAAACATCACCCTTCACAATAGTCACTAACAATATAAAATATCTTGGTGTGACTCTTACGAAGGAAGTGAAAGATTTGTAAGACAAGAACTTCAAGTCTCTGAAGAAAGAAGTTGAGGAAGATCACAGAAGATGGAAGGATCTCCCATGCTCATGGATTGGTAGAATCAATATAGAGAAAATGGCTATTGTACCTAAAGCTATCTACAGATTCAATGCAATCCCCATCAAAATTCCAACTCAATTCTTCAAGGATCTAGAAAACACAATTAGCAAGTTCATCTGGAATAACAAAAAACCTAGACTAGCAAAAACTCTTCTCAACAATAAAAGAACCTCTGGTGGAATCACCATCCCTGAGCTCAAGCTGTACTACAGAGCAATCATTATAAAAACTGCATGGTAATGGTACAGCAACAGACAGATAGATCAATGGAATAGGATCGAAGACCCAAAAATGAATCCACACACCTATGGTCACCTGATCTTTGACAAGGCAGCTAATACTATCCAGTGCAAAAAAGACAGCATTTTCAACAAATGGTGCTGGCACTGCTGGCGGCTCTCATGTAGAAGACTGGGAATTGATCCATTCTTATCTCCTTGTACTAAGGTCAAGTCTAAGTGGTTGAAGGATCTCCACATAAAACCAGAGACACTGAAACTTATAGAGGAGAAAGGGGGGAAAAGCCTCGAAGATATGGGCACTGAGGGAAAATCCTGAATAGAACAGCAAAGGCTTGTACAGTAAGATCAAGAATTGACAAATGGGACCTCATAAAGTTGCAAAGTTTCTGTAAGGCAAAAGATACTGTCAACAAGACAAAAGGGCCACCAGCAGATTGGGAAAGGATCTTTACCAATCCTAAATCTGATAGGGGACTGATATCCAATATACATAAAGAACTCAAGGGGTGGACACCAGAAAATCAAATATCCCCATTAAATAGTGGGGCACAGAGTTAAACAAAGAATTCTCAACTAAGGAATAAGGAATGGCTGAGAAGCCCCTGAAAAAAATGTTCAACATACTTAATCATCAGGAAAATGCAAATCAAAACAACCCTGTGGTTCCACATCACACCAGTAAGAATGGCTAAGATCAAAAAATCAGGAGACAGCAGATGCTGGGGTGGATGTGGAGAAAGAGGAACAGTTCTCCACTGTTGGTAGGACTGCAAGCTTGTTCAACCACCTTGGAAATCAGTCTGGTGGTTCCTCAGAAAATTGGACATAGTACTACTGGAAGATCCTGCAATACTTCTACTTGGCATAGATCCAGAAGATGTTCCATCTGGTAATAAGGACACATATTCCACTATGTTCATAGCAGCCTTATTCATAATAGCCAGAAGCTGGAAAGAACCGTGATGTCCCTCAACAGAGGAATGGATAAAAAAAAAAATTTGGTACATTTATACAATAGAGTACTACTCAGCTATTAGAAACAATGAATATATGAAATTCCTAGGCAAATGGATGGATCTGGAGGGCATCATCCTGAGTGAGGTAACCCAATCACAAAAGAACTCATATAACATGTACTCACTGATATGTGGATATTAGCCCAGAAGCCTAGACTACCCAAGATACAATTTACTAAACACATGAAACTCAAGAAGAATGAAGTTCAAAATGTGGTCTCTTCGCTCCTTCCTAGAATTAAGAGCAAAGCACACATTGAATGAGTTACAGAGATCATGGGTGAAGCTGAATCAAAAGGATGCACCAACCAGTGACTGCAGCTGCCAGGGATCCTTCCCATAATCAGCCACCAAAAATAAACACTATTGCATATGCCAGCAAGATAATGCTGAAAGGGCCCTGATATAGCTGTCTCATGAGAGGATATATCAGTGCCTGACAATTAGGGAAGTGGATGCTCACAGTCAGCTATTAGTTGGAACACAGGACTCCCAAGGAAGGAGCTAGAGAATGTACCCAAGGAGCGGAAGATGTCTTCAACCCTATAGGTGGAAGAATAACATGAACTAACTAGTACCCCCTGAGCTCATGTCTCTAGCTGCATATATGGAAGAAGATGGCCTATTTGGCCATCATTGGGAAGAGAGGCCCCTTGGTCATACAGACTTTATATGCCCCAGTACTGGGGAACACCAAGGCCAAGATGTGGGAGGGGGTGGGTAGGGGAAAAGGGCGGGGATGTGGGAGGGTATGGGGAACTTTCTGGATAACACTTGAAATGTAAATGAAGAAAATATTTTATATATATATATATATATATATATATATATATATATATATATATATATATATATACACAAAAGACTTTTTAGTGTCTAATAAAATGAATCCACAGCATACCAAGACTTATGGTACACAATGAAAGCAATCCAAAGCAGAAAACACTTAGCTCTGAGTGCTGACAAAAAGAAACTAGAAAGTAGCTTGACAACATACATAAAATCTCTACAACAAAAGGAACCAAGTTCACCAAGAGGAGTAGAAAGCAGAAAATAATCAAATTCAGGAATGAAATCAACCAAGTGGAAACAAAAAACTATACAAAGAATCAACCAAACCATGATTTGGTTTTTTGAGAAAATCAACAAGATAGGTAAATCCTTATCCAGACTAACTAGAGGGCAAAGGGACAGAATCCAACTTAACAAAATCAGAGTGAAAATGGAGACATGACAGCAGAACTTGAGGAAATCCAAAATATCATCAGATCCTACTAAAAAAGGTTATACTCAAAAAAACTGGAAAACATGCATGAAATGGATGATTTTCTATAGAGATACCAGATACCAGTTAAATCAGAATGATATTAACTATATCAACAGTCCCATATCTTCTAAAGAAATAGAAGCAGTCATTAATAGTCTCCCAACCACACACACACAAAAAAAAAAACTAGGAACAGATGAAATTAGTACAGAGCACTATCAGACTTTCAAGGAAGACCAAATTTCAATTCTCCTCAAAATATTCCACAAAGTAGAAACAGAAATTACTCAACTGAATTCATTCTATGAATCCACAATTACTCTGATACCTAAAGTTCATAAAGGCCCAACAAAGAAACAGAACTTCAAAACAATTTCCCTTATGAATATCAATGCAAATATACTCAATATAATTCCCACAAACTGTATCCAAAAACACATCAAAATGATCACCCACCATGATCATATAGGCTTCATCCCAGGGTTGCAGGGATGGTTTAATATATGGAAATCCATCAATGTCATCCATAATATAAACAAATTCAAAGACAAAATCAACATGATTATATCTTTAGAAGCTGAGAAATCATTTGATAAAATCCTACATTTATTTATGATAAAAGTCTTAGAATGATCAGGAATTCAAGGCCCATACCTAAATATAATGAAAGTGATATACAGCAAATCAGTAGCCAACATCAAACTAAATGAAACTTGAAACAATCCCACTAAAATCAGGGAATAAACAAGGCTGCCCAACTCTCTCTACCTATTCAATATAGGTCTTTAATTCCTAGCCATATCAATTAAACAACAAATGAGATCAAGTGGATATAAATTGGAAAGGAAGAAGTCAAAATATGCAGATGATATAATAGTATGTATAAGTGACACTAAAAATTCCACCAGAAAGTACCTATCCCTGATAAACAGCATCAGTGCAGTAGCAGGATATAAAATTAACTCAAACAAGTCAGTGGCCTTTCTTTACATAAAGGATAAACAAGCTAAAATACACCTTTCACAATAGTCACAAATAATATAAAATACTTTGGTGTGAGTCTAATTAAGTGAAAGATCTGTATGTTAAGAACTGCAATCTCTGAAGAAATAAATAGAGGAGAATATCAGAAGATGGAAAGATCTCCCATGCTCATGGATTGGCAGGATTGATATAGTAAAGATTGCAATCATGTTGAAAGCAATCTACAGATTCCAAACAATTACCATCAAAATTCTAATTCATTCTTCAACAAGTTAGAAAGGGCAATTTGGAAATTCATGTGGAATAACAAAAACCTAGCATAACAAAAAGTACCTCTGGTGGAATCAACATGCCTGACCTGAAGCTGTACTACAGAGCAATTGTGATAATAAAAAAAAAAATGGTAATGGGTAATGGTACAGCAACAGATAGATAGATCAATGGAATATAATTGAAGATCTAGAAATAAACCCACACATAATAGGGCACACCAACACAAAACAATACTATTCAGCTAGCAAAAAAACCAAAAAAACAAAAAACAAAAAACATATTGTATATACTATCATATCATCTGCAAACAGTGATATTTTGATGTCTTCCTTTCCAATTTGTACCCCTTGATCTCCTTTCCTTGTCTAATTGCTCTGGCTAGGACTTCAAGTACTCTATTGAATAGTTAGGAAGGAAGTGGGCATTCTTGTCTAGTCCCTGATTTTAGTGGGATTGCTTCAAGTTTCTCTCCATTTAGTTTGTTGCTGCCTACTGGTTTTCTGTATATTGCTTTTATTATGTTTAGGAATTGGTCTTGAATTCCTGGTCTTTCCAAGCCTTTGATCATGAATGGGTGTTGGATTTTGTAAATGCTTTCTCTGGATCTAACAAAGATATTCCACCAAGGAACTTCTAAACCTGATAAACAACTTCAGTGAAGTATATGAATATAAAATTAACTCAACCATATCAGTAGCCTTTCTTTAAACAAAGGATAAACAGGCTGAGAAAGAAATTATGGAAACAACACCCTTCACAATAATCACAAATAATACATAATACCTTGCTGTAAGTCTAACTAAGAAAGTGAAAGATCTGTATGACAAGGACTTCAAGTCTCTGAAGAAAGAAATTGAGGAAGATCTCAGAAAATGGAAAGATCTCCCATGCTCATGGATTGGCAGGATTAACATAATCAAAATTGCTATCTTCCTGAAAGCAATCTACAGATTCAATGTAATCCTCATCAAAATTCCAACTCAATTGTTCACTGAGTTAGAAAGGGCAATTTGCAAATTCATCTGGAATAACAAAAAACCTAGGATAACAAAAGCTTTTCTCAACAATAAAAGAACCTCTGGGGGAATACAATGCCAGACCTCAAGCTATACTACAGAGCAATTGTGATTAAAAATAAATAAATAAATAAAACTGCTTGGTACTGGTCCAGCTACAGACAGGCAGATTGAATGAAATAGAACAGAAGACCCAGAAATGAACCCACACACCTAGGCTCACTTGATTTTTGACCACGGTGCCAAAACCATCCAGTGGAAAAAAGACAGCATTTTCAACAAATGGTGCTAGCTTGGCTGACAGTTATCATGTAGAAGAATGCAAATTGATCCATTCTTATCCCCTTGTACTATGCTCAAGGTTAAGTGGATCTAGGAAATCCACATAAAACCAGAGACTCTGAAACTTGTAGAGGACAAAGTGGAGAAAAGCCTTGAAGATATGGGCACAGGGAAAAATTCCTAAACCGAACAGATATGGCTTGTTCTGTAAGATCGAGATCGACAAGTGGGATATCATAATATTTCAAAGTTTCTGTAATGCAAAAGACACTTTCAATAAAACAAAAAAGCCACCAAATATTGGGAAAGGATTTTTACCAATCCTAAGTCTGATAGGGGACTAATATCCAATATATATAAGGAACTCAATAAACTGGACTCCAGAAAGTCAAATAACCCTATTTTAAATGGGTACAAGGCTAATAAAGAATTCTCAACTGAGAAATAATGAATGGCTGAGAAGCATCTGAAAAAAATACTCAATATACTAATCATCAGGGAAATGCAAATCAAAACAACCCTGAAATTCCACCTCACACCAGTCAGAATGACTAAGATCAAATATTTAGGTGACAGCAGATGCTGGCAAGGATGTGAAGAAAGAGGAATACTATTCCATTGCTTGTGGGATTGCAAGCAGGTACAACTACTATGGAAATCAGTCTGGCTTTTCCTCAGAAAGTTGGAAATAGTACTACCAAAAGATCCAGCAATACCTCTCCTGGGCATATACCCAGAAGATGTTTTGACTTGTAATAAGGACACATGCTCCACTATGTTCATAGTAGCCTTATTTATAACATCCAGAAGCTGGAATGAACCCAGATGTTCCTCAACGGCGGGATGGATACAGAAATTGTGGTCCATTTATACAATGGGGTATTACTTAGCTCTTAAAAACAATGAATTTATGAAATTCTTAGGCAAATGGGTGGACCTGGAGGATATCATCCTGAGTGTGGTAATGCAATCACAGAAGAACACACATAACATGCACTCACTGATAAATAGATAGTTGCCCAGAAACTTAGAATACCCTAGATACAATTTGCAAAACACCTGAACCTCAAGATGATGGAAGACCAAAGTGTGGATACTATGTTCCTCCCTAGAATGTGGAACACAATATCATTTTAAGGAATTACAGAGAAAAAGTTCAGAGCTGAGCAGAAGGAAGGACTATCCAAAGATTGCCCCACCTGGGGATCCATCCCATAAAAAACCACCAAACCCAGTCACTATTGCATATGCCAGCAAGATTCTGCTGACAGGGCCCTGATATTCCTATCTCTTGTGAGGCTAAGCCAGTGCCTGGAAAATACAGAAGTTGATGCTATAGTCATCTGTTGGATGTAACACAGGTACCCAATGAAGTAGCTAGAGAAAGTACCCAAGGAGATAAAGGGGTCTGTAACCCTATATGAGGAACAACAATATGAACTGGTCAGTACACTTCAACCCTAGTGCTTATATGTCTAGTTGTGTATGTAGCAGTGGATGACATAC